>CM045740.1:36968224-37023224 GCA_024760905.1 Plotosus lineatus | reverse complement strand
ATCACTGGTTTGTCTGTGTGGTGGAGTGGAGACCCGCACGCGCGCGCCTGGTTCCTCTGGAATGCTGCATTATGGCTCTGTTAGCTTTCTGCTCTTCGGTACCACAGAAGCAAGTGCACAGATATATATATTTAAAAAAAAGACCTCATTTAACGGAGTTGTGTGTGTTTATATTTCAGGTGGAAAGGCGTTTGGGTTACTAAAAGCCCAGCAGAGAGAGAAATTGGAAGAAGTAAACCGGGTAAGGGATGAATTTTGGACTATTTGTTTTGGGGGTGTGGGGTGGCATTCTGACTGAAATTTAACGGAAAAATGTTTGCTAACTCAGTGTTAGCTCACCGGCTTTCGTGAATATGTTTTTTTTAATTTTTTAAATCAAATTAGTATTTACCCAGAGGACATGGTCACTATTTTAATAGCTGTGTCCCCCCCCCCCCTTTTTTTTGAGCCAACACATATGATTTGGCTGGGTTTTTTTTAAAATATTTATTTATTTTTGCTATTTCAGGCATGATTAAATGTTTTCTCAGACAATAAAAGAGAAACAAGGCGTTTATAAGTCCACAGAGTCGTTGCCGTGGTTAATACTGTACAGGTGTATCTGACTGAATCTGTGCTCTGCTCTTGGCAGTGTTGAAACTATTTTAAGGGGAAACTCATCACTACGTTCTTCAGATCCATCCGCGTGACGTCAGCGACTATTTGCATATCAAAAACGATGCTCTCTCTTCCCCCCCCCCACCTAAGCCACAGAACAGACAAGCACTGAATTACAAAGAAAGTGTCATAGTGGTTCTCAAGTCCACCTCAGAGCAAGAGCGTGCTGGGGCTCAGGCATGTTTGTGTGGAGTTTATGTTCTCCCCATTGCTTGCATGGGTTTCTGCGGCGCACTCTAGTTTCCTCCCACCATCCAAAGACTTGCACAGTCAACTAATTGACTGTTCCAAATTGCCCACAGGTAGGGCAGTGGTGGCCTGGTGGTAAAAGGTGCTGGATCGCTGATCCTAGGGTTGGGGGTTTGAGTTCCACCCTCCACAAGGTTGTCACCGTGTGTGTCGTCCCCCCCCCCCAGTGCAGCTAATTGGGTTAGCAAAGGACGGCCATGTCTCTCACTGTCTATAGTGAGAGGTTCATGTAAAAGAAAAATTGCTGACTTTCGTCAAGAGTAGCTGCAAAGCCATCAGCATGTTTTTTTTTTTTGCCCCTTGCTAAGGGTTGTGTCAGGAAGGGCATCCGACGTATTTATTAATGACTTCCATGAAGATGGAGGCAGATGATTCGCTGTGGTGACCCCTGAGCAAAAGGGAACAGCTGAAAGGAAAATAAGAAGAAATTGCCCACAGGTTCTGTTTGTGTCTATGTGTTGCCCTGCAATAGTCTGGTGAGCTTTTTAGGGTGTACCCCACCTTAGGTGTTGGTTGAGACAGGCCTCAGCCTCCCAGCGACCCTGATAGAATTAAGCAACTCGGTGAATGGGTGAATGTTACTGTTAAATTTTCAAGAGAGTTTTGATCACAAAATCTATGTACATACATATACGTATTTACATCATAATCATGTTCTTCCGCTGGATACAATTTTGGGTCGTGGGGGTAGCAGCCAAGCAGTGAAGTCCAGAAATAAAGTAATAAATAAGTAAATTTAATTTATAGCGCATGATGAAACACAGTCAATGCTAAACGGCAGGATACACCTACACTCAGTCCATATACATCCATTTACACTCATAACCACACCTACGGGAAACTTGGAACAGCTAATTCGCTTACTGCGCACGTCTTTGGACCGTGGGAGGAAACTGGAGTACCTGGAGGAAACACCTGGTACTCGAACCCAGGACCTTCTTGCTGTGACGAGGATGTGCTAAAGATTTTCCCATTGTACCATGCATAATTAAATTGTAATAAATTAGGTAATAAGGAAGAAGAATAGTGCTTATTACAATAGATACTACTGCGTTGAATGGACAGATTGCTGGACACCTGTAATATTTTTTTAAGCTATACCTTTAAAACATTTCTCTTTATGTTAGAATTGTTTCACTGATATCAGTGTTAAAGTTGAACATCTGCTGAGCGGAATATGTCAAAGGTCAGTGAACTGATGAGACCAAAGTATCAAAGCACTGCAGCTTTACTGTTATCATAAAGATAGAGATGAGACAAGAGATGAAACCCACTGGGGCGATACTGGGTGTCACGTACGGAACAGTTCAATGTCATGGAAATAGACTGATGTGCAAATTAAAGAAGTTTAAACTGCTTTTCTGAAGTTGGTGAGTGTTATTATGACTCGAAGTGATGTTTGTGTGCCAGATTCCAGGGTGTATTTATGGCGCCCTTAATAATGGAAAGTAGCACGCTTCTCTTTCTGGGTTAAATAGATGAAACACACATTAGTGCAGGTCAGAGAAAAGTTACAATAAAAAATAATAATATTAAACAGGGTGGCATTGTGGTGGAATGGTTAGCACATCCACTTCAGAGTAAGAAAGTCCTGGGTTCGAGTGCTAGCGTAGGTTTCCAGAGTGTACCCCACCTTCGGCCCAGTGTTGGCTGAGATAGACTCCACCCCCCCTCCACAACCTCAGTAGGGTTAAGCATTTTGTATTGGCGTAAATATTTACCCCCTCATGTTGTGTGACCCACCATGGAAGAAGTGTGGTCACTAATCTTGTTAAATCACTAATAAGATTTCGCTCAACATTAAATTGTGTGACGACCCTCTGTCCCGACCCATCACCCATTACTGATATAAGCACTTATTTAGAACTTTTACTGCCCACACTGTGGTTTGTATGCTTTACACTTAAGTGTTAATGAGTTATGGGAATAATGTTTGTTTGGTCAACATTTAGCCTGCTCAATGCTCTCAGATGTGTGAGCACTTCTGTAGTACTTTGTGGTCAGATCTTAGTCTATTTTCATTGCCGCCCATTTCCTCTGACCTTAATTTCAATTATTTTTAGTTTCCATCCCTCCAACAATGCATTATCACTGTTCCCAATCATGTTCCTTATTTCTCATGGGTTTATTTCCCCCAACATACAGAATGGTGTGTGTGTGTGTGTGTGTGTGTGTGTGTGTGTGTGTGTGTGTGTGTGTGTGTGTGTGTCTGTCTGTCTGTCTGTCTAGTAGGCAGGCAATTTTTAACTGCAACTTTAAAGATTACATAATATGTATACAAACTTGGTGAAATGTATAGTGTATTGAGCCCACTGCATGTCCTCAAAAATGTCAACACATACAAGACAGTGCTCTGTATAAACCTATAGTTCTCTATCTGTGTAAGGAGTCTCCAGTGTAAGTGACTATGTTTCCATGTACAGTTAAGTTGAGCTGCGTTTTTATCCTGACTGGGCCATTTATGTAGTGCTGTCTTTGGCCCAATATGCTGATCTCTTTGCTGCAGATATAACCGTGATATCTGTCGCTTTCAAACTTAAGTGTAGGGTTATCGGTCTGCAAATTCAGTTCAATTCCATTTTATTTGTATAGCGCTTTGTGCAGTTGATATTGTCGCAAAAGCAACTTTACATAGTAAAAGTAGTACAAAGTGGAAAGGAATTTAAATGTTTTTTCCAATATTTATTCCAATATTTTTTTCTTACACATACCTGATGAGTCGTCGGACGGTGGTAAGGAAAAACTCTCTCAGTTGATGTGAGGAAGAAACCTTGAGAGGAACCAGGCTTAAAAGGGAAACCCGTCCTCATTTGAGTGAAACCATAAAGATACAAACCATATACGAGAGACTTCATTACGGTCCAAAATGAAGTCCAGTTGGTTATACAGCAACTGTAAGTCCAAAACAATTGTGAAGGAAAGAGTTTATATCACCAACAATGAAAAGTCACCTTTGTTTGAGTGCACATCCAAGACCATCTGGATCTTCATCAGCAGGAGGGAAGGGCTTCCAAGATGAGAACTAGAGAACACCAGGACAGACCACAGTACTCAGAAAGCAGAAGGATCAGGATCACAGATATCCCAGAAGAGGCATGTGCACCTCATCAGAAACACAGAGGGGGTGGTTGATAGGTGTACTCATAATAGCGTAATGGAAATAGAACAGTTTGTTATTGCTGAGAGCAGCAGGGACTCCAGCATGACTTACTCTGACAGCTTAGCTAAAAGAAAAGAGAAAGAACCAGAAGGAAGGCAGGCATGAGGGCACCCTGTGACGTTGAACAATCAGCCACTCCACTGTCAAAAGTCTAAATATATATACTCACATAACCCAAACGTTTTTTTCAGGGCTGTGTATAACTTTGGACTCAATAATGGGGGGAAAAAATCTACATGTCATGCAGTCTTTTCTTCCTCTCTGCAGGAATTCATGGAGGATCAGAAGTACAGTGATGAGGAGGATTTGGCAGAGAAGCTGGATTCCTTTAAGAGTAAGCATGAGAGAGACTGAAAGCTGACCAGGAATGTGTTTAACATGTGAACGTCCTCAGTGTTTGCTGCACGAGTGTAATATGTGAGGTGTTTATAGACGAAGGACTCGGGGTGTGTGTAGAGGAGCTTTCTGTGGTGTGAGACTGCAGGAGTACTTAGTTGTTTTGTTCCTTTGAGAGAGAGAGAATTCTTTACAGGGCCAGAGTCAGTGTGTGTGTGGGTGTGTGTGTGGGTGTGGGTGTGGGTGGGGGGGGGTCAGTATAACTAAAAATGGGAACCAAATTCTTAGTACTGAAGCCCAATCCAGTCTCTTCCTCTCTTTCTTTCTCCTCCCTTTTGTTGTCATGCCTATCACTTGAATTCCATACTCGGAGAGAGATTTCTTTTTGGCTTTTCCCTTTTTCAGGGGTCACCACAGCAAATGATTTGCATGTTTGATTTGGCATAGGTTTTTACGTCGGATGTCCTTCCTGACACAACCCTTTTAGCAAGGGGCAGAAACATGCTGACACTCAAGGGCCATGAATTCCTTAAGTTGTTCACCATCGGGGAAAAAATTACAGTTCCTGGAGAAACAAAACCATGAGAGAGAATGAAAGCTGGATTGATATCATACTGAAAGTGAAAAACATGGACAGGATCCAGGCAGATTGGAAACCGATATCGTGGGTTTATTTCCTTTATGGTTTGCAGAAGTTTACCCCCACCCGCACACTCGTTCCGGCTCAAGGCTTTAGACCCACAAACGTTCCTTTGTGTGGTTGCACGTTTTTATATCTCATACTTTGCTCACGGAGAGAATGAGGAACCAGCTGTAAAACTATATGACAGATAAAGATCCGTGGAGTTTTGGGGTACCACACATACAACGAAAGGTCCACTGTGGTAAAACAAAACATGGTCATCTTGTTCAAACCTCAGAATTGCTTGTAAAGGATTAATAGTTTGTACCAGCAATCTTTTTGGATTTTGCCCCATTTTCTCACTAATTTACTCATATCCAATTCCCACCCATCAGATATTACCTTCTGCATCACATGACCAATACTAACCGAGGAGGAGTGAAAGCATGGACACGATCCATCCATGACATGCAATGCTAGCCACCCGCTTCTTTTTGAACACGTGTGTATTTGGGGTCAGTAACGCACTCGGAAAGTGCCATCCCACCACTCATAAATGAGCTCTCAGACACTCATGATTGGCTGGCGGTCGTTGTGAGTGACAGAGAGGTGAGCATATGCCGTCCCTCCCTCCTGTGAAATCTCGGCCAGTGAGCTACAATGGACTCCCAGCCACGGATGGCTGTGGTGTTAACCTGGATTCGAACTTACAAATCTCCGGTTAATAGTCACGCACTTTGTCGATGCACCACTCAGGAATCATATCCTACGATATTAGCAATTTTAGATAATCTATAATTAGAACTTTATAAATCTAAATTTAAGGCAGAGTGTGGCACGGTGACATAATCTATAACTTGGTGAGAGCATTTCTGTGTGAGGTTTGCATGTTCTTCCCATGCTTGAGTGGGTTTTCACCGAGTACTCTGGTTTCCTTCTATAATTCAAAGGCGGCTGTTCCAAATTGCCCCAGGTAGGTGTGAGTGTGAATGGTTGTGTGTGTTGGCTGTAATGGACTCACGAGTGGTTCAGGGTGTACCCCGGCCTTCCTCCAGTGTTGGCTGAGATGGGCTCCGGTCTTTTTGAAATCCTAATAATATGAGGTGGTTAAGCAGCAAATGAATGAATGAGAATGAAGAGTTGTCGTTTTGCTCAGAAATGACATTTACCACTTTTGGTAGATGCTCTTATCCAGAGCGACTTACAGTTAGAATTTTTATACAGCTGTGCAATTGAGGATTAAGGGCCTTGCTCAGGGGCCCAACAGTGGTGACATTGTGCCCCAAATTATGTTTTGTTCTCAAGGGAAAGTAATACTTTAGAGACTTCAGTATGGAAATTTTGAGACTTCCTAGCATCCACCATATCCCATTGGTTTTGTCGTTTATTCATTTTCTGAACCATCATCATCATCATCATCTTCTTCCGCTTAGTCCAGGGTCGGGTCGCAGGGGCAGCAACCTTAGCAAAAAGGTCCAGACATCCCTCTCCCGAGCTACTTCCTCCAACTCTCCCGGGGGGACACCGAGGCGGTCCCAGACAAGCCGAGAGACATAGTACCTCCAGCGTGTTCTAGGTCGACCCCGGGGTCTCTTCCCGGTTGGACATGCCCGAAACACCACACCAGGGAGGCGTCCGGGGGGCATTCTGACCAGATGCCCGAGCCACCTCAACTGGCCCCTCTCAATGTGGAGGAGCAGCGGATCTACTCCAAGCTCTCCCCGGATGGCGGAGCTTCTCACCCTATCTCTAAGGGAGAACCCCGCCACCCAGCGAAGAAAGCTCATTTCAGCCGCTTGTATCTGTGATCTTGTTCTTTCGGTCATTACCCAAAGCTCGTGACCATAGGTGAGGGTTGGAACGTAGATCGACTGGTAAATTGAGAGCTTCGCCTTGCGGCTCAGCTCCTTTTTCACCACGACGGACCGGTACAGGCACCGCTTAACAGCAGAGGCTGCAGCGATCCGTCTGTTGATCTCTCGCTCCATCCTTCCCTCACTCGTAAACAAGACCCCAAGATACTTAAACTCCTCCACTTGGGGCAGGACCTCATTCCCGACCCGGAGGGTGCATTCCACCATTGTCCGACTGAGAACCATGGCCTCGGACTTGGAGGTACTGATCTTCATCCCGGCTGCTTCGCACTCAGCTGCGAATCGCTCCAATGAGAGCTGGAGGGCCCGACTTGATGAAGCCAAAAGGACAACATCATCTGCAAAAAGCAGAGACGATATCCGATGGCCACCAAACCAGAACCCCTCATCGCCTCGACTGCGCCTAGAAATTCTGTCCATAAAAATTATGAACAGAATCGGTGACAAAGGACAGCCTTGGCGGACTCCAACTCCCACTGGAAACGAATCCGACCTGCTGTTATTTTCTGAACCGCTTAATTCTAATTAGGATTGCGGGAAGGCTGGCGCCCATCTCAGCCAATTCTGGGCGAGGGCAGAGTACACCCTGGACAGCTCGCAAGGCCATCGCAGGGCAGAAACACGCTGACGGCTATGAAGTTACTGTTGATGAAAGTCAGCAACGGTTCTTTTACATGAACCTCACGCCACAGATAGGGATAGACATGGCTGGCCTTTGATAAACCAGTTAGCTGCACTGGAGTGTTTTGTCATTATTTATATTTTATTTGCATTTTGTTCACGCTGAAATTGTGCAAACATAAAGCAAATAGTTTGAGAACCGTTTGAGACTTACCAATCGGAAAGTACTCAGAAATCAGTCACAAAAATTGTCTTGTGACCTTCTTGCAACTTTCAGGCAATATACATATTTAAGCTACAAAATATTCGCTTACATTTGTTGCAACAAAAAAAATTTCATGCAAATTTTAAAATTTGCAACAAAAAAAGAATGTATTTGCGTCAGTCGCTTTTCTATCGCACCTCTACTGTGATCACCCATTATCAGGAAACATGGCCTGCAACATGTGAGTTGTGATTTGAAACTGTAGAACAGAGGCAGCACGGTGGTGTCATGGTTAGCACGTCTGCCTCACAGCAAGAAGGTCCTGCGTTCGATTCCCAGCTCAGGTGTTTCTGTGTGGAATTTGCATGTTCTCCCCGTGCTTGTGGGGGTTTCCGCTGGGTCCTCTGGTTTCTTCCCACATTCCAAAATTGGCTGTTCCAAATCTCCCGTAGGTGTGAGTACGAATGGTTGTGTGAGTGTTGGCCCTGCGATGGCCTGGTGAGCTGTCCAGGGTGTACCCTGCCCTCGCCCGGAGTGGCTGAGATGGGTGCCAGCCTTCCTGAGACCTTAATTAGGATTAAGCAGTTCAGTGAATGAATGAATGAAGAAAGGATTATAAAGCTCTTTCCAAGAAGGAAATCCAACATGAAGTGTGGCAAAAGGTTGCGCCCAGCCAGTTGTGTCAAACATAGGAAGAAACGTAAGCATAAACAAGAAGCTTACGGGAGAAAGAAATACAGGAAGAGCAAAGAAGACGTTAAAGCTTCTGAATAGAAAACATATAGCAATGTACAAAACCATGTGGTTAGCTGGAACAATTACAGTCGCCTCAGCCAGCAAGTGTTCGCTCAGAGTTCATGTTGTTGTTTATTCCTCATTTTCCTCCTGCCTGTAACCTTGTTAATGTTTTGCTTTGTTGGAACGTGTCACACAAACCTACTTTAGAATCTGTGTTAAATGTATAAAACCACAACTGCTGTCACTTTGTGTGGATTTGCAATTCTAATGACTGACAATGTTAGATGCCAGCCATGTCTTCAATATAGCAGGATTGTGGGATTTGCTGGGGGGGGTTAGAGAATGTTTTCTCTTTGCGCAGCTTTATCTACATGAACGTGAATTCACGAATCTCACTGATTTGTTACATCAATAAGAAATATAGCTATGTAAAGCTACTTGTCCGATCTCTCCACACTGACACATGTCAAATGTTTTACACATTTTTACATATTTTACAATATTTTAATTTGCTGGAAGGAACATTTGTAAGAAATATAATACTATAACTGACCTGTAATAGATGTGTAAATCATTACACCCACCAAAACAAGCCTCTGGATCGGAGTCATAGAAATTTAAATTAGTTAACCGTATGCAAAATAGTTCTACAGTTGCAGTAGAGAACAGGTTTTGTTTCACACACAGAATATTCCTGAAGTATGGAAATGTGTTTTCATTTGGAACCACTTGTTCCTAATACCTGAGTGTAAACAGATTATCCAGAGCCAGATACTGGATAAAGTTCATGCAGGATGAGCGAATTGTTCCACCTCAGGTCATGTTGCCTCGGTAACCTCTTCACCTGTTTCTCACTTTGAATTCTTTTGAGGGAAACTGTGAGCAGAATTGCATGAGTTCCCTCAAGTAGATTCCTAAACTCATATCATCATCGATTGTTATCGTTATTATTACCGCGCAACAAGAGTAGAACCGAAAATCTTGTGTATTATGAAACGGTAAGAGTTAAATGTATAAATTTGTACTCACAGGAAATCCCTACCATTTCAGAAATGTGGATGGAAGCTTGGCATTTCTTGTTACCTTCCTTGTAAATTTTTTTAGCACCTGCCAATCTATGCTATCTTTAAACTATTGGCCCTTCATCGCCAATTTTGCGCCACCATTGACTTTGAGGGGTCGCTCGTTGCTTGCTATGTGCATGAAGTGAATTAAGAGCTGTTCGTTGGACTGGAAAGCACACACAGGAGTTTTTATTTTATAATCATTGTATAAAACTTGTGTAACTGTTCGGCAGGCTGGTTTTGAATCCAAACATATCTGGTGATTGCAACGAAGGTACCAGTTGAGCATCGGTTCGATTCTGTCCATCAATAGGTGCTGGGATTTTGTGCTAAAATCCTGGTTGTTTTATTTTTAGGATTATCTGGGTACCAATGTTGGCCCCTTCGTAGTTGATTAAGGGGTGATCACACTATCCGTGTGATAAAATGGTAATTTGTGGCTGGTGCTTTTCATTCTCAGATCTGTCCCATGGTCTCACATTTTCATCGCCTGGTGCATGAAATCACAAAAAAATTCAAAAAATATGTTTGAAATTTCCACGCATGTTGCAAAGCTCTCTTCAAGTTGTTGTTTTGCTCACAAATTATTTGTTTTTCATTCACAATGCAAAGTGACAAGTTGGAGACGTCCACGCGGAACGTTTGACACTTTGCTGCAATCCATGATATTCCATCTGTTTTTTTTGTCATCATTAGTATTTTATTTACATTTATTCACAGATAGCTTGAGAACAAAAAAACACGATTGCTTTATGGCAGGAGATTCACGCCTTTTTTTCTTTGCAAAATTTAAAAAAACATATGACCTCGAAACTTTCTCGAGACATACATGTTTAAACCACAAAACTAGTTACTTAGATGTGGAGTTGCAAAACATCTTAATGCTAATTTAAAAATTTGCAAAAAAAACACAATGTACGTCATTATCTTTTAATTAAATTATTCTTTTATTGCACCTCTAGTGTGATCACCCCCGACCCAGAGCCTCTGTTTTTGTTACTATAAGCTGTGGTTAGGGCCTCACATCAAACCACCATGTCTGTCCACTCCCTTCTCACAGTCTTTTCTCCACACACACACACACACACACACACACACACACACACACCTCCCCCTGTTCTCTTCCTCCACACAGTTTTGTTGTGAATAGTCATGAGTTTCAGGGGAAGGTATTAACAAGGGAGGTCATTGTGACTGTCGTCTCTCCTCATCTCCCAGAGACACTGTTACAATCCCTACTCCAACAGCGCTGCCTTTGTGATGCAGAGACAAGCCTAGGTGGATACACATGGACAGACTGGATGAGTGCAGAGATAGAAAGAGGAGGCACAGAAACTGAATCCTGGAAATTATTGAAAATGAAATGAAGGTTTAGTGCTGAGTTCCACCTGTTGCAATCTGTATCCCTATCACAGCTGTTTAATAATGGCCCAATGTGCTACACTCACCTGTTACTGTCAGCTGTGTGTGTGTTGTGTGTTGTGTGTGTGTGTGTGTGTGTGTGTGTGTGTGTGTGTGTGCGCACATGTGAGGGGGGTATAGTTTCAAAAAATGTTATCAGGATTTATTTTGCAGTTTTTTATCTGATATCTTTACATTTATTTTGCAGACAAATATGCAGAATTTGACCTGAATGACCAAGGAGAAATTGGTAAGTGTGTGTGTGTGTGTGTGTGTGTGTGTGTGTGTGTGTGTGTGTGTGTGTGTGTGTGTGTGTGTGTGAGATTAAGACTGAATTAGAGCCAAGCTTTCATGGTTATTGTGAAAGTGACACTGTAACCGCCCTGCAGCAATGGCACTTGTTGATAAGTGTGTGTAATCCTAGTAATTTCTCAGGGCTGAACAAATGCTTAGCCAAGGCCTGGTTCCTTTCACACAAAAGCAGCTTTTCTCTTTAATGGTTTGCATTAAATCTGTAACTTCATCCAATTTAATGTCAGATAATTTGACATGGATTAGTCAGCATGTGCAGGTGAAGGGATTTTCTGGATCAGAACTATCACGGTTGATCAAAACACTGACAAGAATAAGAGTTGGGGCTTGGCCTAGTATAGGACCTTTTAGGCTTCTTCTTTCTTCTTTTCCTTTTGGCTGTTCCCTTTTTTTTTTTTTCAGGGATCGCCACAGCGAATCATCGCATGTTTGATTTGCCATAGGTTTTTACGTCAGCTTCCCTTCCTGACACAACCCTTTTAGCAAGGTGCAGAAACATGCTGACGGCTTTGCAGCCTACTCTTGACGAAAGTCAGCAATGGTTCTTTTACTTGCCCATCACCATCACCATGGCCTTTGATAACCCAGTTAGCTGCACTGGGGGGGACAGTGACAACCTTGTGGAGAGTGGGACTCGAACCCCCCAACCTTAGGATCAACGATCCCGCACCTTTTACCACCAGGCCACCATTGCCCACGGGCAACCTTTTAGGCTAATTCATGCTCAATAAGTGCAGCACAACTCCACTGTGGGGTCAGTGGTGTATTGGTTAGGGTGCTGTTTTCATATTTTTGCGAGGTTTACCGTGCTTAGACTCCTGGGCGCGGTCTTAACCACAAGTGTGCCTCTGTCCACCCAGCAGTATAAATGGGTACCAGGAAATATTGAAAAGGTAACCTGTGATGGACAGCTCAACTCCTAGTTGCTTCACGCTACGGAACCTGGTGATAAGCTACAGATCTGATGAGCCAGTAGGTCGTAAAAGGTCATAAAATTCCAAACAGACTTTGCTTAAAAGTCTCCTGCTTAAACATGATTAATGATGTTGTAAAGAGGAAGATATTTACACCATTCTTTTTGTTTGTAAGTTCAATAACTTTTTAACGATAATTTTCACAGGGAGAAAAATAGCTACTGATCCACATAGTTTGAGATTTATGTATGAATTAAGGAATAACGTTCAGTTTAGTATAACAGTAAAACATTTTAAATTTATCCATTATCTCTGTAGGCCATGCCCAGTGCTGCACATCTGTTTTCCTACAAATAGACTTAATGAGTTCTGTAATGTAATGTATTATATTGTAATAAAATTAATGATGTAGTATAATTTAATCATAATAATTAGATGCTGATTGTTTATTTTCAGTATCTGCAGCCCTGTTTATTGTTTCTTCTTGTCATCGTCCCCCCTAATTTTGTTTATGGGAAGAGAACTTTCCAGAAATTTGAATGACATACTTTAGTTTTTGTGTATCAGTTTCATCATTTGAAAAAAAAATAAAAATAAATAAATAAACACAAATTGGCCGTTTGGCAGATGTCAGCCATGTTGCATGTGAACACCTTTACACTCCACCTGTCCCAGAGAAAACGGTTGCAAGTGCCAACTGTCCAAACACACCTCTGAGTTTCACATTGTCTTCTTGTCCTTCAACTGTAACCATTAAATGGGAAACTTGGCAACAGAAATACTGTTTCCACCAATTCTAGTGCTGTTGGTGTGACAAAGAAACTACAAAGACTATAAATAGTTAATGAGTCATGAGTATTTCCACCAATCCAAAAATCAACTAGGCACTAATTAGCATGCAAGTTTATTGAATGTTTGAAAAGGACTAAAGGGCTGTGGTGAGCAGGTGACCACACATATTTGTATTGTATTGTGTATTATATATTTTTGAGTCCATGAAAATAAATTGATATAATTAAATAAATAAATAAAAACAATTATTAACAATTATTAAAAAAAAAACCTCCTGAAGCACTTGTTAATTGTAAGAGGACTTCATTAACTCCCGGTAAGTTGGAGTCCTGGTGGTTTATTTTCCATGATGTTTCAGATGAACTACAGTATGCATATAATGTTTCCGTGAGATATTGTGTGTTCTGTATTTATCCAGGTTGTTCTGTGCCATATTTAGATCCATTTGCATGTATTTACACACTGTGTAGTTTTTAGGTATTTTTACTCAGGGTTGAAAAATTTAATTAAAATCGCAGTTAAATTGTGTAACATTTGCACTTCTGAACAGAATCACTACATAAAGCATCTGCATTGACTCCATTTTACTTGTTGTGACCACAGACATTGTTAAGCACAGTGACAGAGGAGAGAACAATATTAAGTGAACTTACAGAGAAAATGTACTACAGAATGCGCATATATATATATATATATATATATATATATATATATATATATATATATGTGTGTGTGTGTGTGTGTGTGTGTGTGTGTATATATGTATATATAAAATATCAAAACTAGTTAGATTTTTGTGAGGTGCGCATCTGAGTGCTCCGATCTCGGTACAGATTAACTTTAATTAAAGTGAAGGATCCCTGTGTATATATACAGACGCTACCCTACTCATGAACATTCGGACATACGAACAGGGCTGTCCGAGGTCAAAAGTGAAATTAAGTTGAAGAACGACTAGAAATATAAATTGAATAAAACCTATAGAAAGGTATATCGTATTCGACGTGATAAGTGCCCAGAACGCTTTAAAAATTGGAGTGTGTGGGCGCTTGTTAAAATGTTACCAGCGGAGTGGAACAGTAAGTGCTTATTACCATTGAGGTGGAAAACATGAATAATAACAGAAGAATAAAAGAGTTTTACTGGTATTTGTGTTATTCATTTTGTGGTATAAACCAAACTACTTACCTGAAAGCTGAAAATAAACAGAAAACAGCATAAATAAATAAAAAAGACCCCTTACTTTTCCCTCCTGGTGCTGTCCGTTTAAACATTTTCTTCTTTTCCTTTCGGCTTTTCCCTTCAGGGGTTGCCACAGCGAATCATCCACCTCGATCTCACCCTATCCTCTGCATCTTCTTCTCTTACAACTACCTTCCAACTACCTGCATGTCCTCCTTCACCACATCCATGAATCGTCTCTTTGGTCTTCCTCTAGGCCTTCTGCCTGGTAGTTCCACCTTAGCATCCTACTACCAATATACTCACTATAACTCCTCTGTATATGTCTAAACCATCTCAATCTAGCCTCTCTGACTTTGTCTCCAAAACCTCTTACATGTCCCTCTGATGTACTCATTCCTGATCCTATCCATCCTCGTTACTCCCAAAGAGAACCTCAACATTCTCATCTCTGCTACCTCCAGCTCTGACGCCTGTCTTTTCCTCAGCGCAACTGTTTCAAAACCATACAACATCGCTGACCTCAATACTGGCTTGTACACTTTTCCTTTCATTCTTGCCGATATCTTCCTGTCACACATCACACCGGACACTTTTCTCCAACCATTCCAACCAGCCTGCACACGCTTCTTCACCTCTTTTCCACACTCTCCATTGCTCTGGATTGTTGAGCCAAAGTACTTAAAATGCTCCACCTTCTTTATCTCTGTTCCCTGTAATTCCCTGTAACCTCACCGTTCCTCTTGGGTCCTTGTCGTTCACACACATGTATTCTGTCTTACTGAGGCTAACCTTCATTCCTATCCTTTCCAGGGCATACCTCTACCTCTCTAGATTTTCCTGCACTTGTTATCTGCTCTCACTACAGATCACAATGTCATCTGCAAACATCATAGTCCATGGGAAATCTTGTCTAACCTCGTATGTCAGCCTGTCCGTCACCATATCGAACAAGAAGGGGCTCAGAGCTGACCCTTGATGCAGTCCCACCTCCACCTTGAACTCTTCTGTCACACCGACAGCATGCCTCACCACTGTCTTATATCTCTCATACATGTCCTGCACCACTCTAACATACTTCTCTGCCACTCCAGACTTCCTCATGCAATACCACAGTTTCTCTCTCGGCACCCTGTCATATGCTTTCTCCAGATCCACAAAGACACAATGCAGCACTGTCTGACCTTCTCTGTACTTTTCTATTAACATTCTCAAAGCAAACACTGCATCTGTGGTGCTCTTTCTTGGCATGAAACCAAACTGTTGTTCACAAATGCTGACCTCTGCCCTTAGTCTAGCTTCCACTATTCTTTCCCATAACTTCATCGTATGGCTCATCAACTACCTTTCCTAGACACTTCCATACCTCCCCCGGTGTATCATCAGGACCAACTGGCTTTCCACTCTTCATCCACTTCAATGCCTTTCTCACCTCACCCTTACTAATCTTTGCTACTTCCTGGTTTTCAATGGTCACCTCTTCTACTCTTTTTTCTCTCTCTCATTTTCCTCATTCATCAGCTCTTTAAAGTACTTTTTCCATCTCCTCAGCACACTTCTGTCATCAGTCAATACATTTCCCATTCTGTCCTTAATCACTCTAACTTGCTGCACGTCCTTCCCATCTCTATTTCTCTGCTGTACCAACTTGTATGAATCATTTTCTCCCTCCGTGCTGTCCAACCTAGCGTATAAGTCATCATACGCTCTCTGTTTGGCCTTTGACACCGCTTCCTTGGACTTACACCGTTTCTCCCTATCTTCCTGTTTACTCTCTTCGGTCGTCTCAATGTCCCACTTATTCTTAGCTAACCTCTTCCTTTGTACACACTCCTGCACGTCCTCATTCCACCACCAAATCTCCTTATCTACTTTCCTTCCAGAGGACAAACCAAGAACTCTCCTACCTGTCTCCCTGATCACATTAGCTGTAGTTGTCCAGTCATGCGGAAGCACTTCCTGACCACCCAAAGCCTGTTTCAACTCCTCCTTGAAGACAACATGACACTCTTCCTTTTTCAGCTTCCACCACTTTGTCTTCTGCTCTGCCTTTGCGTTCTTTACCTTTCTTACCATCAGCATCACCCTACACACCACCATCCTATGCTGTTTGGCAACACTCTTACCCACTACCACTTTGCAGTCACTGACTTCTTTCAAATGACATTGCCGACACGAGATGGAGTCTACCTGTATGCTCCTACTTCCGCTTTTATAAGTCACCCTATGCTCCTGTCTCTTCTGGAAGAAAGTATTTACCATGGCCATTTCTATCCTTTTTGCAAAATCTATCAACATCTGTCCTTCTATGTTCCTGTCCTGGATATCAAACCTGCCCATCACTGCCTCGTCCCCTCTGTTTCTTTCACCAACATGTCCATTGAAGTCTGCCCCAATGGCCACCCTTTCACCTCTGGTGGTACTCTGCATTACTTCATCTAACTCACTCCAGAATCTCTCCTTCTCTTCTGGCTCGCATCCTGCATGTGGGCATAAGCACTAACAACATTGAACATCACGCCTTCAATTTCTAATTTGAGACTCATCACTCTGTCTGACACTCTTTTCACTTCTAGAACATTCCTGACAAACCCCTGCTAAAGTTTTTGTGTTTCTCCTCGTTACTAGCAGTGACTACATTACCCCCTTGCGAAAGTGCCTCCCCTGTAACAATGAAGTCTCTCTGTGTTCATCCTACTCCATCTCCTGCATTGTGGGTCTGGCTGAAAGTTCCTGACGTTACATTTAGGTTGATAATTTATGGTGCATTTAGATTTGCACGTTTTACCAATAAATGATATATTCAATAGAATGAAATAAGATGATTATGCAGCGAGAGAGAGAGAGAGAGAGAGAGAGAGAGCGAGAGAGAGAGAAATTCTATACAGTACAACCTCGTATAGGTTACTTATACAAGATTTAAACACACACTTTCCCCTCTAAAGAACGCCCTGTAACGACTTATGAACAAATTCATCTAACGAACGGCCGTCCGGAACCGAACTCGTTCGTAAGCTGGAGAGCATCTATGTACAGGGATCCCTCGCTACTTCACGCTTCAATTAATGCGGGTTCAGTGCATCGTGGTTTTTTAAATAATAGTCATTGAATTAAAAAAATAAGGAAATTACAGAAGAATAGTTGGGAAAGTTAAGGAAAATGTCACAAAAACAAGGCCAATTATGCCAAAAAAAAAAAACCCTAAACCAACACAACACAAAAAACAACCCAAAATCTCCCATCAAAACTGGATAATACATTGTTGCCTCGTGTCTCCGCAGCCACGCCCCCCTCTGCAGGAGTCTAGTATTAAGCGTACCTCAGGATAATGTTTCTCATATTTCATACTTTTATTTATGATCTATCTTTCTTTAGATTTTATTCCATTTCTGTTTCTACTTGTTCTTCAATTTCATTTCACTTTCACCCTTGGACAGCTTTGTTGGTAATACGGTTCTTCTTATAACAAATATTGAAAAAAATAACATAAGATGTAAATAAAATATAAATACAGACACTCTCCAACTTACCAACATTCGTTTTGTAAACATGCGGAGGCAGGCCCTCGATCTATTTTATCTGTATGGGTTGTGGAGATTAGGAGCTCACTTGTGATGCCTTTATTTAATTTGTTGTAAGTGTGCTGCTAACAGAGTTTTTAGCTTTATATTATTCTGTTTATTTTACTCCTACTGTCTCTATATTCCACCATATACCTGGAAATATATTTAAGATGCTCCACTAACAGATGAAAAATGCCTGTCTATTATGACCTGCTAAAAAAAAAAAAAAAAAGTCGCACAGTGTAATATTCCCACGGAGTACATTTAGCCTTGATCACAGCATGTAATCTCCTTGGCATTTGTGCTCCAGTTGGTGTGGTCGAGACTTAGCAACATTAATGTGGCAATAAAATGAAGCAGCCGATGAGCTGAATGTAGTGAAGGAGCAGGTTATCACATCAATGGACGTTTTCTTCCCTGATGGCGTGGATGGATGTGCTGGAGAAGACTTTATAGAGTGGGTTGGTTTTTTCCTCATCACTTCAAGACATCAGTAAGAAATGAACCCGACACTAGGTGGAAATTTTTTTATGTTGCTTCAGTTTGTTGTAACAATGACATGAAGATTATAAGGCTAAAGGCGAATGAACATGTTTGTGTGTGACCTTTTTTTTTTTTTCTTTTTTTTGTCCGGGCAGTGTATACGGGGACCTTTTGTGAGGAGACATTTCTTTAGCATTTTATACAAGGAGTCTCCAGTGTCAGCACTTCGTAGGAAACAGCTTTAAAGATCTAACACTACAGACTCGTTCGGTGTCTTAATCTTATTTCTTTTTTTAACTCCAAGAGAGGAACAAGAAACTGAAGCTGGTTAGGATGCTGTAAAATAAACCATAACAATAACTGACTTGCATTGTGGGTGTTCAGCATTATTAAATAGAACTTCAAATGGATAAATATACTGACTTTCGCATGCCACTTTAACAATATGTCATGTAATAAAGCAATATGCTGACATCGGGCTAAAAATGATGGTTTTTTTGTTTTGTTTTTTGTCCTGCAGATATGATGGGTCTGAAGAGGATGATGGAGAAGCTTGGTGTGCCTAAAACCCACTTGGAGATGAAGAAAATGATCGCCGAGGTGACAGGTGGCAGCAGTGACACTATCAACTACAGAGACTTTGTCAAGATGATGCTGGGGAAGCGCTCTGCTGTGCTGAAACTGTAAGTTTACGTGCTCCAGTGACAGGTTTTTGTGCTGACAGCTTAACAGGGCTATTTATAGGATGCGTGTGTTTATTCATGTCATCAGATCTACTGCTGATCCACTCAATAACACATGATATTAAACTGTAGTTTACAGCTTACTGTGCTCTTCATCACAGCTTACGAGCCTGATATCGCCCTCCCTCCAAGGTTGTTTCACTCTTATTCTTCATGCTTCTGTTTTTCCTGAAAGAGGAGGAGAATAGATTGGGGGAGAAATCACAGGCTTCAGCTACACAGTGTTGTTTATCTTGGCAGAGACCATAAAGGCTTGGCGACAGTTAGGCCTGCAGAAAAAAAAAGACCTGTTGATTCTATGAAAACTGTGAACTTAGGCCAAGTTTCTCAGTTTAGTTTCTATTTCCATCTTCAGATTCACATTATTATTCAAAAAATATAGAAAGCATAATATTTGAAAAGATAAATTTCGGTAGTATGGGACAGGGTGGCGTTTTTCCTGACAGTGTACTGGTCACATTGTCATAACCTCGAAATTTTATTCCATGGCTCATTTAGAGCCGCTTAATTCTAACGAGGGTCATGGTGGACACTGGCACCCACCTTAGCTGACTCTGGGTGATGGCAAGGACAGTCTGAGCAGCTCACCAGGCTATAGCGAGGCCAACACACATGCAATCATTCATACTCACACCTAGGGATGTCATTGACAATCGGAATATCGCCGATATAATTATGTCGATCAATAATCGATACCTATAAAAGGGATATCGATACTTCTAACGTTATAGCTTCCTGTGTTCATGGCAGTGCCTGTAGTAAATGCCATTTTCAATGACACCCCCTGTTGTAAATGGTACGTCCCGCCTCTCTGTATGGTAAATGGTATGTCCCTTCTTCTAGTGTGCCGTCAGAGCGCGTGTTCTCAACAGCACGGAACATTTTGAATAAGAAGAGACACTTATCAACAGATAATGCAGATATGTGCATCTTCTTGCATCATAATTATGAATTATAAAAATGCATATCTCTTAAACTTTTCAATTGACAAGTGGTTGTAGAATAGAAACAACTTGCTTGAAATTAACTAGTAAACAAGTGTTTATAGATTTGTTAAAAACAAAAAGGTTTTACTTAAAATCTTGTCGGTGGAAAACAATTTCCTGCCTTTTATTTCGGATTTGGCTTTAGTAATTGGTCACTTTATTATAAAATATTCAATGCATTATACAAACTACTGTAATATATCTTAGTCTGTTCTATTTAATGCATTTATGGAACAGTACAGAAATTTCTAATGTATCGATACATCGGAAAATCTTTTTATCAATATATCGATACCAATAATAGGTTTTCAATGACACCCCTGCTCACACCTAGAGGTGAGTTGGAACAGCCCATTAGCACTGTGGATGTCTTTGGACTGTCAGATGAAAACCAGAGCACCTGGAGGAAACCCATGCAAGCACGGGAAGAACATACAAACTCCACAAAAACGCCTGAGCCCGGGAATCAAACCCAGGACCGTCTTGCTGTGAAGCATACGTGCTAGCCACTGTGCCATCCGGAATTTTTTCAAAATATAAATAATCTGAATCCATTCCAAAAGGTGCGATCATGGTATTTCAGTAAAAATAAGGAAAGAACTTTAAATAAAATGTATAAATATGACTGAGCAGTATAACTGACAGGTGTGAACTCCTTCACACAAATGTATCAGTATTAAGTTAAGAATATCTGGTCTGGGCAGCACGGTGGCGTAGTGGTCACACGTCCACCTCACAGCAAGACGGTCCTGGGTCACAGCTGTCTGTGACCGTGAGTCCATGGTGTTAATTGGCCGAGCCCTCACGGGAGGGAGGGAAGACATATGCTCACTTCCATGTAACAGTGATCGCAATCCAATCCTGGGTGTCTGTGACCTTATTCGTACGAGGGGGCGGATAACACTTTCCCTCTGAGTGTGTTAGACCGCCCACAAATATGCATGGGCCGCAGTTCAAAAATAGGCAGATAGCTACCATTGCATGTCATGATGGGAGGCTGTGCATGCTTTTGCCCCTCCCTGGTCAATGGTGGTTGTGTGATGCGGAAGGCATTACTTGTGTGGGTTTCCATTTGGAACTTCAGTTTCCTCCCACAGCCCCAAAATATGCACAGCAGATTAATTTGCTGTTTCAAACTGCCCCGAGGTGTGAGTGTGAATGGTTGTGTGAGTTTTGGCCCTGTGATGGCCTGGCGAACTGTCCCCGGTGTACTCCACTTTTGCTCAAGAGTCTGCTGAGATGAGCGCCAGCCTCCCCACAACCCTAATGAGGATTAAGGGGAAAATGAATAAATGAATTTGGTCTTGGTGGCACTGTGGAGTAATGATCCGCTTCACAAGCAAGACGGTCCTGGGTTCTATTCCTGGGCTCAGGTGTTTTTTTCTGCGGAGTTTGCATGTTCTCCACGTGCTTATGTGTTTCCTCGAGGTCCTCTAGTTTCCTCCTACAGTCCAAAGACGTACACATTAAGCTAAGTCATAGCTCTAAATTAATCGTAGGTTTGAATGTAAAGTAAATGGTTGTGTGTGTTGCCCTGGTATGGTTTGAGAAATTGTTCAGGGTGTATCCCACCTTTGCCAAGTGTCAGCTGAGACAGTAGTAGGATTAAGCTGCTCGGCAAATGCACGAGTGAGACAGATTTCGTCCTTCAATTGGAATGTTGGCTTTAAAAATGAATAAATAAATAAATAACCATATATCAGTGTTGTACAAATAATTTTGTCCTGGTTTGAGATGCTGCTTTTTCCTCATTCTACACTACCTCTCTTTCTACCACGAAATTTTTGAAGCCAGTAAATCATAAATAAAATAAAATAATGCAGAGCTGTGTTTGACCCATGCGGCGTTTACTACAGCAGCGGAGAAGTGCAATAACCACAACAACAAAAAACCTCAAGGATCTGTCATTATCTCCAGTTGAATGATTAAGTTTGAGTACATCTATTCCCTTGACCCACATGAAGGTAATACGTCAGATCCCATAGAGTCGTTCCTTTAAAGCGCGAACTGGGACACGGAGGGAATTTAGGGCAGCTTTAAGTGGCCCTGCGGTGCGGGAAGGAAATGAAAAATCTTTAAAGAGAACGTGTACTCTCTCTGTAGATATATATATATATATATATATATATGTAAACAAAACATTATGGGGAAAGTTTCACTTTTGTTATTATTAAGATTGTATTATTATAAAGCATATTTTTAGTAGAAGCAATTTAGTTCTTGTTATCATATACAGCACTTTGGAACAGATATAAACAGCAGTTCCTTTATGTTCTTGTTGGAAGTTCATAAGATAAAAATAACAGCGGTTATGGTACTGAGAAACCTTTCATCACGCACGGTATTTACTGGCGGTTACAAAGCTGTGATGCTGGAGACCTCCTGCCATAGAGTTGCCAAAAGTGTTGACAGCTCTGGTAGCCAAGGTAACCCGTTTGCAATTTTGTTTTTTTTTTCCCACTACCAAAAATTTCTGATTGGAATCGAGTAGAATAGGTAAAATAGATCTGTTTAATTCGAATTAAATAAATAATTTATTATTATTGTGCGACATGTCTAGAATGGAGATTCATTCATTCATTTTCTGAACTGCTTAATCCTGATTAGGGTTGCAAGGAGGCTGGCGCCTGTCTCAGCTGACTCTGGGCAAAGGCAGACTACACCCTGAACAGTGGGCCAGGCCATCACAGATCAGAAATACACTGACAGCTATGCAGCTCATAATGTTGAAAGTCAGCAATGGTTCTTTTACATGAACCTTTCACTACTGCCTGTGGTGGCCTTTGATAACCCAGTTAGCTGCACTGGGGGGACAGCATTGACAGTGTGGCTTATATAATATATCACACACACTCAAAAATAAATGACTGAATGAATGACCAGTCATACTTCAGAATACCCTTCTGTGGCATATTGAATACACAATTCTCATGGGACCTCCTTAAAGACATGCCTCTCAATTTCTGATTCTAGCTTTAATTTTGGCCTTAGCGCTGTAGTACTCGGTGGGAAGTGGGCGATATGCCAAGTGGAAAACTTCACTGAGGTGTTTTTGCGGGAGGGAAACAGACTCCCTGCAGTGGGTTCACTGATGTGTTTGTAATATTGTAGGGAGACGGATAAATGCTGCGAGCTGCCGGTTTAGCGCTGGGCTTGTTAAGAGCTTTGAGGAGATTTGCATTGATTACCCGGTAAAAGAAAGTGTAGAATCTTTCACTGAATAGATCTGTCAAAGCGTCACATCCTTGGATACAGTTTTCTCTCAGGCTTTGTGACGGGATGTTTCAGAATGGGGCGTAACAGGTGAACATGAGTGTGAACTTCCACAGGGTTACATGATATGGTCTGTATGGTACACTATACGATCAAAGGTTTGCAGCCACAATCCACTTGTGCTTCCTTTTTTTAATTGTTTTTGCAAAGTTTGAAACAGGGTAGTGCTGGCCCGGTGGTAAAGTGCTGGATTACTAATCCCGAGGTTGGGGTTTCAAACCCTACTGTCGACGGTTATCACCCACCCAGTTAACCGGTTCATCAAAGGCTGGCCATGTCTCTCATTGTCTTTGGTGAGAGGCTGTAAAAGAACCATTGCTGAATTTTGTCACGAGTAGCTGCATGGCTGTCAGCGTGTTTCTGCCCTGCAATGGCCTGGCGAGCTGTCCAGTTATTCTACTCACACCCAGAGCTGGGGGAGATCGAGATCAGCCTCCCTGCGACCCTAATTAGGATTAAGCGTTTCAGAAAATGAATGAATGAATGAGAGTTGGAAACACAACTGAATACATGTACAGCTTTTGGCAGATGCCCTTATTCAGAACACAGCCTACACTTAGAAGCAAATGAGGACGAAAGGCCTTGCTCAACCACTGACCTTCTGATCAGTAACCTCCAGCATTGACCACTGAGCCACCACTGCCCATAGAATGTCTCAGCATGCTGAAATACAGTTGTCTTGAACTAACGGCTGAAGCATATTCCGGTGACATCCAGCGAGACAAGGCTTGCCAAGTGGAAGCATTTTGAAACCGAAGCACAATCCTCCTGATGACTTTAGGGGTGAGCTGGAACACTGACCTGCTCTTATGTTGCAATGGGCAGATTCCCTCAATCAAAATCAAATGAAAAGCTACACCTGAAAATATTCCAGTATTGAGCAGAAGTGAAGTCAGTGCAGGAAAGTTCTCTGAACAGTACTTTTTTTGCTGCTGTATCCTCGCTCATGTGTTCAGACTTTACTAAACCAGTGAAAAGTTCTAATGTGTCTTCTTTCACTGGATTCTCTAGTTTCCTCACAGAAGCTTTCGCAGTTGGAATGTTTGAAAAGTTAATTTGGTGTGTGTGTGTGTGTGTGTGTGTGTGTGTGTGTGTGTGTGTGTTTGTATCAATGCAATAACATTTAAGTAATGAGTTATAATTGCTATTTACTCAGTAAATAATTGGTCATGCCTTTCCAGAAGACTCCATAGTCACTATTTGGCATCGTACAAAGACAAATAATTCTAAATTTAAAACTGCCAACATTGAGGAAACAGTACCGATACCTGTAATAATGAGAAATGACAAACTTCTTGAAGTGGCTCGAATTAGTCCTACAGGCCACTGAAACACATCCGAACATTAAGTTATTTAATGATGAGGCAGAAGATTCTGATTGGTTATTCCAACCATGGGTCAGCGCGCACACACAGACACACACATTCATGCATACATTTGATATCCAGGGGCAATATAGAGCAGCCAGTTAGCCTAATATGCATGAACGAGGACACTGGAATACCCGAAGGAAACCCATGCAAGCACAGAGAGAACAAACAGACAGCAACATCTACACAGAAACCCGGGATCTTTTAGTTTTTAGGCAGACATCCCATAGTAATAAATCATACATTTATTTTTAGGGGGGATCAAAAATGCCTGAATAGCAAATAAGAAGTCAGATAGAATGAATATTCCACATTTGACTGCGATTCTGGTGTCGTGACATTTCTGGACTATGGTATGTACTGTTCCTCTAATTTAGTCTCAGTCTCTCTCTCTCTCTCTCTCTCTCTCTCGTGTCCTTTTTTTTTTACATAGAAGGGTGCTGTGCTAATTTGGTTCAGGGTCAGAGCTACACACTGAGGAGACAATGTAGTCAATAAAAATCTTGATTCTGTCTCTATATGTGATTTTTTTTTTTTTTTTTTTTTTTTTTTTTTAGTCATTGAAGGTTCAGTGTGTGAATGAAGAACACACTGACAGCTGTTTAACAATGTTTACGGTTGTATACTGTCATCTGAACTTCAGTCTCCCTGCTAATTTCTGTCTGGTTTGAACTCTTATTTTCAGTTCTCATGTCATGCGGTGGAGGTCAAGTTCTAATTGTATATTGTACGTCATATGTGGTTATAGTTTACACAATAAGTTAATTTAACAGTACCTGGTGGTTGAGGTGTATTTCAACAGCAAAAAAGTACTGTAATATATTCATTATAATAATAATAATAATAATAATAATAATAATAATAATAATATGGTGTTTGTTTGCCCACATCAGAAAGTCACTGACATTGTTTCATAAAAGTTTTAGACACATGCAAAGAAATGCCTTCTATTTACATATGACTATTTAAATTAACTTTATACATAAAAAAGTTCTATGAAGCATGGTAAAAGGTAATAAAATAAGTTTATTCAGTTATATTCAAGCAAATAAAAATTTGTTAAGTAATAGTTGGTATGCAGTGTGTTGACCCTTTGCTTTAAAAATATAGTCCCAGCTACAGTTGGTGCAGTTTTAAAGTCGATGATTCCGGAGTTTTACACATCACAGAACCAGTTAAAGTTGAGGTGTTGACATTAATCCGTTCTCATTGCAGGGTGATGATGTTCGAGGACAAGGCTAATAGCCCTGCCTGCAAACCAGATGGTCCGCCACCAAAGCGCGACATCGCCAGCCTCCCATAGACGAACATGGAAGCAGAAACCATCGGCTCCAATCCAGTTTAAACCCGGTTGGCCAAGTGTACATAGCCTAATCCAACATAATTTCTAAGAGCCTAAGGGAAAATCTGAGGTTTGGAGAAAGGTGGAAGGGATAAATGCAGGAAAAAATTAGATATCTATATAAATTTGCTGTTGAGAAGTCAAGCCGCAGGTTAGCTGTTTTTATACGTCAAGAAATGTATATATTTCTATGGAAATAGGTCTTTTTGAAGTGTACTTATTCCTTTTAATGGAGTCGTTTGATGAAAATGAACAATGTGTGTTAACGGTGTGTAACATTTGAACGTGTATTAAGTGTATTGTGCAGGTTAAGACCTTTTTATTTCCAAACATCCTACAATATTTTTATTTAGAATTGAGATGAAGGCGTTTGTCGTCCCTGTTCTATACATTTAAATTCGAGTGCCGTTTTAATTGGAAAAATGGGTCATGGTTGGTGCCCGATAAAGAGACCAGCTCAGAATACATAACACACCGAGCCATGAGGTGAACTGCTAACAAAAAAAATAGAGATTATGGTAGCTTCAACTTCCTCGAAAATACCCAGAGAGCAGCAATTTCTTAAATACAAGGACTGTTTGGTATTAACAACCGCACTGCTGTCAGAATTACTAAAGTTACAGTTCCCAACCCTGTTATGAAACCTAAAGCACCTGTCTCATGATTTTTACCCAGATTCAGCCGCCAGAAAGTTGTGGAAATTTGCAATGAATGTCCAGAATATTTTTCCTATTTTCAAATTTTTGGCTGAACATGGAGCGGACGGGGTGGATTCCAACGGGAACCTTTGGAAGTCGTTTAGAAAGATTGAAATGCAGCTGTAAAATTGGTTGTTTGAACCGAATTCACTTCTGTTTGCCCTCCGTGGGCCAAGTTTGTATTTACATTAAGGCTTAAACTACCATGGCTTCCAAGTGAGGCTTCAAACCGTTCGAGTGCGTTCAAATCGAGGTTGATGCCGCAGCCATTCGAGCTCTTGTGAGAGGTCAAAGCGATCACCAGCCAGTCTCGGGCGTCTGAGCTCATTCATGCAAGGAGGCGGAGAACACAGCCATTCAAAAAAGGTGGTAACATCGCACATCATGGAGAATCGGTTATGGGTGCAGGAAAGGCAGTACTTGACGGGTGGTTGTTGGATACGGTGAAAAATTACTGGAGAATCAGGGTGAGGGGGATAATAAAAAATATATAAATAAGAAATTTGAAATCGGGCTAAATAACCGTGACGCCGCCCCTTTAATAAACTGTGGTTTCTTTCATGGTTTTGCATTATTTCATATGCATCGTGTTGGATATTTCTTTAATGAATTAACGGTGTTCCTATTAAAGTGGACAGTGAGCATACAGCAGTTTATGTTCTTTAAATTTCATGAGGCATTTTGTTGATAGTCTGAAAGGGGCCAAGAAAGGAAATGATGATCCACAGGCTTTACTACATGAGTAAGTAACAGGTTTCTTTCCTTCGAGCTTAAATACCTCATCGCCTTCCATTCAGTGTTCATTCTTTTGTTTGTTTTATTTGTTTTTTGCATTAATTGCCCCCTTGTGGCTTGTTTCAGCTGAAATGTGATTAATTTTAGTCAAACACTGTTAGTCGAGCACAAAACAATCTATAGTTATTTTCACACATGCAGAGTCTGTTTTATATTCAACACAAATCACGTCTATATCAGGCTTTCCAAGTGCCTCACACAGTTCGGATGCAGCGAGTTTACACGTGGTGTGCACTGAATGGTTCTATGTATTGTCCTTCGATTGATTCCTCACTCCCACGTGCATCTTCTGCTCATCTTCCCGTTTCATTCATGGTTCTTTGCGTTCTGTGATCTCTAGCTCGGTAGCCAACTGTCACAAAAGAGGCTGATTTTCTTTCTTTTCAAACGTCTGATGTCTGGCTCACAGCCCATTGTATTTCCAATTATTTTATAAGTCTATGTATAAACTCTATGTCTGGGCGAAATAATTTCATTCCTGTTTATGTCCAAAATTAAAAATATGAATTAGCAGTTGCACTATGTTTTTATTTTGAGTTCTTAGATTTTGATTATCACTAGTTAGCCTTTACAGCATAATAATAAATACAGACTTCTTTTACATTGTAGGTTTGGGGGCGGGGGGTGTTTTGGGGTTTTTTTTTTTTTTTTTTTGTTCTGTTTTGGGTTTTTTTGTTTTTTTTTTTCAAAACACCAAAGTAAATAAAGATGATATGGTGACAATTGATGTTCTTGTGAAATTCTCTCTTCGCTGGGGGTGGTGGTGAAATTACAATATGGTATGAGTTGGTGTCTGAGCCTCAAGGCTCCTGCACACCAAGTCAGACCCTTCAGTATGATAAAAAGAAATTTTATTTTTATTTATTTATATTTATATATATATATATATATATATATATATATATATATATATATATATATATACAGTCGGCCCCCTACTTACGAAATTAATCCGTTCCAGATCCTTTTAACGCGGGAGTTTCGTAAGTAGGGGGTGCATTTTACATGTTAAACGCTTAATTTGTTCCAAGACTAACCCATAAATCCTTTAAAAATGATAAAAGTACATCAATTTTGTATGAAATATGTGTTAAAAGTAAAAGAAAATTATTTATTAAACCATTTTATTAACATATTTATTAATTAAACCATTATTATAATGGGGGAATAAAACAATAAAAAATGGGGGGAATAAAACGGGATGTTTTACTTAAAGTGGAATTACAGTGCCAGTTTGAAAGATCAGAGGGACTCATTCAATATTAACTTACTTCCTTGCGAGATCGGAGGTCTTCTCCCACGGAGCACTCTTTTAATGTCGTGTTGAAATAATCGCCTCCATCACTGTATTTCCACTTTAAGTTCTCCTGGTTCAATTTTGTCCCGATTGTAGAGGGGTTTCGGCGATAACAAAATATAACGCTGCATGATCAATCTCAAAAGAAGTCAACAGTCAACTCTCCTTCTTGCGTGTGACAAACAGGAGGTATGGTACAGGAAGTTCGCTGCGTCATCCCTCCTAGCCAATGGGAGGCCAGCGGGGCAGGATGTTGGGAGACAGCCAATGAGAGCAACTCATGCATCGTATGAAATTTTGATTGGCGTGTTTGAATTTTGAATGGTGCATCTGCGCTTTTCATAAGAGGAGGTTGTTTTCGTATCCCGAGGATGAAAACTTTGGAAAATGTTTTTCGTAACCCGGAATTTTCGTACCCAGGGGGTTTCATAAGTAGGGGGCCGACTGTATGTATGTATATATATATATATATATATATATATATATATATATATATATATATATACACACACACACACACACACACACAATAGGCCCTCGTTATTCGCGGGGGTTCGGTTCCGGCCCCTCCCACGAATCAAGATAATCTGCTATTTCTGTACCCGAAAGTAAAACCCCATGTATCATATTACATGCATGAATGATCAACCGGAAGCAATATACTGTACTATGTATCAAATATGCTACTTAAACAAATTCTATAGACAGTCTAACTCATTCATAAAGTATTAATGTAGTAATGATTAAGAATGATTATACATTCGGTGGAGCACCTCACATTTATTGTACTGTACATAAAGAACATAAAACTGTGACTTAATGACGTAATGAGCTTTCAGCCGAACCCAGAATGCAGGTGGCAGCGTGAGATGGCAGAGTGAATTTATTATTCAAAGGGGAAGCACTTAAGCAGCGCGCTTGAAAGTGAAATATAGCACAATGTGAATGATGATTGAATGATTGAATGATCATCAATTAATCAAATGAATGATCATTTCACCTAGCACAATATAGCACTTTCACCTTCACTTTCAACCTGGACAGCTATGTTCGTATCTCCGGTTGGTTTTGATGGGAGATTTGGATTGTTTTTTGTTTGTTTTGTGTTTGTTTAGGTTTTTTTTTTTTTTTTTTTTTGTGTGCATATGTGCCGATCCTCGGCTACTGACTCTGACCCTTTGGGACATGGAACATCACCTCTGGCGGGGAAGGAGCCTGATCTGGTGCGTGAGGTGAAGAGATACCGACTAGATATAGTCGGGCTCACCTCAACGCATAGCTTGTGCTCTGGAACCACCCATCTCAAGTGAGGCTGGACCTTAATCCATTCTGGAGATGCTCATGGGCAGAAATGGCGAGCCCGTGTTGGCATTCATGTTGCCTCCCGTCTTGGGGCCCAAATGTTGGGGTTCTCCCCGGTTGACGAAAGGGTAGCTTCCCTCCGTCTTTAGGTGGAGGGACGGCTCCTGACAGTTATTTGTGTTTATGCACCAAAAGACAGTTCAGAGTACCCACTCTTCTTGGAGTCTTTAGGGGGGGTGTTGGAGAATGGCCTCTCCAGTCTGAACCCGAATGGTGCTTTCGTTGTTGGACTTCTGTGTTCGTCACAGTTTGGCTATCACGAACACCATGTTCGAAAGTAAGTGTGCCCATAAGTGCACTTGGCACAAGGACACCCTAGGTGTTCGATGATTGACTTTGTAGTCATGTCATCGGACTTGCGGCCATATGTTCTGGAAACTCAGGTGAAGAGAGGAGCTGAGCTGTCTACCGATCACCACCTGGTGGTGAGTTGGCTTCAGTGGTAGGTGAGGCTGCCTTCCAGACCTGACAGGCCCAAGCGTGTAATCAGTGTCTATTGGGAACGTTTGGCGGAGTCGCTTGTCCGAGAGGCCTTTAACTCCCACCTCCGGCAGAGCTACAACCACGTCCCAGAGGAGGCGGGTGACATGGAATTCGAATGGGCCTTCGTGCCTCCATTGCTGAGGCGGCAGCCCATAGCTGTGCCCGGAAGGTCATCAGTGCTTGTCGTGGCGGTAACCCCCGAACCTGGTGGTGGACACCTGTGGTAAAGGGGGCTGTCCAGCTAAAGAAGGAGGCCTATCGGCTTTTATTAGCCTGTGGGACTCCTGAGGCAGCGGACAGGTACAGGAAGGCCAAACGTGCTGCAGCCGAGGCTGTCGCAGATGCAAAATCTCGGGTGTGGGAGAATGTCAGTGAGGGTCTGGAGAGTGATTATCGGTTGGCCTCAAAAAGGTTCCAGACCACCATCACCTTAGGAGGGGGAAGCAATTCTCCACAAACACTGTTTACACTGGAGGTGGGGGGCTGCTTACCTCGAATGGGGATGTTGTTGAGAGGTGAAGGAAATACTTTGAGGACCTCCTCAATCCCACCAACATACCCTCCGTGGAAGAGGAAGACCCTGGGGCTGTTGGTTTTTTTGGCTTTTGGTCTGCCCATCACTGGAGTGGAGGATGCTGAGGTTGTCAAAAAACTCCTCGGTGGTCGAGCTCCGGGATTGGACGAGATCTGCCCAGAATATCTCAGGGCTCTGGATGCTGTCGGACTGTCTTGGTTGACACGTCTCTGCAACATCGCGTGGTCATCGGGGGCTGTACCACTGGATTGGCAAACCGGTTTGGTGCTCCTGATTTTTAAGAAGGGGGACCGGAGGGTGTGTTCCAATTATCGGGGAATCACACTCCTCAGCCTACCTGGGAAAGTCTATGCAGAGGTACTGGAGAGGACGATCCGACCAGTAGTCGAACCTCGGATTCAGGAGAAACAATGTGGTTTTCGTCCTGGCCGTAGCACTCTTGACCAACTCTATACGCTTCACAGGACTTTGGAAGGGGCATGGGAGTGTGCCCAATCTGTCCACATGTGTTTTGTGAATTTGGAGAAGGCTTTCGATCGTTTCCCTCGAACAATCTTGTGGGGCGTGCTCCGGGAGTACGGCGTTCCGGACCCGTTGCTATGGGCCAGTCGGTCGCTGTATCACCGGAGCCAGAGTTTGGTCCGTATTGGTAACAACAGGTCGAATTTGTTTCCAGTGGGAGTTGGCGTCCGCCAAGGCTGTCCTTTGTCACCGATTGTATTCATAAATTTTATAGACAGAATTTCTAGGCGCAGTTGAGGCGTTCTGGTTTGGTGGCCATCGGATCTCCTCTCTGCTTTTTGCGGATGATGTTGTCCTTTTGGCTTAATCAAATCAGGACCTCCAGCTCTCATTGGAACGATTCGCAGCCGAGTGCGGAGCAGCCGGGATGAGGATCAGTACCTCAAAGTTCGAGGCCATGATTCTCAGTCGGACAAGGGTGGAATGCACCTTCTGGGTTGGGAATGAGGTCCTGCCCCAAGTGGAGGAGTTTAAGTATCTTGGGGTCTTGTTCACGCGTGAGGGAAGGATGGAGCGGGAGATCGACAGACGGATCGCTGCAGCCTCTGCTGTTAAACGGAGCCTGTACCGGTCCATCGTGGTGAAGAAGGAACTGAGCCGCAAGGCGAAGCTCTCAATGTACCAGTCGATCTACGTTCCAACCCTCACCTATGGTCACGAGCTTTGGGTAGTGACCGAAAGAACAAGATCGCGGATACAAGCGGCTGAAATGAGCCGGGTGGCGGGGTTCTCCCTTAGTGATAAGGTGAGAAGCTCTACCATCCGTGGAGAGCTCGGAGTAGATCCGCTGATCCTCCACATTGAGAGGGGCCAGTTGAGGTGGCTCGGGCATCTGGTCAGAATGCCTCCCGGATGCCTCCCTGGTGTGGTGTTTCGGGCATGTCCAACCAGGAAAAGACCCCGGGGGTCGACCTAGAACACGCTGGAGGGACTGTGTCTCTCGGCTTGTCTGGGACCGCTTCGGTGTCCACCCCGGAAGAGTTGGAGGAAGTGGCTGGGGAGAGGGACGTCTGGACCTCTTTGCTTAGGTTTCTGTCCCCGCGACCCGACCCCAGACTTAGCCGAAGAAGATGAAATGAGATTTTTTAAAATTGGGTGTTGATTTGTATAAAATACCAAAAAAAAAATAAATATAAATGAAATATTCTAGACATAACTCATAATAAACACTAAGTAAATTATAATGGTTTTTTTGTTTGTTTGTTTGTGTGTGTGTGTGTGTGTGTGTGTGTGTGTGTGTGTGTGTGTGTCCTTGTAAATGTTTAATTAATAAAATCAATTTCACACTTGAGAGTCTTCTTCTTCTTCTTCTTTTCCTTTCGGCTTTTCCCTTCAGGGGTCGCCACAGCGAATCATCTGCCTCCATCTCACCCTATCCTTTGCATCTTCTTCTCTTACACCAACGACCTTCATGTCTTCCTTCACCACATCCATGAATCGTCTCTTTGGTCTTCCTCTAGGCCTTTTGCCTGGTAGTTCCAGCCTCAGCATCCTATTACCAATATACTCACTATCCCTCCTCTGTACATGTCCAAACCATCTCAATCTAGCCTCTCTGACTTTGTCTCCAAAACGTCTTACATGTGCTGTCCCTCTGATGTGCTCATTCCTAATCCTATCCATCCTCGTTACTCCCAAAGAGAACCTCAACATTTTCATCTCTGCTACCTCCAACTCTGCCTCCTGTCTTTTCCCCAGGGCCACTGTTTCTAACCCATACAGCATCGTTGGCCTCAACACCGTCTTGTACACTTTTCCTTTCATTTTTGCCGATACCCTCCTATCACACATCACACCGGACACTTTTCTCCAACCATTCCAACCTGCCTGCACACGCTTCTTGACCTCTTTTCCACACTCTCCATTGCTCTGGATTGTTGAGCCTAAGTACTTAAAATCCTCCACCTTTCTTATCTCTGCTCCCTGTAATCTCACCGTTCCTCTTTGGTCCTTGGCATTCATGCACATGTATTCTGTCTTACTGAGGCTAATCTTCATTCCCCTCCTTTCCAGGGCATACCTCCACCTCTCTAGATTTTCCTGCACTTGTTCTCTGCTCTCACTACAGATTACAATGTCATCTGCAAACATCATAGTCCATGGGGAATCTTGTCTAACCTCGTCTGTCAGCCTGTCCATCACCATAGCGAACAAGAAGGGGCTGAGAGCTGACCCTTGATGCAGTCCCACCTCCACTTTGAACTCTTCTGTCACACCGACAGCACACCTCACCACTGTCTTACATCTCTCATACATGTCCTGCACCACTCTAACATACTTCTCTGCCACTCCAGACTTCCTCATGCAATACCACAGTTCTTCTCTCGGCACCCTGTCATATGCTTTCTCCAGATCCACAAAGGCACAATGCAGCTCCGTCTGACCTTCTCTGTACTTCTCCATTAACATCCTCAAGGCAAACACTGCATCTGTGGTGCTCTTTCTGGGCATGAAACCAAACTGTTGTTCACAAATGCTGACTTCTGCCCTTAGTCTAGCTTCCACTATTCTTTCCCATAACTTCATCATATGGCTCATCAACTTTATCCCTCTGTAGTTGCCACAACTCTGCACGTCTCCCTTGTTCTTAAAAATGGGCACCAGCACACTTCTCCTCCATTCCTCTGGCATCCTCTCACTCTCTAAGACCTTGTTAAATGTTCTTGTCAGAAAATCTACTGCTACCTCTCCTAGACACTTCCATACCTCCACCGGTATGTCATCAGGACCAACTGCCTTTCCATTCTTCATCCTCTTCAATGCCCTCCTCACTTCACCCTTACTAATCTTTGCTACTTCCTGGTCCTCAACAGTCACCTCTTCTCCTCTTTTTCTCTCTCATTTTCCTCATTCATCAGCTCTTCAAAGTACTCTTTCCATCTTCCCAGCACACTTCTGTCATCAGTCAATACATTTCCCTCTCTGTCCTTTATCAATCTAACTTGCTGCACGTCCTTCCCATCTCTATTTCTCTGCTGTGCCAACCTGTATAAATCATTTTCTCCCTCCTTACTTTCCAACCGAGCATACAAGTCATCAAACGCGCTCTGTTTGGCCTTTGACACTGCTACCTTTGCCTTACGCTGCGCCTCCCTGTACTCCTGTTTACTCTCTTCGGTTTTGTCAATGTCCCACTTCTTCTTAGCTAATCTCTTCCTTTGTACACACTCCTGCACTTCCTCATTCCACCACCAAGTCTCCTTATCTACTTTCCTTCCAGATGACACACCAAGTATTCTCCTACCTGTGTCCCTGATCACATTCGCTGTAGTTGTCCAGTCATCTGGAAGCACTTCCTGACCACCCAAGCCTGTTCCAACTCCTTGAAAACAGCACGACACTCTTCCTTTTCAGCTTCCATTACTTTGTCTTCTGCTGTGCCTTTGCCTTCTTCACCTTCCTCACCATCAGCATCATCCTGCACACCACCATCCTATGCTGTTTGGCAACACTCTCACCCGCTACTACTTTGCAGTCACTGACTTCCTTTAAATTACATCGCCTGCACAAGATGTAGTCTACCTGTGTGCTCCTACCTCCACTTTTATAAGTCACCCTATGCTCCTCTCTCTTCTGGAAGAAAGTATTCACCACAGCCATTTCCATCCTTTTTGCAAAATCTACCAACATCTGTCCTTCTGCGTTCCTGTCCTGGATACCAAACCTACCCATCACTTCCTCGTCCCCTCTGTTTCCTGCACCAACATGTCCATTGAAGTCTGCCCCAATGACCACTCTTTCACCTCTGGGGGTACTCTGCATCACTTCATCTAACTCCCTCCAGAATCTCTCCTTCTCTTCTCGCTCACATCCTGTCTGTGGGGCATAAGCACTAACAACATTGACCATCACACCTTTAATTTCTAACTTGAGACTCATCACTCTGTCTGACACTCTTTTCACTTCTAGAACATTCCTGGCAAACTCCTCCTTCAAGATGACTCCGACTCCATTTCTCTTCCCATCCACACCGTGATAAAACAGCTTAAACCTGCTCCTATGCTTCTAGCCTTGCTACCTTTCCACCTGGTCTCCTGAACACACAGTATGTCCACCTTCCTTCTCTGCATCATGTCAGCCAGCTCTCTACCTTTTCCTGTCATAGTTCCAATATTCAAAGTCCCTACTTTCAGTCCTAGACTCATGCCTTTCCTCTTCTCTCTCTGGCAACGGACACGCCTCCCGCCTCGCCTTCTTCGACGTCTTCGACGTCTTCGACCAACAGTAGTCCAATTTCCATCAGCACCCTGTTGGTTGACGGCACTGATGGCGGTCGTTGTTAACCCGGGCCTCGACCGATCCGGTATGTCATTCTTTCTTGTGATTCGCATAGTTTATTTGGCATTTGTTTTACGCCGGATGCCCTTCCTGACGCAACCCTCTGCATTTATCCGGGCTTGGGACCGGCGTGAGGGAGAGACACTGGTTTGTGCCCCCACCCTCACGGCTGCATTCAATTTCACACTTGAGAGTAATATGACGAAAAACACAAAATAATGTTTAAATTTACATACAAAATAAAAATACATTTAAATTCACACGTTCCCCGCTTGCCCCGATTCTTTAGTTGGAACAAAACGGGGAACATTTATTTTTGCTGAGATTTTCTCCTACCGGTACACGGACAACTTCCTCCCCACTCGCGCCGTTTAAAAATTGCGGATTGACGGGCCGAAACGGACCAATAGCGAAACGTATACAGTATAGATCTTCTGCAAACGCGTCAGGACCCGGATGTCAATTGGGGGTCCCGTGGAGGCTGCGAACGCAAAAATAAACAACATGCCCAGTAAGTGTGCTGTAATCGGTTGTTCCAGTCGCACAGAAAGGGAAGGAGAGAAACGTTATTTTCGAGTCCCGGCGATTATTAAGACCCAGGGCAGGCATGCTGAACAACTCTCCAGGAAAAGGCGAGCGAAATGGTTAAGGAACATCTCAAGAGCGGATTTGGACGTGAAGAAGGATTGGATCCGCGTTTGCAGTGACCATTTCATAACCGGTGAGTGCACACAGAAAGTGAACACTTTGAGTCTTGTTTTGTGAAGAAGGAATGAGAAGGCCACTCATTAGAGAGAGAGAGTTCTGTTTGAAAGAAAATCTCAGACTGGGATAGTGTGTTAGCATGTTAGCATCGGCAAAAGCGACCAGACCAAACCATGCTAAGTGAAGCCGCTCACACCTTTTAGTCTTTTATATATATATATATATATATATATATATATATATATATATATATAATAGTTTTGTTTTTTGTTATTTTTATATTTTATTCTGTTCTAATAGTATGACTCGATGATGTTACACCTTTCTGAGCTATATTGCACCCCCTACTGATGGTTTACTTCGAGAGCCTGTAACAGTAAATTTCTCCATTGTGAGATCAATAAAGTTGTATCTATCTATCTATCTCCCAAATGCCTCCCACATTTACTACAAACCCAGCCTGCCAGAGGCTGTCCGGTTCTTACAATCATATTTCCTCACATTTTCTTGACACCAACGAGTATTAATTAAATGAAGCACAGCGATCCCGATGACGTCAGAAGAGCTACAAACTAGTGTTTGTGTCACGCATTTTGATTTGTTAATGCGCCTGACACTCAAGGTTAAGAGCCAATCAGAAAATCTTTTTTTCTTTCAGTGTACATCTGGCGAAAACACTTTGCTGTGTTCAACTGGTTTTTTTTTTGTTTTTTTTTTAATTAGATTGTTTTCTAAAATTCATAACATCCGTTGACGGATTATTATGATGGTGATTATTATTATTATTATTATTACTATGATTATTATTAATTAGTAGTGGTGGTATAGGAAAGTAAATCTGTTCTGAATAAGATAATGATGTTGGTCAAGTCTGGGGTCAACACCCCAAATAGGAAAAAAGGTTTAATTCCAACCCGGTTTAAAGTGTGATTTGGTCTCATTTATCTGTCAGTCAGTCAGTCTGATCCCGCAGGAAATTGTGTGCGCTGCGGTCCAACTCTAACAAATTAAAAGTTCCACAGCGAAAAAAAGTACAAAAACTTTCTCAGCCCACAAACTGAGAGGGGAGCTTTTTATAAACAATAAGGACAAAGAAATTAAAGTTAGGAAGGAATAAAAAAATTGTTAAAATACCGGATGAGCAACTGTAACTGAACAAACTGCTCACGGGTCAGCGGAAGCGCACTCCAAAATAAAAGTTCTCTGGTGTGTGTGTGTGTGTGTGTGTGTGTGGATTGCTTTCACATGACATCACACATCCGGGCTTTGCTGGACAGCCGCCATTTTATGGGTCAAGCTGAAGTGAACGAGAGTCAGTTACATCGCGGCGAAAATTGCTTGGGGAAAGCCTTTTGTTCGCTTGTTGTAAATATCAATGGACAATGGTTCACACGCGTGTTGTAATCGGGTGTAGCAATTGGTCCAATCAGGAAATCAAGCGAAAATTTTTCGCTATACCAGCTGTGCGTTTGACTGAAGGCAAAAGAACGGAAGAGCTGAGACGATAAAAACGTTTTCTGTGGTTTTTCCGCATCAACCGAAATAATTTTCAGCCGTCGAAGATTCGAAGGTGTGCCCTGATCATTTTATTACAGGTAAAAACATTTCGTTTACGTGATTAGTCACATTTGTATGATAAAGCAACTCGGACGATCAGGCGATTCCATTACATGCATAGTGTTTTTCGACTCGAATCAAGATAAACCTGAGACAAGACATTATCTCCCCTTTTCGGGAATTCTTTTTGCACTGACCATTACCGTATCTCATAAAATACCCCTAAATCAATTATTATAAACATAACATTGTAAAATAATATCAAATATATCAAATAATATCAACATTAATTTCAAATAAGTCACTTATTTATACCAAGTCACTTTACATGAAGCTTAAAATAGCCAATCAATGCTTACAATATGTGAGGCGCTCAAAACCAAAAGTAGTGTACTTGTGAAATTAGTGTACTTGCTGTGGATTATACGGACTTCCGGTCTTTCAAGTCAGCAAGGGACTGTTGAACTCGTTTAGAACACAGCCTGCACTGATGTGAATCACCAGCAGATGGAGAGTTCTCTTTCTTTTGTGGATTCTGGTTTTCATTCATATTACAACTCTCTTTGCTTAACTGAGTATGCATGGTAGATTGTGCCAATCCGAGCAGATAGTTAATTCTTCTGTGTATGAGACTTGCACCCATGCTAGTCGGCTTATGCTTCTGACCAACCATATTTGCTTAGGGTTACAAAAGTCCGCAAAACAGTGTAAACACAAAGATCACAGAGACGACGTCTTAACACAAGGGTAACACGCTATATATATATATATATATATATATATATATATATATATATACCATTACCGTATCTCATAAAACACCCCTAAATCAAGTATTATAAATATAACATTGTAAAATAATATCAAATATATCTGATGATTCGCTGTGGCGACTCCTGAGTAAATGGGAAAAAGCCGAAAGGAAGACAGACATATCTAATAATATCAACATTAATTTCAAATAAGTCCCTTACAGTGGTACGAAAAAGTATCTGAACCTTTTGGAATTTCTCACATTTCTGCATAAAATTACCATCAAATGTGATCTGATCTTTGTCAAAATCACACAGATGAAAAAAGTGTATGCTTTAACTAAAACCACCCAAACATTTTCATATTTTAATGAGGATAGCATGCAAACAATGACAGAAGGGGGAGGAATAAGTAACTGAACCATCACATTTAATATTTTGTGCAATATTTTGTGCCCCCCGGCAGCAATAACTTCAACCAGACGCTTCCTGTAGCTGCAGATCAGTCTGGCACATCGATCAGGACTAATCTTGGCCCATTCTTCTTTACAAAACTGCTGTAGTTCAGTCAGATTCCTGGGATGTCTGGCATGAATCACTGTCTTGAGGTCATGCCACAGCATCTCAATGGGGTTCAAGTCTGGACTTTGACTTGGCCACTCCAGAACGTGTATTTTGTTCTGAAACCATTCTGAAGTTGATTTACTTCTGTGTTGTGGATCATTGTCTTGTTGCAGCATCCATCCTCTTTTTAGCTTCAACTGTCTGACAGACGGCCTCAGGTTTTCCTGCAAAACATCCTGATAAACTTTTGAATGCATTTTTCCATTAATGATTGCAAGTTGTTCAGGCCCCGAGGCAGCAAAACAGCCCCAAACCATGATGCACCCTCCACCATGCTTCACGGTGGGGATGAGGTGTTGATGTTGGTGAGCTGTTCCATTTTTCCTCCACGCATGACGTTGTGTGTTCCTCCCAAACAATTCAACTTTGGTTTCATCAGTCCACAAAATATTTTGTCAAAACTTCTGTGGAGTGTCCAAGTGCCTTTTTGCGAACATTAAACAAGCAGCAATGTTTTTTTTTAGACAGCAGTGGCTTCCTCCTTGGAGTCCTCTTGGCCATTGTTTTACATATAGTTGATGTGAGCACAGAGATATTGGACTGTGCCAGTGATTTCTGTAAGTCTTTAGCAGACACTCTAGGTTTTTTTTTTTACTACTGAGTATTCTGCACTGAGCTCTTGGCGTCATCTTTGGTGGACGGCCACTCCTTGGGAGAGAAGCAACAGTGCCAAACTCTCTCCATTTGTAGACAACTTCTCTGACTGTCGATTGATGAACATTCAGACTTTTAAAGATGGTTTTGTATCCTTTCCCAGCTTTATACAAATCAACAATTCTTGATCGCAGGTCTTCAGACAGCTCTTTTTAGCGAGCTATGGTGCACATCAGACAATGCTTCTCATCAAGACAATTCTTACCAGGTGTGTGTGTTATAGTGGGCAGGGCCGCTTTAAGGTACTCATCAGTGATTGGACACACACCTGACTTAAATTGTTTGGTAAAAATTGGTTTCAATTGCTCTTTAAGTCTCCTTCGGCTGAGGGTTCAGTTACTTATTCCTCCCCCTTCTGTCATTGTTTGCATGCTATCCTCATTAAAATATGAAAACCTATAAATGTTTGGGTGGTTTTAGTTAAAGCAGACACTGCTTTTTTTTTTTTTTATCTGTGTGATTTTGACAAAGATCAGATCACATTTGATGGTAATTTTATGCAGAAATGTGAGAAATTCCAAAAGCTTCAGATACTTTTTCATACCACTGTATTTATATAACTCAACTGGGAAGAAGGAGGGGCACGTTCAGTCTGTCTTTGTAAACAAGTGATGCAGTGGTGGTCTAGTGGATAGGGTGCAGAATCGCTGATCCTAAGGTTGGGGGTTCGAGTCCCCACAAGGTTGTCACTGTCCCCCCAGTGCAGCTAACTGGGTGATCAAAGGCGGCCATGTCTCTCACTGTCTATGGTGAGAGATTCATTTCAAAGAACCATTGCTGACTTTCATAAAGAGTAGCTGCATAGCCGTCAGAGTGTTTCTGCCCCTTGCTAAAGGGTTGTGTCAGGAAGGACGTCCGACGTAAAAACCTATGAACCAAATCAGATTGTCGAATCATTCGCTGTGGCGACCCCTGAAAAAGGGAAAAAGCCGAAAGGAAAAGAAGACATGTAAATATAGAAACACAGAAATTGAGGCTATAAAGTAGAAAAAAATGTGGGGGAAAAAAATCTAAGCCTCAAAATATTTTATAGAATGTTGTTGTTTATGTATTCATTTAGTTTACTACAATTCGTTTAGTTTTTACTGCTACATAATGTCATTTCATTCATTCATTTATTTATTAATGACCACACAATGTGAAGCTGTTTTATATTTTTTCCTGAACATTTCAGTCTGCTCCATGTGCTATATTTATATTTGTGTAGTTTTGCCATTTATTTTTAAGATAACTGTGCAGCTGAGGGTGAATGGCCATGCTCAAGGGCTGAATGGTGGCAGACTGTTGGCACTGGGATTTGAACCCCTAACCTTCAGATCACTGACTGAGAGCCTTCACCACTCTGTTTTTACAACTGTTGTTTGCTTTAGCTTGGCTGATGCACACTTTGTTTTTTTGTTTTTGTTTTTTTTTTTTCAGGAAAGCCATCTAAACTTTATCCTGAGAACAGCATTGACTGGGCACCAACTCTGAACCTCGGACATAACAAACTCGAGTTCAACACCGAGTTATCACCGGAGAGACATGACATGTGCTGTTCAAATGAGACATGTGCTGTTCAAATGCAGGAGGAGAGAAGAGAAACCACAGCAGTAAAAGCGTTGCTGGCGCTTCATGAACCAACAGCTGATGACATTGTCGATGGTAATTATGTCTGGTTTCATGAATGCTGAATTTTCCCTTTAAAAGTGTTTGAATGCCTCAGTGTTGTGTTTGTTTAGACCTGTATGCTATTTGCTTTAACGTTTGTGCGTTTTTTCATTCTTGGAATAATTAGCTGATAAATGTATAAGGTTGACATAGTCCTGACATTTTTGAAAGTTTCTGTGCTCATTTATGTCCGTTTCCCATGCAGTTGAAACTGTGGAGACGGATGAAAAAGAGACAACAGCGTCATCGAGCTCGACAGCCCTGCCCACCGGGCGTTCTGCAGCTTTGCCGGGTGAATCACCGGAAACCGTGTGTCGCCCCTGTGGGGTAGATGTGCAGTGCCAAACAGACTTAAGTGTCGAAGCCATATCAAAGATGGAAGAAAGTCTGCAGCGGGTACAAGACGACAATAAGTACCTGAATGAGCAACTGTACCGCCTGAGAGAGCGAGTGACTGACTCTGGCTTTTCCGAAGAGAGTCTGAAGGATAAGAAAGAGCAGGTGAGGCTTTACACTGGTCTTGCCAACTTTCAGATGTTGATGGCGGTATTCAATTTCCTGGCGCCATACGTCGGCACGATACACAGAGGTGCTGTTGACAAGTTCACGGAGTTGATGATCACTCTCATGCATTTGAGACTCAACCTTCCGTTCCGGGACCTGGCTTATCGGTTTAAAATATCTGACTGCACAGTTGGTCGTATTTTCAAAAAATGGATTGACGTGATGGATTTGAGGCTGGGGCACCTGATACTGTGGCCCGACCGGGGGGCGCTACAGAAAACCATGCCTTTAGACTTCAAGCAGAAGTTCGAGGACAAGGTGGCTGTCATCGTCGACTGTTTTGAGGTATTTGTGGATCGTCCGGCGTTGTCGGCTGACAGAGCAGCTAGCTGGTCGAAGTGCAAACATTACAACACCGTCAAGTTCCTCATGGGTGTAACGCTGCAAGGGACCATTTCATTTATATCGAATGCCTGGGGCGGCCGTGCTAGCAGTAAACACATCACTGAGAACTGCGGTGTCCTGAGCAATCTTCTACATGGTGACATTGTGTTAGCTGAGCGGGGGTTCACAATGGAAGACGGTGAGGGGCTTTTTTGTGCAGAATTGAATGTTCCAACTTTCACTGAGGGTAAAATTCAGCTTCTTCCTATGGATGTGTCCAGGACCAGGAAAATCGCAAGCGTGCGTCGTCATGTAGAACGGGTGACTGATCTAGTGAGACGCAAATACCTAATTCTGCAGGGTACTCAAGCCATTCGGCTTTTGACTGCGCGTCCGGGACAGGATGAAGCGCCGATCGACAAAATTGCGCGAGTTTGCTGTGCTCTGACAAATCTTGCTAATTCGGTTGTGCCCTTTGGTGACTGAGGTCAAAGCTGTCTGGTTGGTGTACATAAGAGTGTCACTTCTTTTTGATGTTTATGTATATATGTATATATTTTATGTTTGCAAAGAAAAAAAAAAAAAAGCCAAATTGGAAATAAAAACTTTTCAGTCAAGTGTTCTGCTTTCTTGGTGATGTGTAAACATTGTAATGTAATTGTAATGCGTCATGCAACTAATGCTTTTATATGAATCTTTACAAAACAGGAAAACATTTTCATTTATGAACTTAAACAATCACAAACAGACCGACGTAACTAAAATGTAATACAGTGGTACCTCATCTTACGATAGTCCCAGAATACGAAAAATCCAGTTTACGAAAAACATTTTCCGAAGTTTTTTTGTCTCTGTATACAAAACAAGTTCTCCTGACGCCATTCAAACATTAAAACGCAACATTCATACAATGCACGACTTGCTCTTCCACTGACTACATGTCCCAACATCCCGCCCCACTGGCCTCCCCATTGGCTAGGAGGGATGACGCAGCTCCCTCCCACTGACTATTATGGAGCCGCATCTCCCATAATGCTTTTCGTATAAAAGACACAGTTACTGTCTTTTAACCTTCCATAAACATTTGGAAGATTATAACCGCTAAGAAGACATGGTCAACACCCATGTGATTTCTGGTGCGAGTGAAAAGAAGTGGGCTCGTGGCATGTGGTTGAGTGATATCGCAAAGGAATATGGCCAAATCAGTCTACCATCTGTACGATGTTGAAGCAGAAGGAGGTCTTAAAGGTAGACTTTTATAATTTTTAAAGGGTTTAGGGGTAGTATTGGGGGCCTTGGAACGAATCCCACGTTTTACATTTAACATGCGGTTCAAAACCCAAGTTAAGAAAAAGGCTCTGGAACGGATTAATTTCGTAAGGTGAGGTAGCAGTGTACAACAGTTATACAGTTCCATGTTATATATACAGTAGTGGTATATAAATTATATAATGATACAAATCGTGTGTGTGTGTGTGTGTGTGTGTGTGTGTGTGGGTGTATATATATATATATTATTTTCCTTTCAGCTTTTCCCTTCAGGGGTCGCCACAGCAAACCATCCGCCTCCATTTCACCATATCCTCTGTATCTTCTACTCTTACTCCAACTACCTTCATGTCCTCCTTCACCACATCCATGAATCTTCTCTTTGGTCTTCCTTTAGGCCTTCTGCCTGGTAGTTCCAACCTCAGCATCCTACTACCAATATACTCACTATCCCTCCTCTGTACATGTCAAAACCATCTCAATCTAGCCTCTCTGACTGTCTCCAAAACCTCTTACATGGGCTGTCCCTCTGATGTCCCATTCTATCCATCCTCGTTACTCCCAAAGAGAACCTCAACATTTCATCTCTGCTACCTCCAGCTCTGCCTCCTGTCTTTTCCTCAGCGCAACTGTTTCTAAACCATACAACATTGCTGGCCTCATCACAGTCTTGTACACTTTTCCTTTCATTCTTGCCGACACCCTCTTATCACACATCACACCGGACACTTTTCTCCAACCTTCCTGCACACGCTTCTTCACCTCTTTTCCACACTCTCCATTGCGCTGGATAGTTCAGTCTAAGTACTTGAAATCCTCCATCTTCTTTATCTCTGCTCCCTGTAACATCACCGTTCCTCTTGGGTCCTTGTCATTCATACACATGTATTCTGTCTTACTGAGGCAAACCTTCATTCCCCTCCTTTCTAGGGCATACCTCCACCTCTCTAGATTTTCCTGCACTTGTTCTCTGCTTTCACTACAGATCACAATGTCATCTGCAAACATCATAGTCCATGGGGAATCTTGTCTAACCTCGTCTGTCAGCCTGTCCATCACCATATCAAACAAGAAGGGGCTCAGAGCTGACCCTTGATGCAGTCCCACCTCTACCTTGAACTCTTGTGTCACACCGACAGCACGCCTCACCACGGTCTTGCATCTCTCATACATGTCCTGCACCACTCTAACATACTACTTTGCCACTCCAGACTTCCTCATGCAATACCACAGTTCCTCTCTCGGCACTCTATCATGTGCTTTCTCTAGATCCACAAAGGCACAATGCGGTTCTCTCTGACCTTCTCTGTACTTCTCTATTAACATCCTTAAAGCAAACACTGCATCTGTGGTGCTCTTTCTTGACATGAAACCAAACTGTTGTTCATAAATGCTGACCTCTGCCTTTAGTCTAGCTTCCAGTATTCTTTCCCATAACTTTATCGTATGGCTCGTCAACTTTATCCCTCTGTAGTTGCCACAACTCTGCACGTCTCCCTTGTTCTTAAAAATGGGCACCATCACACTTCTTCTCCATTCCTCTGGCATCCTCTCACTCTCTAACACCTTGTTGAATGTTCTTGTCAGGAAATCTACTGCTACCTCTCCTAGACACTTCCATACCTCCACCGGTATGTCATCAGGACCAACTGCCTTTCCATTCTTCATCCTCTTCAATGCCCTCCTCACTTCACCCTTACTAATCTTTGCTACTTCCTGGTCCTCAACAGTCACCTCTTCTACTCTCTTTTTTTTTTTTTCTCTCATTTTCCTCATTCATCAGCTCTTCAAAGTACTCTTTCCATCTTCCCAGCACACTTCTGTCATCAGTCAATACATTTCCCTCTCTGTCCTTTATCAATACTTGCTGCACGTCCTTCCCATCTCTATTTCTCTGCTGTGCCAACCTGTATAAATCATTTTCTCCCTCTTTACTTTCCAACCGAGCATACAAGTCATCAAACGCGCTCTGTTTGGCCTTTGACACTGCTACCTTTGCCTTACGCTGTGTCTCCCTGTACTCCTGTTTACTCTCTTCGGTTTTCTCAATGTCCCACTTCTTCTTAGCTAACCTCTTCCTTTGTACACACTCCTGCACTTCCTCATTCCACCACCAAGTCTCCTTATCTACTTTCCTTCCAGATGACACACCAAGTATTCTCCTACCTGTCTCCCTGATCATATTAGCTGTAGTTGTCCATTCATCTGGAAGCACTTCCTGACCACCCAAAGCCTGTTTCAACTCCTCCTTGAAGACAACCCAACACTCTTCCTTTTTCAACTTCCACCACTTTGTCTTCTGCTCTGCCTTTGCCTTCTTCACCTTCCTCACCATCAGCATCATCCTGCACACCATCATCCTATGCTGTTTGGAAACACTCTCACCCGCTACTACTTTGCAGTCACTGACTTCCTTCAAATTACATCGCCTGCACAAGATGTAGTCTACCTGTGTGCTCCTGCCTCCACTTTTATAAGTCACCCTATGCTCCTCTCTCTTCTGGAAGAAAGTATTCACCACAGCCATTTCCATCCTCTTTGCAAAATCAACCAACATCTGTCCTTCTGCATTCCTGTCCTGGATACCAAACCTACCCATCACTTCCTCGTCCCCTCTGTTTCCTGCATCAACATGTCCATTGAAGTCTGCCCCAATGACCACTCTTTCACCTCTGGGGGTACTCTGCATCACTTCATCTAACTCCCTCCAGAATCTCTCCTCTTCTCGCTCACATCCTGTCTGTGGGGCATAAGCACTAACAACATTGACCATCACACCTTCAATTTCTAACTTGAGACTCATCACTCTGTCTGACACTCTTTTCACTTCAAGAGCATTTCTGAAAAACCCCCTCATTCAAAATGACTCATACACCATTTCTCTTCCCATCCACACCATGATAAAACAGCTTAAACCCTGCTCCTATGCTTCTAGCCTTGTTACCTTTCCACCTGGTCTCCTGAACACACAGTATGTCCACCTTCCTCCTCTGCATCATGTCAGCCAGCTCTCTACCTTTTCCTGCCATAGTTCAAACATTCAAAGTCCCTACTCTGTCCTATACTCATGCCTTTCCTCTTCTCTCTCTGGCAACGGACACGCCTCCCGCCTCTCCTTCTTTGATGTCTTCGACCAACAGTAGTCCAATTTCCATCAGCACCCTCTGGGTTGACAGTACTGATGGTGGTCGTTGTTAACCCGGGCCTCGACCGATTCGGTATGTCATTCTTTCTTGTGATTCGCATATTTTATTTGCCATTTGTTTTATGCCAGATGCCCCTCCTGATGCAACCCTCTGCATTTATCTGGGCTTGGGACCGGCGTGAGGGATAGATACTGGTTTGTGCCCCCCCCCCCCTCCACGCGGCTGCATGATTTATATATATATATATAATCTTCTGGTCCTTCTGGGGTCAGGTCATGGGGCAGAATCCTAAGCAATGAGTTCCAGACATTCCTTTCCACAGCCTCTTCCTCCAGCTCTTTCGGGGGACACCAAGGCATAGTCTCTCCAGCGTGTTCAAGACATAGTCTCTCCAGCGTGTTCGAAGTCGACTCCGGATCTCTTCCTGGTTGGACATGCTCGAAACAACAGACCAAGGAGGCGTTCGGGAGATTTTGACCAGAGCCTTGAGCCACCTCAACTGACCCCTCTCAATGTGGAGTAGCAGCGGTTCTATACACTGTCCTTTATTATTATTATTGGCATCTCTGGTTAAGATGTGTTCTTTAACTTGTAATAAATTCAGTTTTTTTTTTAAATAGTAAAGGACCACAATGGGGAAAGAAGAGGACATTCCAATCTTTTTAATTTGAGTGCATTTATTCAGTGGGGAAAAAAACCCACATTACGAAATAATTATTTTACATCAAATCATGTGTGTCACAGTAATTAGCTTGCTGATGTTGTAAACAAAAAAAAAACAAAAAACAAAACAGCACGTAATCTGTATTATTTCACAAGCTGGGTGAATACAGAAAGAGGATCTTGGACTGTTCCTCTCAGCACAATCTCTTCAAATCATCCATCAACCTGATCCTCTCCTACGCAGTCTCCTTTTCAGCTCACTACGGGGTTTCAGTGGGGTTGAGGCCACCAGATTTTGATTTAAAATGTCCTGATGTTTCAAAGCATTCATGATGCCATGCAGCCTAACAAGGTTCCCAGGGTCTCTGGAAAAGAAACAGGCCCCAGCATCACCAATCCTCTCCTCACACTTCACATGAGGTTCTTTTTGCATTCTGATCTTCTGTGTTCCGCCAGACCCACTTGGCGTGTTTGTTGACAAAAACCTTTACCTTGGTCTAATCTGACCACAGCAAGCGGTCCCAGTTGAAGTCCCAGTATTGCTTAGCAAACTCCTGACTTTTGTGTTTATTATTGTGAGTGAGAAAAGGCTTTTTCCCAGCATGCCTCCCAAACAGTGTGTTGGCATGTAGATGTCACCTGATAATTGTTTTCAAGGCTTTGTGACCCCGGGATGCTTTCATTTGTTGCAATTCTTTAACAGGGAGCTTTGAAGAACTTTTTATTTCTCTTAACATCCTCCTCACCGTGTGTGGTGCCAGCAACTGCTGATGATTCAACACACCACAAAGATGGGTGTTTGCAAAACCAGAAGAGGTACAGAAACAATAACCTGTTCAAACCAGATGTGTAGACAGAGCGCTAAGTGGTACTGGGACTTCAACTGGGATCGTGTGCTTTGGTCAAATGAGACCTAAATAGGGCATTTTCGCGCTAAGTGGGTCTGGCGGAAAATAAAAAAAGACGAGTATGCGGAAAAGCACCTCATGTCCATTTTGAAGTATGGGGGGGGGGATCAGTGATGCTGTGGGCCTGTTTCTCTTCCAGAGGCCCTGGGAAACTTGATAGGGTGCATAGCATCATGAACGCTTTGAAATACCAGGACATTTTAAATCAAAATCTGGTGGCCTCTGCCTGAAAGCTGAAGCTGGATGCTCACTGGATCTTTCAGCAAGATAATGACCCTAAACACCTGTGCAAATCTACACAGAAATAGTTCAGCAGACACAGAATCAAGCTCCTAACATGGCCATCTCAGTGCCCAGACCTCCACCCCATTGAAATCCTGTGGAGTGAGCTGAACAGGAGCGTGCAGAGGAGAGGACCAGGTCGCTGGATGATGTAGAGACATTGCACAAAGAGGAAACGGTCCAAGATCCCTCTTTCTGTATTCTCCCATCTTGTGAAATCTTATAGGAGAAGATTAGATGCTGTTTTGTTGGTAAAAGGGGGTTGTACTAAGTATTAACATCAGGGGTGTGAATAATTGTGGCACATATAATTTGATGTAAAATAATTATTTCTAAATTTGGGATTTTTTTCCCCCACTGAATAAATGCACTCAACAGTTGGAGTTTTCTCTCTCTCTCTCTCTCTTTCCCGTGTAGTTTGATATATACATTTTTCCTCCGGCTTTTTCCCTTTATCAGGGGTCGCCATAGCGAATCATCTGATTTGTATGCAGCCGTGAGGGGGGGGCACAAACCAGTGTCTCTCCCTCACGCCGGTCCCAAGCCCGGATAAATGCAGAGGGTTGCGTCAGGAAGGGCATCCGGCGTAAAACAAATGCCAAATAAACTATGCGAATCATAAGAAAGAATCACATACCGAATCGGTCGAGGCCCGGGTTAACAACGACCGCCATCAGTGCCGTCAACCAACAGGGTGCTGATGGAAATTGGACTACTGTTGGTCGAAGACGTCGAAGAAGGAGAGGCGGGAGGCGTGTCCGTTGCCAGAGAGAGAAGAGGAAAGGCATGAGTCTAGGACTGAAAGTAGGGACTTTGAACGTTGGAACTATGGCAGGAAAAGGTAGAGAGCTGGCTGACATGATGCAGAGGAGGAAGGTGGACATACTGTGTGTTCAGGAGACCAGGTGGAAAGGTCGCAAGGCTAGAAGCATAGGAGCAGGGTTTAAGCTGTTTTATCACGGTGTGGATGGGAAGAGAAATGGAGTCGGAGTCATCTTGAAGGAGGAGTTTGCCAGGAATGTTGTAGAAGTGAAAAGAGTGTCAGACAGAGTGATGAGTCTCAAATTAGAAATTAAAGGTGTGATGGTCAATGTTGTTAGTGCTTATGCCCCACAGACAGGATGTGAGCGAGAAGAGAAGGAGAGATTCTGGAGGGAGTTAGATGAAGTGATGCAGAGTACCCCCAGAGGTGAAAGAGTGGTCATTGGGGCAGACTTCAATGGACATGTTGGTGCAGGAAACAGAGGGGACGAGGAAGTGATGGGTAGGTTTGGTATCCAGGACAGGAACGCAGAAGGACAGATGTTGGTAGATTTTGCAAAAAGGATGGAAATGGCTGTGGTGAATACTTTCTTCCAGAAGAGAGAGGAGCATAGGGTGACCTATAAAAGTGGAGGTAGGAGCACACAGGTAGACTACATCTTGTGCAGGCGATGTAATTTAAAGGAAGTCAGTGACTGCAAAGTAGTAGCGGGTGAGAGTGTTGCCAAACAGCATAGGATGGTGGTGTGCAGGATGATGCTGATGGTGAGGAAGGTGAAGAAGGCAAAGGCAGAGCAGAAGACAAAGTGGTGGAAGTTGAAAAAGGAAGAGTGTCAGGTTGTCTTCAAGGAGGAGTTGAAACAGGCTTTGGGTGGTCAGGAAGTGCTTCCAGATGACTGGACAACTACAGCTAATGTGATCAGGGAGACAGGTAGGAGAATACTTGGTGTGTCATCTGGAAGGAAAGTAGATAAGGAGACTTGGTGGTGGAATGAGGAAGTGCAGGAGTGTGTACAAAGGAAGAGATTCGCTAAGAAGAAGTGGGACATTGAGAAAACCGAAGAGAGTAAACAGGAGTACAGGGAGACACAGCGTAAGGCAAAGGTAGCAGTGTCAAAGGCCAAACAGAGCGCGTTTGATGACTTGTATGCTGGGTTGGAAAGTAAGGAGGGAGAAAATGATTTATACAGGTTGGCACAGCAGAGAAATAGAGATGGGAAGGACGTGCAGCAAGTTAGATTGATAAAGGACAGAGATGGAAATGTATTGACTGATGACAGAAGTGTGCTGGGAAGATGGAAAGAGTACTTTGAAGAGCTGATGAATGAGGAAAATGAGAGAAAAAAGAGTAGAAGAGGTGACTGTTGAGGACCAGGAAGTAGCAAAGATTACTAAGGGTGAAGTGAGGAGGGCATTGAAGAGGATGAAGAATGGAAAGGCAGTTGGTCCTGATGACATACCGGTGGAGGTATGGAAGTGTCTAGGAGAGGTAGCAGTAGATTTTCTGACAAGAACATTTAACAAGGTCTTAGAGAGTGAGAGGATGCCAGAGGAATGGAGGAGAAGTGTGCTGGTGCCCATTTTTAAGAACAAGGGAGACGTGCAGAGTTGTGGCAACTACAGAGGGATAAAGTTGATGAGCCATACGATGAAGTTATGGGAAAGAATAGTGGAAGCTAGACGAAGGGCAGAAGTCAGCATTTGTGAACAACAGTTTGGTTTCATGCCAAGAAAGAGCACCACAGATGCAGTGTTTGCCTTGAGGATGTTAATGGAGAAGTACAGAGAAGGTCAGGGGGAGCTGCATTGTGCCTTTGTGGATCTGGAGAAAGCATATGACAGGGTGCCGAGAGAAGAACTATGGTATTGCATGAGGAAGTCTGGAGTGGCAGAGAAGTATGTTAGAGTGGTGCAGGACATGTATGAGAGATGTAAGACAGTGGTGAGGTGTGCTGTCGGTGTGACACAAGAGTTCAAGGTGGAGGTGGGACTGCATCAAGGGTCAGCTCTCAGCCCCTTCTTGTTTGCTATGGTGATGGACAGGCTGACAGACGAGGTTAGACAAGATTCCCCATGGACTATGATGTTTGCAGATGACCTTGTGATCTGTAGTGAGAGCAGAGAACAAGTGGAGGAAAACCTAGAGAGGTGGAGGTATGCCCTGGAAAGGAGGGGAATGAAGATTAGCCTCAGTAAGACAGAATACATGTGCATGAATGACAAGGACCAAAGAGGAACGGTGAGATTACAGGGAGCAGAGATAAGGAAGGTGGAGGATTTTAAGTACTTAGGCTCAACAATCCAGAGCAATGGAGAGTGTGGAAAAGAGGTCAAGAAGCGTGTGCAGGCAGGTTGGAATGGTTGGAGAAAAGTTTCTCGTGTGATGTGTGATAGGAGGGTATCGGCAAGAATGAAAGGAAAAGTGTACAAGACGGTGTTGAGGCCAACGATGTTGTATGGGTTAGAAACAGTGGCCCTGGGGAAAAGACAGGAGGCAGAGTTGGAGGTAGCAGAGATGAAAATGTTGAGGTTCTCTTTGGGAGTAACGAGGATGGATAGGATTAGGAATGAGCACATCAGAGGGACAGCACATGTAAGACGTTTTGGAGACAAAGTCAGAGAGGCTAGATTGAGATGGTTTGGACATGTACAGAGGAGGGATAGTGAGTATATTGGTAATAGGATGCTGAGGCTGGAACTACCAGGCAAAAGGCCTAGAGGAAGACCAAAGAGACGATTCATGGATGTGGTGAAGGAGGACATGAAGGTCGTTGGTGTAAGAGAAGAAGATGCAAAGGTTAGGGTGAGATGGAGGCAGATGATTCGCTGTGGCGACCCCTGAAGGGAAAAGCCGAAAGGAAAAGAAGAAGAAGAAGATATGGTATAGGTTTTTACGTCGGATGCCCTTCCTGACACAACCCTTTAGCAAGGGACAGAAACACGCTGACGGCTTTGCAGCTTCTCTTTACGAAAGTCAGCAATGGTTATTTTACATCAACCTCTCACCATAGACAGTGAGAGACATGGCCCGCCTTATATATCTCTATCTATATATATATATATATATATATATGTGTATATGTGTGTGTGAGAGAGAGAATGGATTTATTAAAGCAAAAGAACACATCTTAAACCAGGGGTGCCAATAATTATGCAGGACAGTGTATGTGTGTCTAAATAAGAATTTTCTGGGAAATTATAAGACGGTCAGTATGAGGCCACTGGTTGTTGACACAGAATGTTCAAAATCTGACCTTTTGAACCACTGGCCTATGGTTCAGTGTGGTAAAGTGTTACTCTGATGTATTTTCCAACAGATAAATCCTCACTTCTTCTTTAACGTCAGTGTTACGTTTTTTAAAAGAGGATCTCCTCTCTAACACTTCTGTCCTTTTTGAAATGGAGTTTTTCTTCCTCATTTAACTTACCTACATTCTATAGGGGTATCAGTGACTGTGTGTGTGTATATATTACATGACGTGTGGCCTTGTACCACTTTGCATCCAATCAACAGCCTTCAGTGGACAAAAAAGTGAGATGAATTAAGGCTCAGGTGGGAGATGGATGGATGGATAGATAGATGGATTCATTAATCCCTGAATGAAATTTGCATTCTCCAACAACTTTGCAGTCAAGCAGCAAAAACGTAGTCTGTAAAAAACAAACTTAAACGAAGCAGTTGCGTTAAATCACAGTTGCGTGATTTCTTTCAAGGAATAGAAGAAAATAGAACATTAAACTGTTCAATAAAAATAGCAGTGTCTGCATTTTTCTTTACAAACTCAAACATTTGCTGTATAAACTGAAAAATGGTTTAAGATTTTAGTTTTTCTTTGAATCACTGAACTAGTATTTAGTCGTATAACTGATCCACGATCCTGGGATGCGATAAATAAGCCCAACACTGTAGTATGAGAAGCAGCCCCATATCATGATGCTCACTCCACCAGGCTTCACTGCATTCGAGCCACAGCATACCGTGAATTCAGTGTTTGGAGGCGTCTGACAAACTGTCTCGCAAGGATCAGAAATAATATTGAACTGCCATCTCCTGACCGTAATACAATCCAGATGAACGTCCACGTTATAATCATGGTGTACTGTAAGAAATCCACCCGTCGATCCATCCATCATCGATACCACTTATCTGTCGAGGTACCAGGGGATGATCGAGCCAATCCCAGCTGACTCTGGGCAACAGGTCGGATTATATCCCAAACATGGCTAAAGCAGGGTTAACATAAAACACAAACATTTACACCTGCATTCAACCACATTGTCAAATAACACCGGACACTTCACATGATATACGTGTGTCTTGACTGTGGGAGGAAACCAAAGTACCCAGAGGAACACAAGCACAAGGAGAAAAATAAAACAACTTCACCCAGAAAGACCTGAGGAGCTGCAAGATTTCAACCTTTTGCTGTGAGACTACAGTGCAGGGCCACTGCGCTGCCTTGTGGGAAATCATGGATGATGATAATAATAATAATAATAATAATATGTACTGTATATATACTATATATTAGAACATTCAGAACACTGAGTTGGAAAGTTTTAGTTGGGCTGCAAACCCTGCAAAAAGCTGTAAACTCAGACGAACCAGAGTGAAGCAATGTCAGAACCAAGGACCCAATACTGGAGTCTGAGTCAGACAGGTGCAGGACATTATCATCAAAAAAAAAAAAAAACCGTGCTGCCCCCTGCAGGCGAACATAGAGACTGCATACTCATTACTGTTTCTAAAAAAAGGAAATAAATCCTCACAGAATTAGTGAAATTACTGTTTTTGTCGAATAATAAGTGTAAAATACAAGATCTGAATCTTTTTGGACCGGATGTTGTTGTTTTTTTTCTTTCTAAAGCCAGTTTTTTTGAATTTCTCAATGCACTGGGAAAGATATACAGTACTGTATGTATCTCGGATAGAATAACACTGAGCAGTGTTTCCGTCGGTCACATTTAGGTGATGCACCGTTCCATGAGTGGATTGTGGAGGTGTTGTGTCATGAATATCATGAGTTATTAAAGAAAGAGGATTATTTAAACATATTTACGGTACTCTGAGTAAATGGAATGTTTTATGTTAATAATTGAAAACATCCCAAAGGGGAGAGAGTAATGATAATCTCTCTTTATTTTCCTGGAGACACAGAGGAGCTTATTTAATACTCCAGACAGAGATATGATCTTATAAATCCAGGCTTTTGATGACAGGTGGAACAATGCTGCTTGGTCTGAGGTTCAGTGTCCGTCGTGGGGTAATAATCATTTTTTCCT
>CM045740.1:36935724-36963224 GCA_024760905.1 Plotosus lineatus | reverse complement strand
ATTTAAATTAAACCGCAGGAATTTCTTTCTTTTTCTTTTTTAATTAATTAATTTATTTATTTATTTATTTATTTTGCATGTGTGATAATGCAGCAGGGCCAGCTGAGTCCCTGAGTGCGCTTGTAGTCATTTCAGGATTTTTTTTTTTTTTTTTGCGTTCAACTATTTATTTAATAAAACTATTTCTAACATTTATTTCTATCCAGTGTCGGGTTCGTTTCTCACCGACGTCTTGAATCGTTGAGGGAAAAACTGAACCCCTCCATAAAGTCTTCTCCAGGACATCCTGAAAACTTTCAATATGGTTAACATCAGGACTCGGGGGGGGGGGGGCAATACATATGTGAAAATGATTCCTCGTGCTTCCTGAATCACTCGCTCATTATTTGAGTCCCTATTTTATATCTGAGCCGTCAATGAAGAGAAAAGTGCATTGATGTGATAAGCTGCTCATTCCGAACATTCGGATCATCAGCTGCTTCATTTAATTTCCACAGTAATGCTACTGGCACGCTGTGATCGAGGATAAATTCCTTCAATGGAAATATTAGAGTGTTTGACCTTTTTTCGGCCAGCAGTGTATTTGGAAGCAGGAAACATATGAGAGGGTTACCTAGGCATTCAGAGCCAATGGGATCCCTCGCTATTTATCGCTTTCTGTGTGAATGCACCTTTGAACTTCAATCAAAATGAAGTAATGACTCCGTAACCGATACGAAATCATTCAGATCTACATTGTGTATAATCGTTTTGAACTAATTTTTTTTTGGAGTGAAGCATCTCAGTTCAGTCGCTACACAGTATTTGTACACGTCAGGGATCTCGATGACCTCAGAATATGTAAATAACCCCAAAGTGTAGTGGGGTTTTTTTTCCCCACCAGAAATAAAAAGAAATATTTTTTTCCTCCCCAGCATCAGTTACTGTGTAGAAAGCATCAAGGAGAAACTGAAGGCCAAGCCCGTACTCCTTCAGGTAAGAATGTTCTCCTTCTCAGTCTGCCAGTTATTCCTTGTTCATAACCACCATCAGTGGAGCCACATCTTCATTTTTATTTTTCAGATTCCCATCGGCTCTGGAAAGGCATTTGTCGGACTAGTGGACTTGATCACGAAGCAGCATCTGACATGGCAGGGGAAGTCATGGGCAAAAGATGGGCGGGATTTTGAATCAAGAACCCTCCAAGCTACGGATGACCCAGAATTGGTGGAAGAAGCCGACCAAGCCAGAGCAGCTCTCATAGAACAGGTTTATTATTGAAATGAAACACAGCATTCTGCACTTCCTGTTTATTCTTCAACAACATAATATCGCAAAGTCATGTGTAGAAGAATATATGTGTGTATATATAAAAATCTTCTGATATCTTGTATAGCTCTATCTTCTGACCAATCAGTACTGAGCAAGGAATGGCACTGTGGTTGAAATACAGGAATATACGCGGCAGAAATAGATTAAAAACTCAAAGCAACGACAGCACTGAGTTCAGTAACCTGTGTTTGTGTAAACTCTCCGTCACTCAGATAAATCATCTCGACAGCAGAGCAAAGCCACCACAGTTCATTATCATACGCCCGACACGCCAAAAGTATTCAACCGGAATTGGCAAGGCCACCATCATCATCATCATCATCATCTTCTTCCGCTTAGTCCAGGGTCGGGTCGCGGGGGCAGCAACCTTAGCAAAGAGGTCCAGACATCCCTCTCCCGAGCCACTTCCTCCAACTCTCCCGGGGGGACACCGAGGCGGTCCCAGACAAGCTGAGAGACATAGTCCCTCCAGCGTGTTCTAGGTCGACCCCGGGGTCTCTTCCCGGTTGGACATGCCCGAAACACCACACCAGGGAGGCGTCCGGGGGGCATTCTGACCAGATGCCCGAGCCACCTCAACTGGCCCCTCTCAATGCGGAGGAGCAGCGGATCTACTCGAGCTCTCCCGGATGGCGGAGCTTCTCACTCTATCTCTAAGGGAGAACCCCGCCCCCTGGCGAAGGAAGCTCATTTCAGCCGCTTGTATCCGTGATCTTGTTCTTTCGGTCATTACCCAAAGCTCGTGACCATAGGTGAGGGTTGGAACGTAGATCGACTGGTAAATTGAGAGCTTCGCCTTGCGGCTCAGATCCTTTTTCACCACGACGGACCGGTACAGGCACCGCTTAACAGCAGAGGCTGCAGCGATCCGTCTGTCGATCTCTCGCTCCATCCTTCCCTCACTCGTAAACAAGACCCCAAGATACTTAAACTCCTCCACTTGGGGCAGGACCTCATTCCCGACCCGGAGGGTGCATTCCACCATTGTCCGACTGAGAACCAATTTTGCCAATCCAGAGGTACAGCCCCCGATGACCACGCGATGTTGCAGAGACGTGTCAACCAAGACAGTCCTACAACATCCAGAGCCCTGAGATATTCCGGGCGGATCTCGTCCAACCCCGGAGCTCGACCACCGAGGAGCTTTTTGACAACCTCAGTGACCTCCACTCCAGTGATGGGCGGACCCTCACCCGAACCCCCAGGGTCTTCCACGGAGGGCGTGTTGGTGGGATTGAGAAGGTCCTCAAAGTATTCCCTCCACCTCTCAACAACATCCTCAGTCAAGGTAAGCAGCTCCCCACCTCCACCGTAAACAGTGTTTGTGAAGAACTGCTTCCCCCTCCTGAGGCGTCGGATGGTGGCCCAGAACCTTTTTGAGGCCAACCGATAATCACTCTCCAGGCCCTCACCGAACTCCTCCCACGTCCGAGATTATGCATCTGCGAGAGCCTCGGCTGCAGCACGCTTGGCCTGCCGGTACCCGTTTGCTGCCTCAGGAGTCCCACAGGCTAATAAAACCCGATAGGCCTCCTTCTTCAGCTGGACGGCCCCCTTCACCGCAGGTGTCCACCACCGGGTTCGGGGATTACCGCCACGACAAGCACCGACGACCTTACGGCCACAGCTATGGGCTGCCACCTCAGCAATGGAGGCACGAAACATGGCCCATTCAGATTCCATGTCCCCGCCTCCTCCGGAACGTGGTTGTAGCTCTGCCGGAGGTGGGAGTTAAAAGCCTCTCGGACAGGGGGCTCCGCCAAACGTTCCCAGCAGACCCTGATTACACGCTTGGGCCTGCCAGGTCTGGAAGGCAACCTCCCACACCACCGAAGCCAACTCACCACCAGGTAGTGATCGGTAGACAGCTCAGCTCCTCGCTTCACCCGAGTGTCCAGAACATATGGTCGCAAGTCCGATGACACGACTACAAAGTCAATCATCGAACTGCGACCTAGGGTGTCCTGGTGCCAAGTGCACTTATGGACACCCTTATGTTGAACATGGTGTTCGTGGATAGACAAACTGTGACGAGCACAGAAGTCCAACAACGAAACACCATTCGGATTCAGCCTGGAGAGGCCGTACCTACCGATCACACCCTTCCAGGTCACACCATCGCTGCCCACATGGGCGTGGCAGTCTCCCAAGACAACGAGCGAGGCTCCCGCGGGAGCGTTCTCCAACACCCCCAAAGACTCCAAAAGGGTGGGTACTCTGAACTGTCATTTGGTGCATAAGCACAAGTAACAGTCAGGACCCGTCCCCCCACCCGAAGACGGAGGGAAGCTACCCTTTCGTCAACCGGGGAGAACCCCAACATTTGGGCACCGAGACGGGGGGCAACAAAAATACCCACACCGGCTCGCCGCCTCTCCCCATGAGCAACTCCAGAATAGAAGAAGGTCCAGCCTCTTTCGAGATGGATGGTTCCAGAGCCCAAGCTATGCGTTGAGGTGAGCCCGACTATATCTAGTCGGTATCTCTCCACCTCACGCACCAAATCAGGCTCCTTTCCTGCCAGAGAGGTGACATTCCATGTCCCGAAGGTCAGAGTAAGTAGCCGAGGATCAGTCCGACAGAACCCATGCCTTTGGCTGCCACCCAACTCACACTGCACCCGACCCCTAAAACTCCTCCCACGGGTGGTGTGTCCATGGGAGGGCGGACCCATGTCTCCTTTTCGGGCTGGGCCCGGCCACGCTCCATGGGCATAAGCCCGACCACCAGGCGCCGCCTTGAGCCCCTCCTGGGCCTGGCTCCAGGAGGGAACCCGTGACCAGCGTCCGGGCAAGGGAGACTGATTCCTGTGTTGTCTCGTGTCTTAGGGGTTTGTTTTGAATCGCACTTTGTCTGGACCTTCACCCCGGACCTGTTTGCCTTGGGTGACCCTACCAGGGGCATTTGCCCCCGACAACATAGCTCCTAGGATCATTAGGTCACGCAAACCCCTCCACCACGATAAGGTGGCGATTCAAGGAGGGGTGGCAAGGCCTTTAATTCTTTTTTTTTTTTATTTGAGGGGGTATTTGTGTTTGAGATGAGTTCCTGTTTATGATATTTACATCTCAAAGTATTTGTTGGGGCAAAAGTAATCAAACATATAGCTTTGGTCTCCAGCGAATAGCAAAAACGGTTGAATTCCTTGCTGTTCCGGTCCGTTGGGCGATGGCAGCGTATGTTATACATACACCGGTAGTTTTGGAATACATAGTGATCCCTCGCTACTTCGTGCTTCAGTTTCTGCGGCTTCAGTGCATTGTGGGTTTTTTCCAAAAATATTCATCGAAAAATCGGGAAAACTTTAAGGAAAATGCCACAAAACAAGGCCAATTATGGAAAAAACCCAAACAAACTAAAACAACAATAAAAAAAAAAAAAAAACATAAAACTACTTATATTTTTATGTGAGGCGCACATCTGTGTGTGTGTGTGTATATATTTTATTCATATATGCATTATTTTTGAATGTTTAATTGTTATTATAGGCATTTATAGCGTTGAATATGTATTAATTGATATTATATACACATATACATGTACGTATACGTCAGTCTGGGGGGTCGATCCTACTTCGCGGAATTCGGTGGTCGCGTGCAGGGGCAGGGCGTTTCTCGGTCCCCATTAACTGCGGAACATGAGGGATCCATATATATATATATATATATATATATATATATATATATAAAAACTGTGATGTAAAGGCACACAAAACAAATTTTAATAACAATAAAAGAAAATTTAAAATGTATTTATTTATTTTTTGCAGGTTGCAGATTTGGATGATGAATTTGCCGACCTGCTTCTTGGGGAATATGGAGACAATTTTGATGCAGTGCCTGCTGGGAAAGTATGATTGTTCATTTTTTTATTTCAATCAGAAGACAAATATATGTTAAAAAATAAATCATAAATCTCTGTGATTACAGACACACACACACACACACACACACACACACACACACACCATATGAGCACTTCAGACATGAATGCTTTGTTGCCAGTGCTGCGGTTCTTTTGGTTTCCAGGCTGATCCGGTACCCTTTAGGCTGCAGTTCAGGGCCAGACACTGTCCATCTCTTGTTTTCTGGATCGGGGATACGGTGCAGTTTTGGGTTCTGTCCTCACATGTTATTGATAATATAGATCCAGGCACTGCTGAAAGATATTTGTATCGACAGCGTTCTGAGGCTGCTGTGATAGGAGTCGTGCAGCTCCGAAGGGCTGAGCAGCTTCCAGTCGCGCGTGTGTGTGTAAAGCCAGCCTGACACTCGTACGCATTTTAAATCCTCAATGGCACTCATTCATGCGTACCATGGCGGAATGATTTTGTGTTTATTTCACCTGTCAGTCAAACAGTTTGTGCCAGCGAGGAATAAGCTTTGCACATAGCTTGCTCATTCGTATCATTGAGGATGTTCCGCCGGTTCAGGGTGTACTCCACCTCTCGCCCAAAATCAGCTGCGATTGTCTCTAATCCCCCCCCCCCCCCCCCCCCCCCCCGAGACCACACAGGTCAGTCCAAGTGTATTTATTATTGAGATATTCTTTTCAGACCAACTCAATAAGTGAGTGGGGCCGGTGGCGTAGTGGTTAGGATGCTGGGCTCATGATCAGGAGATTGTGTGTTCAAGTCCCAGTGAGTCCCCCACTGTGCTAAGACCCCTGGGCAAGGTCTCAACCACAAGTGTGCCTCTGTTGTCCCAGCAGTATAAATGGGTACCAGTAAAATATACTGGGAAGGGAACCTGCGATGGACTAGCGTCCCATCCAGGAGGAGTTGAACTCCTGGTCGCTTCACGCTACAGAAACCGGGGATAAGCACCGGCCTGATGAGCCACGAGGCTCGGGTGTAAAAAGCCCAATGAGATATTAAATGTGTACTTAATGACGTCACGAAAATATGCTTTCAGTTGCAGGAGGCAGTGAGGAGAGTCACGCTGTCTCGTAAAGGTGTTCCGATACTGTGCGGAAGTTCGCTCAAAAATAAAGGAGTTCAGCCTCTACTAGACGCCATCACCGCTTATCTCCCGGCACCCGACGAAAGGAACCATGACCTCGTGTGAGTCCGCTGTACTCCTCAACCCGTCTTTCTTTTTCCTTCTCTTTGTTTCCTGCTCGATCCCTGTGCGCCTGGTTGCTTCAGTCGGCGCGGTGGTTGAACAGTCGTAGCGTCGTTCGCGTGCGTGCGACTTTCTTCTTTTGTGTGTTTTATATAGGCGCTGGTATCGGGATGACCTGTGTGCGTTGGCATTCAAAGTGCTCCATGACAAGCAGAGAGGTCCTCTGGTTTTCCTGAGGATTTACTCCGGCTCTATGAAACCACAGTCAGCGGTGTACAACATTAACCGGAACGGAACGTAGGTCCATGATGTCATAACGAACCGTGAGGAAATGATGTAAAAGTCGAATGAGAATCTATTAACTCATGCGTTATGATGTTATTGTTTTGTTTCTGCGCCAGAGAGAGAATGAGTCGACTACTGCTGCCGTTTGCAGACCAGCACGTGGAGATCCCCTCGCTGTCTGCAGGAAACATCGCCCTCACCGTGGGCCTCAAACAAGTAGGGCTGTCAATCAGGATATATCTGATATATTAATTGACAATATCAATACTTTATTGGTTGTTTCTTGCAGGAAAAAAAAAAAATTGGAAAAATGTGTTTATTAATTAATGCTAACTAGGGTCACAGGGAGGCTGAGGCCTATTTTAGCCAACTCTGGGGGAATAAGCAGGGTACACTCAGAACAGCTTGACAGACCACTGCATTGCCAAGACACATGCAGGCATTCACCCTTCCTGTCACACCCACGGGCAATGTGGAGCATCCAGTTAGCCTACTGTGCATGTCTTTAGACTGTCGGAGGAAACTAGAGTAACCCAGAGGGAACCCCGCATAAGCACCGGCAGAACATGCAAATGCCACACAGAAAATCAATAAAGGCGTTCTCAGTGTGACATGCTAACCACCGCGCCGCGATATCCGTTACATTTTACTGAGAAATAAGTCGAATGTATTTTCTCGCAGCACCAGAACTTCTGTCCTTTTCCTCTCAAGTGAACAAGGCCAGAAAATCCACTTTGATTTTGCATCCATTCATGAGGTTGCCCCCGTGGAAGATGTTACTATGGAAACAATAATGCACTGGAAGAAATAGCATTTTTTGAATCTGAAAACCCGTCTCCCTTTTGTTTTGTTTTTTTCTCTCTCCTCTTCGCTTTTTGTACCAAAGTGGAAGTTTATGCAAGTTTGGATTGAGTATATTTTCATATTTTGATGCATCATTTCCCCCTCAGACGTCTTCCATGTCAGTCACACTCGTGCATCTTATAATATATACTGGTACGGTTCTGTGCCCACGCAGACGGTGACCGGTGACACCATTGTCTCATCCAAAATGTCAGCAGCGGCCGCAGCTCGCCGGGCGCACAGCAAGGCAGAGGAGAAGAGACCGTCTGGGGGAGAGACGAACGATCTGGTACTGGCGGGGGTCGAGGTGCCCGAGCCTGTGTTCTTTTGCTCTATAGAGCCTCCGTCCATGGCTAAACAAGCAGGTATACTAACGTCCCTCCCAAAGTCCCAACGACCATCACACAGTATTTATTATTATAAACAACAAAGCAATAGGGTGATCGGATCGGTTCTGTCTGTGGAGAGTAAAGTTATTCCCAGTTGATAATGCTTGAAATGAGCTAATTATTACTAATTAAAGACGTATCAGAGCTCTTTATATAAAATCGTGCTCGAAGGTTTGTGAACCGTCTGGATTTTTTTTCCTTCATATTTCTGCATAAATATACACGAGTCAAAAATGTACACTTGGTTGAATGTTAAATATCGGTGAACTGCAAAGTATGTGAACCTTTGTACACAAATAAGTAAATATTTGTAGTTTTGTTGATCAGTCTTGAACATCAACGTCTAGGAATTCTAGTCCATTTGTCCACTGAGAACAGCTTCAGATTCCGTAGGTTTCCTCAAGTGAGACCGCTGAGTCAACATTGCCTTTGGATTGAAGTCAGGATTTTGACTTGGCGATTCCAAAACACTGCCATTATTCTCCTCGAACCATCGTTTATCAGATGTGTTGTTCGATATGTTTACAGGGATCCCGCACCACTTTGTGCTTCAATTTGTGTGGCTTCAGTGCATCGCGTTTTTTTTTTTTTTTTTAAATATTCATCGAATTAGAAATTAAGGAAGAATAGGCGAAAATGTTCAGGAAAATGCTGCAAAACAAGGCCAATGATGCAAAAAAAAACCCCAACAAAAACCCCTAAACCAACACACAAAAAAAAAAAACCCAACCCAAAACCCCCCATCATCACTACTTAACATTTTTGTGAGATGCACATCTGAGTGTGTATTTATATTTTATTTTCATCTTATGCATTACTTTGTAATGTTTAATTGTTATTATAAGCATTTATAGCATTGCATATGTACTTATTGAGATTATATACACAAAAACATGTACGTATACGTCAGTCTGGGGGGTTGATCCTACTTTGCAGAATTCACTGGTCACGGGGAGCTCAGTCCCAATTAACCACGGAAAGTGAGGGATCCCTGTACACACACGTGTGTATATAGCTGCATGAATATTCATGCAGCTATATACACACACACACACAATAATGCATACGCATGCATAATCATGCATATACCTGCATATGCATACATGATCATTCACATGCACACATATATGCATACACATGATAGACATACGCATACATTTTGCATGCTCATGACTACACGTGCATATTCTTGCATGCTCATGAATATTCATGAGGACACATGTTCATTTATGGATATATATATATATATGCATATTCATGCTATGCATGTGGCCACTGACCACATATTTATGTTGCTGGATAGGTGACCTGTGATGGTTCTGAACTCCTGGTAGCGTCATGCTATAGAAACCAGGGATGAGCAACTCGGCTCAATCCATCCATCCAGTTTCCTTTATGTTAAAAGCCTGACATGGCAAAGACTTCTCAAAACTATATTAACGAAATGGACATGTTCTGGTGGTTGATAATATTGACTCGTCAAAAAGCATTTCCATGCTGTTAACCCTTTCTCTTCATGCAGCGGATATGCTATGTTGTTTGATCGAGGATTAATAAGCAACACAGAACATGAAAGCCTGAAATTATGGGCTCTGTAGGAGATGTGAATGTAATGTGTCTCTGTAAATTTCGAATCTGCCATCATAGATAAACCTGAATATACTCGGTGTTTCCAAGATGTGTGTGATGATCTCAGAATAAGGAATTAAATTGTTTGGGCACGAGGAATGTACAGTATTTAACTCGGTGTTATTTTATCTCTAAATACTCAGTCCGAGTCCCTGCACTGGTGCAGGTTGTTTATATGCTGTCATTTCTAACTGCAGATCTTGAGTATGCTCTGAAATGCCTCCAGAGGGAAGACCCCAGTCTGAAAGTCAGGATGGACCCCGACTCTGGCCAGGCCTGTAACCTTTTACACCGTTACAAATGTTTGTGCTTTAAACTGAAATCGAAAGCCTTCCAAACTCCCCCGTTACACATCAACATGCGTGTACTTTCATTATCAGGTCGTTTTGACTTTAATCTGCTAAAATATATGTTCAGAAAGACACTTACAAGCACTGCCATTGAAATACATTCAATCAGATTCAGCTCTTGTACATGAACGAATAGTATACCACGTCATTCATATGCAAATCACATGACTTCTCACTATTACCGTCTCGGTACAATGTCGCTCCTGTATGAGGATTTAGAATTTATTTTTTGTTTGCTGCACGAAGATTAACAGTTCATGTTTTGCCGTGCAGCGACATACACGGCAGATGGAAACCAAGTTTGAGTTTAATTTCCCGTTAACCATGTGAGACACAAGAAAACAAGAGCACTCGGAGTGCAAACCTCTACCAAGCCAGAGCACTTATGTAAACCACAGCTCCACACTTTTTTTTTTTTAATCAAGATCTCGATCCCGGATCAGATCGGAATGAAACTTAGTCTGAGAGCAAAACTTCGGATTCTGAATATACAGTTAATTTTATTCAAATGAGATGTTCTGACACAGATATAAGACCCCCACCCCCCCACCCCCACATTGCTCTTCCCAAAATCGAATGGGAACATCCTTGGCTGATCAACTACACATCATTTCAGATTGCTTTTTCAAAAGCTGGGGACAGGAAGTTGTTAACACAGACAAACTAACTTGCCGTTGGTACATCAAATATGAAGTCGACCACGTAACGTGAATGCCGAGTTCCATTTGTGTTCTTGTATTATTAGTAACTTCCTGTCAGCGTTCTTAATGTTTTAAATCATTTCAATAGACTATACTTTGTGGTATGGGAGAGCTTCATATCGAGATCGTGCATGATCGGATCAGGCGAGAGTACAACCTCGAGACGCACCTGGGGCCGCTACAGGTCGCCTACAAAGAGACCATCGTTCACACAGTCACCACAACAGGTGAGACCTCTGAGCAGGAAGTTGAACACATGTCTGGCACAGATTTTCTCTCTTTTGGACATTACCCCATTTGTTCTTTGATCTCAACGTAACCTCTTTATCGTGGTCTGTCACAGGAAGGAAACTCAGTTTGTATACGCTTTGTGATAAAACCTCACAGGAGGGGGGGGGGGGGGGTGTGGCACAGGAAATGACAAAACTAATTAGTGATCTATACACAAACCCTACATATCCACACGAGTACGGTTATTGTTATGTTGGTCTAAAAAAAAAAAAAAAAAAAAAAAAACACAGTTCAAGATCTGGTACCATGATTTATCATTTTTAAATGCATCGTATTTCTTGGAGCCTACTTTAGCCACCTAAATGTAAATGCATATTTTCAACCACATTTTAGTTTTTATTTATTGGAGAGAAAAAAGCCAGTTCTGTGAGCTGGCAGTTCAAAGTCTAAAGGTGTCCTATTCACAGTTCAGTGAAATCCTGGTTTATGGTTTAATGGCAGTAATTGTAATGTTTACATGAGGTGAGTTCCCTCAGCGGGTCAGGAACCCCGAGATCAGCAGGTGGCGGAATACACCGTGGACAACAGCGTGTCACTGCAAAGCCACAATTACCTCAACGCCGGGTGTTGGGGATTCAAATTGCTGGATAAACACAGCGAGTGGAAATCGATGTCTATACTGCAAAAGCTTGAGTTTTCCCTTTTTATGTTTTAGACACTTTGGATCGAACCCTGGGAGAAAAGAGGCATGTTGTCACTGTCAAGTTGACAGTGAGTCCCTGGGAATCATCTGCTTCAGCCATATCATGTCACATGACCTATGAGGAGGAAATAAAAGACCAAATTCCTGCTGACATGAAAGAGGCAGTGGAGAGCGGGGTTCAGAGTTCGTATCTCCAAGGTAAATTCACGGTGTATTATATATCATGGTCTAAAAACCAGGGCACATGCAAGGAAAACACCAGCGTGCAAACATCAAGTCATTCAAAAAAAAAAAAAAAGCCAATGCAGTTTTATCTCACTTTACGAAAGTCTCACCAAACGAAAATTTTCATAAAATTTGTCTCTGGATACAAAACAAGCTCATGTTACGAAAGCGGCATCTTAAAAATTCAAATGTGCCAATGACATGACAATGTGCGAGTTGCTTTCCCATTGCTTGTCACACAACACCCCACCCCGCTGCCCTGCCATTGGCTAGGAGGGAGATGAATTTCCATAATACAGTACTGTACCCATAATGCTTTGCGTGTGCATTAAACCCATTGTTCAACACACACGCGTGAAGGAGAGTTGTACTGTTGGTTCGTGAGTTTTTTTTTTTGAGTGTGCTTTTTCGTTGTTAATCGGGGCAGTGGTGGTCTAGTGGTATAGGGCGCTGGATCGCTGATCCAAAGGTTGGGGGTTCAAGTCCCACTATCCACAGGGTTGTCACTGTCCCCCCCAGTGCGGCTAACTGGGTTATCAAAGGTGGGCCATGTCTGTCACTGTCTATGGTGAGGTTCATGTAAAAGAACCATTGCTGACATTCGTAAAGAGTAGCTGCAAAGTCGTCAGTGTGTTTCTGTCCCTTGCTAAAGGGTTGTGACAGGAAGGGCATCCGACGTAAAAACCTCTGCCAAATCAAACGTGCGACTCAAGATGATTCGCTGTGGCGACTCCCGAGTAAAAGGGAAAAAGCCGAAAGGAAGACAGACAGACTTTTTCGTTGTTAATCATGAGCCCCAAGAAAGTGATTCCTGGCGAGATTGAAAAGAGGCAGGCTCCCTTATCGATAAAAGTAAATTGGGAGATGATAAAATATGAAAGTGGGGTTCGGTTGAGTGAAATCACAAAGGAGTATGGCTGAAACCCCTCTACAATCAGGACGATATTGAAGCAGAAGGAGGCATTAAAAGCAGCGATACAGTGACTCAGGTGATTATTCCGGAAAAAGCAACGGCCATATTTAAGGTCCACATGAAGGAGGGTGGGGGTTCTTCAGACCAGCAACCCCCGGACTTTAAAGCATTGCATGGGTGGTTCGAGAGATTTAAAAAAAAAAAGGGGGGGGGGGGGGGAAATTTTTTTTTTTTTTTAACACATTTCATACTTAATTTGTAAAAAGGTTTATGGGGTAGTGTTGGGAGCCTTGGAACAAATCACGTGTTTTACATGTAAAACGCAGTTCAATTTACAAAAAAGGCTCTGGAACGGATAAATTTCGTAAAGTGAGGTACCACTGTATTTGGTGTGGTGACCCTTTCCATGTCTAATTTACAAATTTCATGGCAGCCTAAATGGGTTTCCAGTTGTGGTGCGGACACGGGACAACCATCCAAGTCATATTAAAGGCCTACGGGGCTCCAATTCAATTTAGTTGAAAAATGAGTGCCCACAGTGTTGGTCCAAAAACACGACTAACTGATCAACCCTTCCCCCCTGCAGGTCCTGTGCTGGGTTACCCTGTGCAGGGAGTTCTCACTGAGATTCACAGTGTATCTGCGGAACCTGGCACCTCTCTTGCCATGGTGTCGGCTTGTGTGTCTCGCTGCATGCTGAAGGTACCTTTGGTCCGTGGCCACTGTGACTTGCGACATGTTACACTATTCATGTTATAATGGAAATTACTGTACATCCAGGGACTGAAACAGGCAGGGGGACAAGTACTGGAGCCAGTGATGTCATTGGAGGTGACCATAAACGAGGAGTATCTGAGTTCTGTGCTGGGTGACCTTGCTCAGCGTCGCGGGACAGTGAGAGATATTCAGGGTCGCCATGACAACAAGGTTCTTTTGGCCACTGTACCGCTGGCAGAGATGATGGTAAGTCTGCTTTTATTTCAAATTAAAAGCTTAAAATCATTCTGAAAAACGCACAGTAGTGTTAAATAACTTGTATAATATTTCCAGGGCTATTCCACTGCTCTGCGAACTTTGACCTCAGGAAATGCCACTTTCTCACTTGAGCTGGCCAGCTACGAACCAATGAACCCCCAGGACCAGAATGCATTGCTCAACAAAACGGCTGGCTTGGTGTAACGTACGCCTTTGGAAATTAAATCTTGCACTGTTAGTCAATACATTTCCTTTAAGAACTGATTTGAACTTTTATTTTATATTATATTCCTGGACACGGACACCGGTTTGACAGTGAGATTTGTGAATGAAGATTGTGAACTTAAAATTCTCAAACATTAACCCAAAAAAAAAAAAAAAATCATATTTACAGCAATTACAAACAAATCAGGCAAGTCTTAACTTTCACAAAACATCAAACGTTTAAGTTTTGGGGATGATCCAAAACCCCGTGCTCTTAAAATCAGCTCAGTGCACACAGCATACTTTGTGAAAGGATATTTTTGATCATTGTAGCCCTGTGGACTTCCAGCTTGTGGCGCTCACAGGCCGTTGTACTCGTGTGGACAGTAGCCGACGTACAGAGGCTCTGCCGGGATTCCTCGCCTAAACAGGAAGAGATGCAGTTTAGACATTTTACAACAATGAGCCGCTTCAGAAATGACTTCAGGAAAGTTCTGTACTCCGCGCTGCATCCAGCACCGATCCAGAGCTCGTTCAGAAGAGACAGCTCTCGCTCACTTACAATCCCTTCTTGATCATGGATCGACTTTGCGATGAACCCGCTGATCGTTCTCAGATTCTCTAGGATTTCAGTGCGTACGGCTTCACGTCACAGTTGAACATTAATGTGGAAGTTGCTCCCCGGTGAGTAAAGACATAACCACCATGAAAACATTTGCAACAAATCTAATTCCACACTCGAACACCATCACCCGGCTGAACACGCCCAGCTTCAAGGAAAAACTCTGGGTTCTGCATTCCGGGGGGATGACGAGCCTGAGCACCACAAAAACTACACTGCTGAGCCCGGTTCAGATCTCAGGAAAGTTACCAGATCATGGTTTTGGTTGTTTGGTAACATTCCTCCTACTGCTGCTGCTCATACATTAAAATGCAGTCATTTGTTTTATTGTGAAAAAATATTCAATAAATTGTTAGTTTTGTATCTGCTGTTATTTATAGCTGAAGATAGGAGTCAACAACAAACAGTAGCTATATTTGTATTGTGTGACGTTACTGTAAACATTACGCTGCAGGAAACGAACGCTGCGCTCTGGATACACATTGTGCAGGAAGATCTCAAAACAGAGTCGTCCTGAGATTGATGTGGAGACATCAGGCGTTTGGGGGGAAAGCATGGACCAATAGAAAACGTCACAAAAGGCAGAATTACCAAAAAAGAGAAAAAATTTTCTTTTTTCGAAAGAAATAAAAAGTATTTGATGTGTCCATGATCCCAGCGTGGTTTAGAAAAAAAGAGGAAATGAAAGATTTCTGCCCCTGAAGCTGAAAAATAGCGGAATTCGGCCAAACAGAAGAGATCGGGGATCCCTCATGTGCATCCTGGAGAAATCCCACTATGGCCACAAAGCCAGCGGTAATCATTTCTGATAAAGGCACGCTCATCACTTTCATGCTGATGTTCAGATGCTGAAGTGTGTGTGTGTAACCAATGCTTCACAGCAGTGAGGTCTGGTAGATACAGTTCATACAGCGAGTGTGTAGGAAGTGATGGAATATGTTGTTTGTTATTGAACACGTGATCCCGTGTTTGAGACTCGCCTTAGCATGCGGCAGCGGTGTTTGACCAGACGAGTGTAGGCACTGCCGATGTCCTTCACAGTTTCATCACTCCACAGCCGCTCCGCCACTGCACTGGCTCGCGGCCTGCGAGGAAAGAGAGGGAGGGGGAGAGAGAGAGAGAGAGAGGACCGGGGATGGGGGGGGGGGGGGTAAAAAAAAGTGTATTCATGTATGAAATTCTTGGGACTGAAAGTCTGAAACAATGTCCAGGGTTGAACGAATGGCGTCGTTCCCATGTATCCGGTTTTTGACGGTAAAGCTTAACTTTTCCACTTCAAGGTCACAAATAGTTTCAAGTGTGCTCAACTCTATTGATTATTGAAACTATTTCAGCACGCCCCTGTTTTATTATTATTATTTAATCAGTATCCATTTCATGGGGCTGCTGCATGTATTATGTCGTATTATGCGCTGGCCCCAAGACCCACGGCAAGCCACGACATCACTACACTGCGGTCACACGTGGAAGAAAACATTACTCTCTGCGGCAATGCCAACAGCACATCAGGAAAGAAATTTTATCATCATGTGATGGTTGTTTGTGGTGAGAGACAAATCAAAGTTCTGGCATGACGCGTACACACCTCACCCGAGGACTCGATCCGGGTTAAATAATAATATAAACTAGACAACAATTCTATCCGTTTGCGTTTCTTTTTTTCCCCACAAGTACTAAAACCCACAGCTGTCTGGCTTTATACCTGCAGTATGAGCTCGTCGACGTCATGAATTTAAAAAACACAAAAAAAAAAACACTTTTCCTTTTCATTATGGTTTTTGAAACAATACCAGTAAAACTGAGGTTTTTTGTTTTAGGTTCCTGCATAGCAAGAAAATAAATAAATAATGCCGAGAGTAACAAATGAAACTCCTCACCACTACAATCCTTCCGTCTCTGGGAACAAACTTTTTTTTTTTTACATGATAATTGTTCATTATATTAAGTTATACAACACGGTACAGATTTGTGAGAAAAGCAGGAGGAAAAAAAAAAAAAAAAAAAATCTGTGAACCCAGACTCAAATAAATCCTCAGTAAAACGTTCAACATGATTCAAGTGATCATGTGACCAAGAAAAGCTTAAAGATCGCATATTGAACCACATGCTTGATAAAGTCTTTGATTATTGTAGTGATTCATCACAGCCTGACGGCATCCTGGGAACATCTTGCCAGAAAATACAGGTCAAGGACCTTGAAAGAATTTTTATGAGACAGCAGCAGCTTTTTATTACTCGATGCTCAACACTGATAAATCATGTTCGACCAAACAAACACCTTGCATCTCATCTACAGCAGTGGTCCCCAAACTACAGCCCGCCTCCACATTGAACCCGGGCCCCTGAACAATACCAGAGGCACATTATGATCATTTGTGGTTTAGTCCGGCCACACTATCGAGACCAATACACACCCAGAACATAACATTCTACTCCACCCTTCTGCTGTCTGTGCCCCATCTGACCCCGCCCCCCAAAACAAACATCCAAGACTCTCCCCTGTCAAATAGAACGGAATAATGGTCAAAAGGTCATTGAAGACAAAATTTGATTCAGAATGTCGGGTGTTTAACGTGCAGTGGACAAAATTGTTTGTATCATCTGTCACGACACGGCGTCGGTATTCAAATACAATCTGCGGCGACACTCTGAATCCCATCACAAAGACGAGTACGATCGCTTGCAAGGCCAAATGCGAGTAGACAAACTCTCAAAGCAAAAAAGTGGACCGTTAGCTCAGGAGAATACATTTGTACGCCAGGCTCGGCTGAACCAGTCGTCTCTTCGGGCAGATTTCAGGTTGCTCAACTGAGAGCCACCAGTGTTTGTTTTTTTTTTTTATTAATTTATTTCCTGACCTTTTCTCTGTCAAGATCCTGGAAAGGGTTTCTAATATCCAGTAATGCGTGGCTCACTGGAAAACAATAAATGTTTACGTTTAGGTAGCCATGTGATTGTTACACTTTCTGTTCCAAACTGACCTCAGCACCCCATCAGAGAAGGGAAAAGTTATGTGGTCCCAGCAGGAAAAAGTTTGGGGACCCCTGATCTACAGTATACACCGTCAAACTATTCCAAGAATCTGGAGCGATTTGTGCACAAGGGACACAGCGGAAAACATTAGACGTCCCTCAGGTGCCACAACATTATAAACAGACAGAAGTCATTGAGGTTTTTTTTTTTTTTTGCGGGGGTTGGGGGGGGGGGGGGAAGGGAGGAATCACTGCATGGGCTCAGAAACACTTCCAGAAAATCATTTTAAGATTCGCAAATCACTGCATGCTGTTATTTGTATTTTACAATTCAGGGAATTGGGGTTGTAAATTCGAGTGTAAAGGAAGGATGAAGTTTCGAGTCACTATCGCCGAGTGCAGTGAAAGGTGCCGAGCGAAGCACGATGAAGGAAGCAGTGTAGCTTTCAGCATATTCATCCACTGAATACACAAAACCCGAGAACTGTCGATTATGGAGCCTTTAAGGAATGTAGCCTACGTGCATGAATAATTTGATTATACTCCGTTTTTGATACACACTGCTCTTACCAAAGACGTGGGGTGAGATTCGTAGCATCCACAAACTCTCCCCAAAGACACGCCTCTCCACCAATCACAAGCTGCTTCTGCTCGGCTGTGCCTGAAAAATTAGGGGGTGGGGGTGTGGGGACACCCATCAAAGTTACCAAGTTCTTATTTACTTACATATTTAATTATACCTAACAGATACCTGATAAACATGTCGCCATTAGGAATTCACGCTCTTGAAAATCAACATTTCCGCTCTAGCTTGCTTCATTCACCAGGCCTCGAGAATATGAAAATGTTTGGATCTGTAAGAATTGTTGAATTTATAATAATGGGGGGAAAAATTTGTTGTTTATCGTGACAAAGTCACAGGTTCAAGCCACACGAATGGCTGGTTGTCACTGCTGCCCCCCTCCAGTGCAGCTAACCGGGTTATCAAAGGCAGGAAATCAGTGTCTCTCACCGTCTGAGGCGAGAGATTCATGTAAAAGAGCCATTGCTGACTTTCACCAGGAGTTAGACTGCAAAGCCATCAGCCTGTTGCTGCCCTGGTGAGCTGTTCAGGATGTAGTCTGCCCTTGCCCAGAGCTGGCTCAGAAGTGCGTCAGCCTCTCTGTGAACCCACTTAGGATCAATCAGTTCAGAAAAAAAAAAAAATGAATGAATATAAATTCAACAACATCCATTGAAGTTCAGTGGCCTCAGAAGCGAGCGTCACCCTTTAAGCAAAATAAACAAAACAACATCTGGTGGTGTTATATGCGAGGCGCTCCACCAAATGTAGGTGCTTATCGCAAGTGACGATCTTTCAAGTGACGGTTGAGCACTAAACAAGTATTCAACGCGCACTTGCTCACTTGAAAGATCGGAAGTCCGAATAAGCCGCGTTTTCGTCTCACAAGCACCATACGTCACTTGCGACATGCGCCTACATTTGGTGGCGCATCTCACATATGAAGTCTCTGCCATGATGTTTTTGACCCATCTTCCATTTTTGGTGCCATCAACTATCTGAGTTTTTAGAGAAATACAGCAGGGCATGAACTGGTTTTTGTATCCAACCAAACCAGGACGTCGTGCATTATTATACATTTTGATTTCCTGTACAGGAAGCAATATGGCAGCCACTAGGGGTCCAGAATCCCCGCCCCAGATACAAAAGTGGTGCAACATAATGCCGAGTTAATGCGTGGTCATTATTACCATGACCTGGAAGCACTGTATCAAACAATTTGCTTGTTCAGACATGTTGAAATCAACCATTTCCACGTGATGGCACAAAACCCACATGAATGGAATTCAACGTCTTGTATTTCATAAACATGATAAGCAGATTCTTTACCCTTTAGCACTTTTTTTTTTTTTTTAATTGGTTCCAAGAAACTGGAAATTCTAATGTCCTTTTTGTGTTTAAACAAACCACTGTAAAGATTAATTTCAATGGCTAGCACTGGCATGTTTAAAACAAACTGCAGGCCACGAAGCTTCAAAGAAACAGTAACACACAAAACCCAAAAACCCACATCCTGATGCAAACGCTTGTCCTCGTTGGGGGATTTTGAAATCTGTTTGCACTCTGAATGAAGCCCGTGTGCTTTAAATCAGATTCTAGATTTTCCAAAAGCAGCACGTTTTGTTTGTTTAATGCAAGCCTGAGCGGAGGTTTGTGAGCACCGCTATAAATGCGGTCATTGCTTGAGCAATGGGACAAATTGTTTATTGAACCCTTTTTACATGGCCACTCGACTCTAAAATCTTCAAGTAAATCACTGTAACGAAATAGAAATATATTGTCTTTACAGATGACACAGCTGCCTGACAAAGTTGTATTATTTAGGTAAGCCAAGCACCACTTTCATGACTGGACATGATCTTAAGGCCTAATCCAGTAAACAGCTGAACATGCCGGCTGTGATTAACATGTCGTGAACGTACACGGAGCATATTTCAGTCATCAAATGTAAAAGAAGCCCTTAAAAAGTTGAGATTCTCCACCAGTGTTAATGATGCAATTGTTCTTGAGCAAAGTCATGAAATCTCCACCAGGGATGCTGCATCATGGTTGCAATAATTTTTTATACATCAAAGGATTTTCCCCACAAAATTCTCTGTTCATACACACAATACATATACACACACAAAATACGAGTTAGGTTAAAATAATAGCAGCATGTTAAATTAAATAAAGCTCAGACTTCTTGTGGATTTTATCTCCATACACACGACACATTCGACTCCAAATCTAAGAATAAAGAAAAATAAATTGTGATTCCTTTAAAAGCGAATATTAGACTATCAAATAAAAGCTGTGTCTGCTTCTTTACAAACCCAATCAATCACTGTAGAAAGTTAAAATGTAAGATTTTTGCGTTGCTTTGAGTCACTGAATTAATATTTAGTTGTATAAACACCGAGACCTGCTGCACATCTGCATGGAATCAACCACCTTCTGGCACCATCACGCCAAGCTTGTTGTTCTGGAACCGACATGTTGCCCGTTTACTGGTGTGTTTGGGGTCGTTGTCCTGTTGGAACCCATTTCAAGGGCATTTACTCCTCAGTACAAGACAGCACAACCTATTCAAGTGATCCATGATCCCTGGCATGCGATAAATAGGCCTGACACCCGAGTATGAGAAACATCCCCACATCATGATGTCCACCAGGCTTCACCGTCTTCACAGTGCACTGTGGCTTCAATTCAGTGTTTAGGGCTCGTCTGACAAACTGTCTCCGGCCACTAAAACCAAAAAAGAACAATCTTCCTTTCATCAGTCCACAGAATGTTGCTCCGTTTCTCTTCATTCCAGTCAACGTGCTCTTTGGGAAAGAGTAACCTCGTCACATCTTTCTTTCAACAGTGGGAGTTTGTGGGGCTGATTGCCGACAGCCCGGCTTCACATAGACGTCTTCTCAAGTTGCCTGCGAGTCCTGTTACAATTGGACCTTCTGTGATCTTCCTGAAGCTGAAGGTTGAGTCCTTGGCATTTTGGATCTTCTTCGATCTATTCGAATGGTAGGTTCTCACTTTCTTACAGGGTTTGGTTGCCATTTTCAAGCATTTTAACTGAGCCACCTCTTATTTTCAGGACTTTATATGGTTTCTCCTTTTTAATCTAGGTTCACGGTCACGTTGTATTGAACATCTGGAACGACCCATTTTCCTCAGAATTTCAGAGACAAGATGTTCTATAACCAGCAGGTACAACATTCGCTGGCTTCCTTGGTTGAATAAGGACAATAACGGGCACCTGGTTTTCAAAGAGTGAATGGTGTCACTAATTGAACTCCACACTGCTATTATTTTGAACACGCCCCTTTCGATTACTGATTCAATTACACATGATCAGCAGCAGCATGTCAGGACTGTTGGATTCTATTACTCTACAACACCCGATATTTTTACATGGCAGATAATGTACCATCATTACGATCAATAACACTGATTTGTGCAGGTTAGGGATGCCTGACTGATATTATTTTGAACCGTGTGTGTGGCATACTAGCATGTAAAGTATGGCTGAAGCAGTTGATCCATGTTCTCGGACTCACACACCATGAAAACTCTGAGGATCAGCCTTGTAAATGCCTTGCCAGTCTTGGCCATAGCTGATGCGGTTTAGGTACCAGGGAGAAGAAAGCAGGGCATGAAAACCCGCTGCAGTTATCCGGGCCATCTCACTGTTGTAGTCTGGCTTCTCCTTCCACACGTGGATCTGTGTGTCCGTGTTCAGCTATGCAGAAACACACACGGTCACAATCGCTTTTTTTTGCGGGGGGCACCCATGGTCCAAGCAAAAGCACTGGGATAATGTTTCAGAAACACGAATGAAAAGCCACCAAGGTGTTTATCCTGTATGTGCTCTGTACAACAAACTCAAATATATGTCCGTCAACTCAAGAGAACAAAAAAAAGTGTTCGGATTATCTGTTATCTTCTCGCGTCTATAAAACAGATAAAGATGGCATTGATGCCCGAGTTAAATAAGTACATTTGGTACAGCATTATGCAGGTTGCTTATGAGCCCAAACTGCCAAAACAGCCACCAATTTTAAACAAAAATAGAAGTAGGTAGCCCAAGGGTTAGCGTCGCAGGTACAAGCACACTGAGCAGCACCCAGAACAGGGTCTGTCCATGTTTTGTGTGTATAACCGGCATATTTAATCAATTAAATACAGGCCGTAACCGCCTTCCAACAGCACAGCGGCCCAATTGCTGATGGGAGACTCAAAGAAAATTATGGTTTCTGACTGTTCGCTCAATTTCACATTGATCGGAATCGTTCTGAAATACCAGCAGACGGCGAGATCGTTACCTCAGCCGCTTTTCATCCAAAAATTATGCTCATAATTCTAACACATGCATCAATTTATCAAACCAAAATCTAACCACATGCGTCTTAATCAAACCTGATGTTAATGGCACCAATATTCAGGAAATTGGGGCTGATTTATTTTCAGAACTCAACGGATTTTCTGACTCGGCCTTTTTCTTCTTCTTTTCCTTTCGGCTTTTCCCTTCAGGGGTCGCCACAGCGAATCATCTGCCTCCATCTCACCCTATCCTTTGCATCTTCTCTTACACCAACGACCTTCATGTTCTCCTTCACCACATCCATGAATCGTCTCTTTGGTCTTCCTCTAGGCCTTTTGCCTGGTAGTTCCAGCCTCAACACCGTCTTGTACACTTTTCCTTTCATTCTTGCCGATACCCTCCTATCACACCGGACACTTTTCTCCAACCATTCCAACCTGCCTGCACACGCTTCTTCACCTCTTTTCCACACTCTCCATTGCTCTGGATTGTTGAGCCTAAGTACTTAAAATCCTCCACCTTCCTTATCTCTGCTCCCTGTAATCTCACCGTTCCTCTTTGGTCCTTGTCATTCATGCACATGTATTCTGTCTTACTGAGGCTAATCTTCATTCCCCTCCTTTCCAGGGCATACCTCCACCTCTCTAGATTTTCCTGCTCTCACTACAGATCACAATGTCATCTGCAAACATCATAGTCCATGGGGAATCTTGTCTAACCTCGTCTGTCAGCCTGTCCATCACCATAGCAAACAAGAAGGGGCTGAGAGCTGACCCTTGATGCAGTCCCACCTCCACCTTGAACTCTTCTGTCACACCGACAGCACACCTCACCACTGTCTTACATCTCATATACATGTCCTGCACCACTCTAACATACTTCTCTGCCACTCCAGACTTCCTCATGCAATACCACAGTTTCTCTCTCGGCACCCTGTCATATGCTTTCTCCAGATCCACAAAGGCACAATGCAGCTCCCTCTGACCTTCTCTGTACTTCTCCATTAACATCCTCAAGGCAAACACTGCATCAGTGGTGCTCTTTCTTGGCATGAAACCAAACTGTTGTTCACAAATGCTGACTTCTGCCCTTAGTCTTGCTTCCACTATTCTTTCCCATAACTTCATCGTATGGCTCATCAACTTTATCCCTCTGTAGTTGCCACAACTCTGCACGTCTCCCTTGTTCTTAAAAATGGGCACCAGCACACTTCTCCTCCATTCCTCTGGCATCCTCTCACTCTCTAAGACCTTGTTAAATGTCCTTGTCAGAAAATCTACTGCTACCTCTCCTAGACACTTCCATACCTCCACCGGTATGTCATCAGGACCAACTGCCTTTCCATTCTTCATCCTCTTCAATGCCCTCCTCACTTCACCCTTACTAATCTTTGCTACATCCTGCTCCTCAACAGTCACCTCTTCTACTCTTTTTCTCTCTCTCATTTTCCTCATTCATCAGCTCTTCAAAGTACTCTTTCCATCTTCCCAGCACACTTCTGTTATCAGTCAATACATTTCCCTCTCTGTCCTTTATCAATCTAACTTGCTGCACGTCCTTCCCATCTCTATTTCTCTGCTGTGCCAACCTGTATAAATCATTTTCTCCCTCCTTACTTTCCAACCGAGCATACAAGTCATCAAACGCGCTCTGTTTGGCCTTTGACACTGCTACCTTTGCCTTACGCTGCGTCTCCCTGTACTCCTGTTTACTCTCTTCGGTTTTCTCAATGTCCCACTTCTTAGCTAATCTCTTCCTTTGTACACACTCCTGCACTTCCTCATTCCACCACCAAGTCTCCTTATCTACTTTCCTTCCAGAGGACACACCAAGTATTCTCCTACCTGTCTCCCTGATCACATTAGCTGTAGTTGTCCAGTCATCTGGAAGCACCTCCTGACCACCCAAAGCCTGTTTCAACTCCTCCTTGAAGACAACCTGACACTCTTCCTTTTTCAACTTCCACCACTTTGTCTTCTGCTCTGCCTTTGCCTTCTTCACCTTCCTCACCATCAGCATCATCCTGCACACCACCATCCTATGCTGCTTGGCAACACTCTCACCCGCTACTACTTTGCAGTCACTGACTTCCTTTAACTTACATCGCCTGCACAAGATGTAGTCTACCTGTGTGCTCCTACCTCCACTTTTATAAGTCACCCTATGCTCCTCTCTCTTCTGGAAGAAAGTATTCACCACAGCCATTTCCATCCTTTTTGCAAAATCTACCAACATCTGTCCTTCTGCGTTCCTGTCCTGGATACCAAACCTACCCATCACTTTCTCGTCCCCTCTGTTTCCTGCACCAACATGTCCATTGAAGTCTGCCCCAATGACCACTCTTTCACCTCTGGGGGTACTCTGCATCACTTCATCTAACTCCCTCCAGAATCTCTCCTTCTCTTCTCGCTCACATCCTGTCTGTGGGGCATAAGCACTAACATTGACCATCACACCTTCAATTTCTAACTTGATACTCATCACTCTGTCTGACACTCTTTTCACTTCTACAACATTCCTGGCAAACTCCTCCAAGATGACTCCGACTCCATTTCTCTTCCCATCCACACCGTGATAAAACGGCTTAAACCCTGCTCCTATGCTTCTAGCCTTGCGACCTTTCCACCTGGTCTCCTGAACACACAGTATGTCCACCTTCATCCTCTGCATCATGTCAGCCAGTTCTCTACCTTTTCCTGCCATAGTTCCAACGTTCAAAGTCCCTACTTTTAGTCCTCGACTCATGCCTTTCCTCTTCTCTCTCTGCCTACGGACACGCCTCCCACCTCTCCTTCTTCAATGTCTTCGACCAACAGTAGTCCAATTTCCATCAGCACCCTGTTGGTTGACGGCACTGATGGCGGTCGTTGTTAACCCGGGCCTCGACCGATCCGGTATGTGATTCGCATAGTTTATTTGGCATTTGTTTTACGCCGGATGCCCTTCCTGACGCAACCCTCTGCATTTATCCGGGCTTGGGACCGGTGTGAGGGAGAGACACTGGTTTGTGCCCCCCCCCTCACGGCTGCATTGACTCGGCCTTTTTGACCAATGGAATTGATTTTCCCCCCCATTTTTAGGAGTGAAATTTTAATTTATCATGCGGACAACTTTAAATGCTTATTACTCTATTTTCTTATTCAATTGTGTATAGAGTTTCACTTTTTTTTTTAAACATTTACTATTTAACTGATGTATGAAAAGTAATTTTGCCAATTTTAGTGTAAAATTGGACCATAAAACGTTTATTTCCTGAAGATGTTTAAAATACTCTAACTTTTGAACCAAAATGGCATCTTAATGAGAATTTCTTTGATCCCACCTGTTTTCACATTAACTGTTATACGAGAGCTTATTATATAAAAACAATAAAAAGCCTTGGGGTCCCGAGTAGATCAGACATGGCATCAGAATTACATGCTGTCAGTGTTCTGCAAGCATGAGGGAATTCATCCCAGTGTTGCATACAGTGAATGTATCGGGCCGATAGTCAGCATGGCATGAAATGGTAGCAGCAGGCATGTGTTAGTTTCTATAAAATAAATAAAACTCAAATATCCAGGGTAAGAAGGGGTGTGGGTTTTTTTTTTTTAAATTAAAGAGATATGCCATCCACAGTGCCATGACTCCAATTTCTGCAAGACCAGGTAGCTGTAGCTGGGATGAATACTGGGATGTTTCTTGGGGGATTAAAAATCCGAAGACGACCTATGTGGAGCGCTTACCAGGGATTTAAAAATTCTGCAAGGCCTGATGTTTCAGCAATTAAAAAAAAATATATCCTGTTCAACCAACCGAAACCATGAGGGTGTTGCCAAAAAGTCGTGTGGCACCGTGGTTGCAACACGAAACCTTCAGCCTGGGAATGAAGCCTATGTTAATTGCTGAGAGTTAATTTATTCAGGCAATCTCCTCCCTCTACATCAATTACTGACATTTTAACATTATAATGGATTAAACAATTCCAAATGGCCTTAACTAAAATGAATGTGGTAATGTACCAATGACCGGATTTATGTAACTCGTGTATACTACAGCAGTAGAGATCCTAAAATGTGTATAATTGTACATGACACACTGAGAGCACCAACCATCGAAACTGAGCGGCTCGACCTTGTAGTACTTCTGCCAGTCCTGGCCATAACTAATGTAGTCCAGGTACCAGGGAGCAGACAGAATTGTGTTGAAACCCGCCCCGGTCACGTTCAGAAGCTCCTGATCCACATGGCTGTTTATCCAAACCTCCACCACTGTGTCAGCATTCAGCTGCAACAAGTACACAACTCATTGGATGGCTTCAGAACAAGTGGAGGAATTAAAGAAAAAAACAAACAAACAAAAAAACACGTTGGGTGTGCAAACACGGGCATATCTAAGCAAGCAAAGATAGATAACGGGTCAGTCATGCAGCAGGTAAACTTGCAAATCATTTAAAAATCATGCTGCAAATTCAATAAAGAAAAAAAAACCAATTATCCTGATTATTGAAAACAAGCAAACAATAGAGAAGCAACAATATCAAATTCACAATATGTTCATCACTCAATATAAATCAACCACATGCCTGCTCATCTCACACACACACACGAAACTGCTACTGAAAAGTTTGACATTGTCTCTTGTTACATTTTCTGCAGATTTCGAAAACATTTTTCTCCATTTTACACAGTATGAGGTCGATATGCAGTAAATCCTGATAGATGCAGGATTATATTCCTCGGAGAAGCAATTATCAGGAGGAGACTCGAACTCCGTAACATGGACAATCTCTTCACTAATACCAGCTTTAGATAATAACTCACGAGTTACACAGTGCTGATTGATGATGCTTTACATCTTCAACTTTTCTTTATTATTCAAAATAAATAAATGCTGATCCATCAGTGATCAGTGGAAGCACAAAATACAGCGTGCAAACACGGACAGGAAAAGTTACGTACATCATCGACCACGTTTTAAGTCCAGTACTGGTTTATAAGTTTTGCTGTGCACGTGTCCATTCGGCAATTCAGTCTGTGCACCTATGCTCCGTTTCATGTTATTGGACCTGTGGAGACCTTGGCAGAGGCTCAGATGGACGTGAAAATTACATCCTTCAGCGGTCACACGTGAGCATGAAATACATCTGAGAATCAGTTCTATTCTCACACCTCTAGAAAAACCCTCCATCGCACCCGATCCTCTGCATCTTACTCCAACGACCCTCATGTCCTCCTTCA
>CM045740.1:36910724-36930724 GCA_024760905.1 Plotosus lineatus | reverse complement strand
GGATGTATAGTACAGTACGAGCGTCATACGTCACTGTAACAACTTGCGTTGGGCCGTCCGGAACCAATTAAAAATGTAAGTCAGGGGAGCGTCTGTATACAAAACAGATGGTGAAAGCAATGCATTGGGTCAAGAAGCACAGCTGCGGTGGTATGATGTCAAGCTGTGATGTCACCTGTCAGTTCATGCTCCCCCCCTCTCCCTGCCCAACCCCCAAGGCTGAAAGGAGTTTATGAAAAGATCACCTGGGCTCAGCTGAATGGCCACCAGTTGTTTATAATGGCCAGGGGAGTTTATAAAGGCTAGTGGGATTCCCCCATTGCGAGTATCAAGCTGGAAGATGATCTACAGGGATCCCTCGCTACTTCTCACTTCAATTAATGCAGCTTCAGTGCATCGCGAGTTTTTAAAAACTAAATATTCATCCCATTAAAAAAGTAAAGAAATTAAGGAAGAATAGGTAGAAAAGGAAAAATGTCAAAAACAAGGACGATTATGCAAACAAAAACAAACCCCTAAACCAACACAAAACATCCCAAAACCTCCCAACAAAACTGTATACACTGTTGCATCTGTGTGTGGGTCTGCGCAGCCTCACCCCCTCTGCCAGAGCCTAGTATTAAGTGTACCTCAGGATAATGTTTTATCATATTTCATACCTATATTTATGATCTATCTTTCTGTAGATTGTATTCCACTACTTGCTCTTCAATTTCATTTCACTTTCGACTTTGGACATATTTGTTGGAATCTCCGGATGTTTGCAAAATGAATGTTGGCAAGTTGGAGAGCGTGTGTATTTATATTTTATTTACATCTTGTTATTTTTTTCAATGTTTAATTGTTATTATAAGCATTTATAGCACTCGATATGTATTTACATGTACATATACGTCAGTTGGGGGTGATCCTACTTCACGGATTTCGATGGTCACGTGGGGATCTCGATCCCAATTAACCACGGAAAGTGAAGGATCCCTGTATGTGTCTATGCACACACACACACACACACACACAATATATATTTAAGGTTTACAATATATTTTCATGTGATGTGATGACTGATGCACAACCCAAAAACATAACCCCTCCTGGCTATTGCTGGCACAAATCATAAACAGTCCTCTCTCTACTCCGTACTCACCACCACAAATACAGCACCATGAAAATATTCATTACAGAACAACTGTCGCTTTTCAGAACCTCAAACCAGTCACGGCTTTCCAAAAATTAACATGTAGATTAAGATACTAGTCGATCCACCCAAGCCACACTTTGTTGTTTTCTGGTTGTATAATCAGTTGCAGCCCAACCACAACAATGACTCAGCAAGATGTCAGGATTGGCTTTATTCTGCAAAGTTTACATTCGTGGCGATGAAATCAAACACAAACCCCGTCATGTGCATCTTGTTCCTCATCACCAGGACCAGTATAGGGTCATGCGATCGATTTTTTTCTTTCCTGTTTACATAAACAAAGATCAGCACTAACCTGAATTATTATTTTTTGAAATAGATAACATTCCACAAGGAGGAGAAGCAGCTGTGAGCACAAACCGCAAGAACCAGATCGGCCAGTAAATCTGGTGTCCCTTGTTGGTACATGATTAGCGACTGGCAGCGCGACTGTACACCATCCACCCAGCAAGAGACGCCAAAACAGCATCACTGCCACTCGTCGTGAGGATTCACGCAAATTCCAGATCGAAAATTATCCATGCAAACCATCAGCATTGCTAACACATGACCACACTGCCTACATCCAATAAAGGAAATGTCACAACGATCCGTTACGACACTGTAAAAGCCAGTTTGAGTTCCAGCAGTGCACGCCGTGATCAGTTACTATCAGAGTGATCAGGCGCGTTTGTGATTAATTCCAAATGAATTCCACTCGTTGCAAATGTGAACCTGAACACCACCTTCATCTTTAGCTGGTTTCTTTCCCTGGCTAATTCATACTACTTACAGTATGCTGAAGACCTTTACAGTGTGAGGTTTATGATGGCTGATGGACACTGCAGGGACACTGTATACTGTAAACTATTGGCCATCACGTGGTTCATGTACACAAAGCAGCTAATGAAAGTGTGATGGCCACAATTATCCCACAAACTGTGCAAGTCCTATAGTTCTGGTTCTAGGAAAAGCAGCTTACCAAATTGGCCAAAATGACTTTGAGGGGCAGGAAGTGTCGAGATGTGTCCAGCAGGATGCCACGGTGAGCAAAGCGAGGAAAGTCTGATACGTCCGTCTTATTGACTGCAAGCTGGTGGAAAGAAATGTAAATGATCAACCATCATGAGCATTTCAGTTTCTCATAACCGAAACAACCACTAGGATCAAGTGTCATGAAGTCATGAACATGTGTGGAGAACCGACTCACAGCTCCATAATTATCTTCATACACCAGCTGGCTGAAGGTCTCGAGTCCTTAAAAAAAAAAAAATAAATACATTTTTTTTTACATCTCATTTCTGAACCACTTGATCCTTAAAAAGGGTTGCAGGGAAGCTGTAGCCCATCTCAGCCAACTCCAGGCGAGGGCTGGGTACACCATAGGACAATTCGCCAGGCCATTGGGGGGGGGGGGGGCACACATTCATACTCCCATTCACACCAAGGGGCAATTTGGAACAGCCAATTAAGTGGACTGTGCCTGTCCCTGGACTGTTGGAGGAAACCCACGCAGGCACAGAGAGAACATGCAAACTCCACACATAAACCGAACACAAAATATAAACAAATATAAATAACTCACAAACACTCCAGAGAAATTTTAAATTCAGTTAGTAAATACCCCCCCCAGGACACCAACGGATGAAATTAAGCAAGTGCAACTTTCTGAAAAGGAGGTTAGAAAAACAAAAAAATGTTAAACTTGTATATCTGATTAAAGTTTCTTATAGCTTGAGGAAATCTGGCATCCAAAAAAAACTCCGCTATGCACTGAAGCCGCATGAATTGAAGCGCGAGGTCGCGCGGGATCCCTGTACATGCTTTTAAGTCTGAACAGGGATCCCGCGCAACCTCACGCTTCAATTCATGCGGCTTCAGTGCATAGCGGAGTTTTTTTTTTTTTTTTAATATTCATCTAATTAAAAAGTAAGGAAACACCACAAAACAAGGCCAATTATGCAAAAAACAAAAAAAAAAACCCACCACAAAACAAAACCCAAAACCTCCCATCAAAACTTGTTCCATTGTCTGTCGTGAGATGTGCATCTTAGTGTGTGTGTGTGCGCGCACATGTCTGTATGCGTGTGCATTTATATTTTATTTACATCTTGGGCATTATTTTTTGTTATTATAAGCATTTACAGCATTGAATGTGTATTTATTGAAATTATATACATATACGTCAGTTGGGGGGGGTTTGATCCTACTTCGTGGAATTTGGTGGTCATGGGGGGGGGGGGGGGGGGGGGGACTCGGGCCCAATTAACCACGGAAAAGGAGGGATCCCTGTACCTCCTGTTTTCGAGACGCTCATGTTTGACATTGAATTTATTCACAATCCCCAGTGGTGCCGAACCTTTTTTTTTTTTTTTACCTCTGCACCCCGAAAAAGATTTTGCGCCGACCTCGCACCCCACTGCATTTTATACTTTGTTCAAGGACACAGGATGTGGAATTATACTCAATTTTATCAAAAGATGATATTTCAAAAAGTTACAGCCCTGCTTCTCGCACCCTGGTTGGAAACCCCTGGCTTAGAGGAATGTAGACACTGAATGTGGGCCTGGATTCACTTAAACTGATCCTACATTACAATATTAATGTTGTTAATTTTACTTTTTAAAAAATTAAAAAGCTTTTAGTTATACACCGTTACCACTGTACTCAGTGTTGGTAGTCATTTTAAATTTTATTCTGTAAACTGATCCAATGGCAATTATCAATCCAAGTCCTTGAGCAGTTTAGATCCACAGTGGGTGGACCCCGCCATCTTGAAACAACCCCACCCCCGTTTCTATGGTAGCACACAACCATACCGGCTTTGATGGGATCAGGAAGGTTGGGGATGATGTTTCAGTTGGTTGAGATCTGGAACCTCAGCACCACACCCCGTGCTCGATTCAATTTGATTCGTTTAGCACTTTTTACAGTTTGTCGTCACAAAGCAGCTTTTCACAGTTAACAGTGATAGGAGGGGCTTATATAAAGGAATTTAACCATTTCCTCTTATCCATACATGCACCCAATGAGCAAGCCGGTGGCAAGGAAAAACTCCCGCAGTAGTTGCGAGGAAGAAACCTGAAGAGGAACCGGGCCCAAAGGGGAAACCCATCCTCATTTGGGTGAAATCATACACATAATGAAATTTATCACAATATGCTATTTTTTTGAGAAGGACCTGTACTGTAATGAATTTCTTATTTTCCGTAATGTACTGATAAACATTAGACCTTCATATATTTTAGATTCATTACACACAACTGAAGTAGTTCAAGCCTTTTGTTTTAATATTGATCTTTTCCTTTCGGCTTTTTTCCCCTTTCTCAGGAGTCGCCACAGCAAAACATCCGATTCGCACATTTGATTTGGCTTAGGTTTTTACGTCCGATGCCCTTCCTCAACCCTTTTAGCAAGGGACAGAAACATCTGGGTGACAGTGACAACCTCGTGGGGACTCGAACCCCCAAACTTAGGATCATCGATCCTGCGCCCTATACACTAGACCACCACTGCCCTGTATTGTTTGTGATCATTTTGGCAAAAAAGAAAAACCAAAAATCCCTATCTCAAAAAATTATCATATTTCATCTGAACTAAAAAAAAAAAAAAAAAAAAGTGCTTTTAATACAAAAAAGTCAACCTTCAAATAATTATGTTCGGTTCTGCACTCAATACTTGGTCGGGAATCCTTTTGCAGAAATGACTGCTTCAATGCGATGTGGCATGGAGCCAATCAGCCTGTGGCACTGCTGAGGTGTTATGGAGGCCCAGGATGCTTCGATAGCGGCCTTAAGCTCATCCACAGTGTTGGGTCTGGTGTCTCTCAACTTTCTCTTCACAATATCCCACAGATTCTCTATGGGCTTCAGGTCAGGAGAGTTGGCAGGCCAATTGAGCCCAGTAATACCATGGTCAGTAAACCATTTAGCAGTGGTTTTGGCACTGTGAGCAGGTGCCAGGTCGTGCTGAAAAATTAAACTCTTCATCTCCATAAAGCTTTTCAGCAGATGGAAGCATGAAGTGCTCCAAAATCTCCTGATAGCTCGCTGCATTGACCCCGCCCTTGATAAAACACAGTGGACCAACACCAGCAGCTGACATGGCACCCCAGACCCAGGCATGTGATTTGACCATCTCCAAAATATCTGAAAATCAGCCAGGGTCTGGGGGACGTAGCCCCCACCTCGAAGCTCTTCGGTTTTAAGCATTTCAGAAGGGGAAAGGCTATTTCATGGCACTGAAACAAGGGTTTATCAGATGGGATTCCAACACTAGTAAGAGTTTGTCACAAATCAAATAGTCACTCTTCTAAATATGTCCTGCCTCACAACACTAAAGACAATGACTTGACAAACACAACTTGGAAACAAACTATACACGACATGTTTTTTGAATTGATGTTTTTGTATTTCGTGCTTTCACATGGCACTTTGTTTCCTTTTGTGCAGCCTGAACTGTCCTTCTGTTGCAAAGTGGCTGTGGCTGCCTTGCAAAGTTTGTTGTCCTTCTGGATGCTGAGGCTTTTCGGTTGAGGCTCAGATTCATAGTTTTACATTTCCAATATTAATGGGCTAATTACACGAGCACACACTCTCGCTGCTGTTTGGAAACACTGAATAACAATGCATATTTACATAAGTTCATTACGAAAAACTGGTGAGTTAATGCAGCAATAATTTATTTATTCTAAACAGCAGAAAAACGATTCAGTGACCATAGAGTCGGCTCATTTGATTCAGTTTGATTCGGAGTAAACATGTAAACGTCCTACAACTAAAACATGCATGTATTCACAATAATTTGAATATAATCGGAAACTCGACAAGAAAATTCTCAAACATGCCTCAAAATTAACTACTCGATCGGCGACAGGTAATGATGGTTGCTTCACTGGGTCTTTTATTTGCACGGAAGTTTCTGGTCGAACGGCAAACCAAGGGTTAATTCCGTAGGGTTCTGGAATCTTACAGCAATTAAATAATTTGTTTTCCTTAATTCCAGTTTTTTGACATGTTTCTTGCTTTTCACGTGGCTGTCAAACTCAAAAGCCCTTCCACCGTAATCGATAGTGTTGTTACACCACGTACACAACACGTATGTCTACGTACATGTTTCAACCCCAGCCAATCAACACCAACCAACCAGCTTCAAGAGAGGTCATAACGTCATGGTCTTAAGTAAGGTCATTTTATGCAAAACTCAGAACGGAATAAAAGTGGAAACAGGTTATTTTGACAGACTGTATTCGGCTCTTTTTTTAACTGGGCAAATGAAAAACTTCGGAATTCCGATATTTTCTCGGAAGAATCACATGCCTGCAGACCATCACTGACTATGGGTACTTGACACTGGACTTCAGGCATTTCCTTCTCCCCAGTCTTCCTCCAGACTCTGGCACCTTGATTTCCATGATGACATGCAAAATTTTGCTTTCATCCGAAAAAAACTACTTCTGCCGCTGTTTCTGGTTCAAAAGTGGCTTGACCTGGGGAATGTGGCACCTGGAGCCCATTTCCTGCACACACCTGTGCACGGTGGCTCTGGATGCTTCTACTCCAGACTCAGTCCACTGCTTCCACAGGTCCCCCAAGGTCTGGAATCGGCCCTTCTCCACAATCTTCCTCAGGGTCCGGTCACCTCTTCTGGTTGTGCAGCGTTTTCTGCCACACTTTTTCCTTCCCACAGACGTCCCACTGAGGTGGCTTGATAGAGCACTCTGGGAACAGCCTATTCGCTCAGAGATTTCTTTCTGTGTCTTACCCTCTTGCTTGAGGGTGTCAATGATGGGCTTCTGGACAGCAGTCAGGTCGGCAGTGTTACCCATGATTGCGGTTTTGAGTAATGAACCAGGCTGGGAGTTTTTAAAAGCCTCAGGAATCTTTTGCAGGTGTTTAGAGTTAATTGGTTGATTCAGATGATTAGGTTAATAGCTCATTTAGACTACCTGAACATGATATGCTAATTTTTTGAGATAGGAATTTTGGGCTTTCATGAGCTGTATGCCAAAATCATCAGTATTAAAACAATAAAAGACCTGAAATACTTCAGTTGGTGTGCAATGAATCTAAAATATATCAAGTTTAATTTTTATCAGTACATTACAGAAAATAATGAACTTTATCACAATATGCTAATTTTTTGAGAAGGACTAGTATAGAAACACAATCTTACACACTGTACCTTCAGTGGAAAAACTGTCTGCAGTGGATTTTTATTCTGCTACCAGACTGGAACGCTAGTGTTCAGTGAGAAAGCGGTAAATCCCTACAATAATACGGTTATGAGTCAGATCTTACCTCTCAGTGCTCCCCATACATTTGAGGCCTTGAGGACAGCTGTGGGTTGATCCACCGAGAGCTGATCTAACAAACCAGAAAAGAGCAATAAAATTAAATGTTTCACCTTCCAGAGCAGGTGTGGCCAACCACCGGCTCCCGAGCCACGTGCGGCTTATTGCATGGTTTCATGCGGCTCTTACGTTCATATTGAAGTTTGTGTTTTTTTTAATGTACGCGTTTGTTTCGCTTGAGTTCAATATGGAATTTTCAGCAAATGCACCAATACAAAGCTTCCCAGTATGGGCGAGATCATTTCAGGAAACAATTTATGTCAGGTTAGCGTTTAATGGCAGAGGAAACAATGTACAGCGCAGAATATGAAGATCAACACAAGATATTTTTAACAGAGTGGGAGGGGGTTATATTTTTGTTTAATGTAATAGTGAGCCATCCCGCCTTATGTGTCAGGCGTCATTAGCACATTACAGAACTTCAAATCTTCAGCGCCACTTCAGCTCGCTGCATGCTAACTTTGACCAGGAATTTCCTAAAGGGACTGAACTTGGCAAACACGTTGTTCACTTTGAAAAGTCAGGCAGAAAATTAAATACGGTTTTCACAAAAATTTACGAAGCGCTCAGAGACCGTAACGCTTGCATCGTATCAACTGGCTTGGAATATGACACAGGACAGAATGCCATACAATGAAGGAGAGTTCGTTAAAAAAATGCCTGTGTTGTTGAAATCTTGTCTCCTGAAAATGACAAACTAAAACACATGGTATCGGACGTCAAACTGTCCCGCCACACTGTTGAACACAGATAATCGACATTGAACACAGCTATTGAACCACATTACATTCAAATCGAAAGATGTGAGAATTTTATCAGAATGTTGGTGTGTGAATTTTAAATAAATCTGGCTGAGGAGAAGTGTGTGTGTGTGTGTGTGTGTGTGTGTGTGTGTGTGTGTGAGAAAGAGAGAAAGGGATGGGTGATGTGTATGATGCGGCTCTTCGTGCTAGCACTGTACAAAACGTGGCTCTTGGTCTCTGACTGATTGGCCACTCCTGTTCTACACCAACACTTGAGATTCCTTCCAAAATAAAACAAATAAATCAATAGTGAACTCCTCACCGAACAAACCCCGTACCCCAAAATTAATCCTCAACCGTTTGTGGTTTTGTGTTATTTTTTTCTCGGGAGAATCCAGCACGCGTGAACAGGACTGCCGATATCCAATGTGAGGAACCAATCAGAATGAACCACTCAATAGCATTGAGGTCTGTACAAGTGATTGTTTATGTATTTACTCCCAGGTTCAAGTAACTGTTCCAAGCTTACAGAACTTTTCACAAAAATGTTTAACTCCAGTATTAACCCTTCTGATTTGTCCCCCTCTGACCCCCCACAGCTCTTAAGTAGACAGCATGTTTATCTTCGGATGGTATGGACGGTCGTTAGTGTTTTGTGGAAGAACATGAAGAAAGAAAATTAGCTTACAGGATTCATCGGTTTTGAGACCTGGATAACCGTCACACTCTGGGTCAGGGGATGTGATCTGCACCTGAAGTTCAGTCAGCTCAGACTCTCGTACTGTACTTTTGTCCTCCTGGTCCTTCTTTACATAGTCGAAGATGTAATTAAAATATCTAAAGGAAAAAAAAAAAAAATCTGAACATTAGATTAAATCCTCCATCACAAAAGGTATAGAGTCGGCCCTTGACTACTCGCGGTTTGCATATTTGCGGATTGCTGAGCAACTGTCATGTGATTCAAATTCAGCCAATGGCTGTCCTTCTTTCCCCTGATTGATTGCGCTGATGTCCCACCCCTTTTTCCTCATTGAGCAAAAGTTTTCAATGAGCCTCTTTTTCCCCGTGTGGGTTTTAATTACCAGTTAAGCTCTATAATAAATTAAAACAAAAACAATTTGACTCTGAGAACTCCGCGACGTTGCCCTCTAGGCAGCGCCATCTTGGAGACGTCACTCCAAGTTCAATGTAAAAGGACATGAACCGTAATAAAGTTTATCCTTTTGGTATCATTTGTTAAACATGCTACAGAACATAAAATCTCACGCGCAAACATTCTCAGAATTAACTTCGGTACTGTACTGGAATAATTGAAAAAGACTTTAAAATGAGTGCTTTAAAACAGTATGTTGTATAATGTTTATATTTTATCATCAATAAGAGAGTAAAAATTGAAAAGTTTTTCTTAAATCATAGGCATGTGATTTGACCATCACCAAAATATCTGAAAATCAGCCAGGGTCTTGGGGGGCGAAGCTCCTCCGCTGAAGCTCCGAGGTTTTAAGCATTTCAGAAGGGAAAAATGCTATTTCAAGACACCGAAAGATCTCTCGAAAGTTTAATTTCTAATCTCCATATGCATACTGTACCTCAACTTGCAAGTTTATCATGTGGGATTCCAACACTAAAAAGTGTCACAGTCACAACTCAAATAGTCACTCTTATAGATATGTCCTGCCTCACAACACTATCAACAGTCATTGTCTTTAAACACAATCTGGAAACAAACTATACACACGACATGCTATACATGACATAAGTTCTTTGAATTGATGTTTCTTTGTCTTTCGTGCTTTCGCATGGCACTTTCTTGCTTCGTTTTGTGCAGCCTGAACTGTCCTTCTAGAGGCTGCCTTGCAAAGTTTGTTGTCCTTCTGGATGCTGAGGCGTTTCGGTTGAGGATGATTCATAGTTTTACATTTCCAATATTAATGCGCTACTTACACGAGCACACAGTCTCGCTGCTGTAAACGCCTATTTACATCAGTTAATTACGAAAAACTGGCGAGTTATTGCGGCAATAATTTATTTCTTCTAACAGCAGAAAAATGGTTCAGTGACCATAGAGTCGGCTCATTTGATTCAGTTCACAGACCAAACGTGTGACCGTCCTACAACTTCAACATGCATGCATTCACAATAATTTGAAAAATATAATTCGGAAACTAGACAACTCTCAGACATACCTCACAATTAACTACGCGATCGGCGACAAACTGGTTGTTTCACTGGCGCTTTTCTTTGCTCGGAAGTTTCTGGTCGAACGGCAAACAAAGGGTTAAGTCGTAGGGTTCCCTTTTCCATCCATTCCCACCTAAGCTTGTTTGTCACAACTTTGCCCATTTCTTTGATTCAAGCAGAAGCTTTTCTCTGGATCACCGACATGCTTTCGATAGCTCAACAGATCGGAAGTGGCGTGAATGTCTACGTACATGTTTCCACATCAGCGATTGGCTATTAGAAAGCCATCAGAAGTAACATTTCAAGAGAGGTCACTTTACGCAAAACTCGGAACGGAATAAAAGTGGGAAAGGTTATTTTGACATACGGCGTGAAAATCTTTTTTTTTTTTAAACTGGGCCAATGAAAAAAAATCGTGAATTCGCGGAAAAATCACATGCCTGTTATCATTACAATATTTTACTACATTTATACTCTATTAATGAGTAAGACTGTCTATAGAATGTGTTTAAGAAGCATATTGTAATAGATATAGTATTTTACGTCCGGCTGCTCATTCGCGCATGTGACGTGATACACAGGGTTTTACTTCCGGGTACAGAACTCGCAGATCATCTCGATTCGCGAAAGGGCTCGGAACCGAACCCCCGCGAATGCAGAGGGCCTACTGTATTTGATTGGCGGGATGGGAGACAACTAAATTAGGCAGGGAAAACGGGCCGCTTCGTGTTTAAGGTTCTTCATGTCTTTTCAGGGACTTTTTCCTTGCCGCAACCACCGGTTTTATTCATCAGAGATAAACTTGTCTGTTTAAATCCATCCAAGTGGCTGTAAAGCTCCTTTGGAACAATGCAAGTAGTGCCACAGATATAGAGGTGAATAGACCTGGAGAAGAAATGTGCCAGAAACACCCTCTAAAATCCACTTCCTGTTTATTAGATGGATTGTGGAATTTGTTTGACACAGTAAATGGCACAAAGATAATAAAAACAAACCCCAAATAAGGGCTGGCCCAGTCGAGGAACACCGAAGTAATGAACCGACTGGAAGGTTACCTGCGGAAGGCGTTCTGAAGAAGGCTGCAACTCGGCCCCGCGGATGAATCTTTAGCATGAGCGATTTGAAACCTGGAGGCACTCAGTTTGAATGCAGTCGGTGTTGACTGATATTTCTGTGGCAGCGGCCAAAGCGAGACGTCGCCCGGGTCCTGATATTTATCTGCAAACTGATCAAACTTGCCGTTACAAACGGCAACCGTTAAAAACAGCGTTAGCACGCGCATCATAATCACGGAGTTCCTGTTCAAACAGCTGACTTCTTGCACGCGACCAGAGCTTTATAAGAAAGCCTGCCGCTTAATACCGCCCCCAAAACAGCTCAGCCAATCAGATTACCTGGGTATCACATGACCAGGAAAAGGTTTGTTTGAATAAATAGGATCACCACACAGCCATATTAAAGAGGACAAGCTCAAGTGGATGTGGTTAACCCTGTAATGGCCAGGGTGTACTCTTCCCCTCAACCAGAGTTGGCTGAGCTGGGTGCCAATCGCCTCGCTACCCTAATTAGGATTAGGCAGTTCAGAAAATTAACAGAAAATAATATCTGTACCAGTCCACCAGGACAGAGAATACAACATGAATTAATGATACTTAGGACAGGCATCATTTCTCTCAATAAACTTTTGCGATCACTGTCATCAATTTCCGAATCTCAGGAAGCCACCGGTTCATCGGAACCAAAGCAATCATTCCCAAAATGGTCCGTTCCTGGACCATGACCAACCACTGAACGCAAGTTGCACATATCCCAGTCAGCTAGTGAGCTCAACTTTGACAGTGTTTAGACAGAGCCAACCAGACATTGAATAAATGACATACCATACACTTCTTTCACTGGCAGAAGATCCAAAAGTTAGAAGTAAATAATCTTATCTTCTTTACCACCAGGCCACCATCACCTCAGTCTATGCTACAATAAGTCTTGTCTGTCTTGTTTTCGGCTTTTTCCCTTTTACTCAGGAGTCACCACAGCGAATCATCTGATTTGCACGTTTGATTTGGCAGAGAGACGCAGTGGTGGTCGAGTGGTATAAGGTGCCGAATCGCTGATCCTAAAGTTGGGGGTTTGAGTCCCACTCTCCACAAGGTTGTCACTGTCCCCCCCAGTGCAGCTAACTGGGTTATCAAAGGCCGGCCATGTCTCTCACTGTCCATGGTGTGAGGCATGTAAAAGAACCATTGCTGACTTTCGTAAAGAGTAGCTGCAAAGTCGTCAGCGTGTTTCTGCCCTGCGATGGCCTGGCGAGCTGTCCAGGGTGTACTCTGCCTTCGGCCTGTGTTGGCTGGGATGGGCACCAGCCTCCCCGTGACCCTAATTAGGATGAAGAGGTTACAGAAAATGAATGATTTGGCAGAGGTTTTTACGTCGGATGCCCTTCCAGTCACAACCCTTTTTAGCAAGGGACAGAAACACGCTGACGACTTTGCAGCTACTCTTTACGAAAGTCAGCAATGGTTCTTTTACATGAACCTCTCACCATAGACAGTGAGAGACATGGCCCGCCTTTGATAACCCAGTTAGCTGCACTGGGGGGGACAGTGACAACCTTGTGGAGAGTGGGACTCGAACCCCCAACCTTTGGATCAGCGATCCAGCACCCTATACCACGAGACCACCACTGTCCCTAAGTAGTTCTGCCAAATCCCATGCTTGGCTCATCAAATGAATGATTGTTTGGTTTATCTGCGTCACTTCACAATGAAGTTTACATGACAAAAAAGTAATCGCAGGTTGTTTATTAAATGTGATTTTGGAAAATGACAAACAGCAACTCGAATTAAAGCTGATATCAGTGTATGGAAGTTCCTGTTGTGAATTAACAAAAGACTCAGACAGATTGCGTAAGCAAAAATGGTCTCTGTTTGAGCATACTATATTGAAAAACATGTCATGAGTCACCTGATTCACATGATTGTATCACTTGATTTCCTTTCAGGAAGCCCAGCTCAAAGCAAGTCACTGATCAGTTCTTCGGAACAGACAGTTTACAAACTTCAACTTCTTCTTTTCCCTTCAGGGGTCGCCACAGCGAATTATCTGCCTCCATCTCACCCTATCCTTTGTATCTTCTTCTCTTACACCAACTACCTTGATGTCCTCCTTCACCTATGAATCATCTCTTTGGTCTTCCTCTAGGCCTTCTGCCTGGTGGTTCCAACCTCAGCATCCTACTACCAATATACTCACTATCCCTCCTCTGTACATGTCCAAACCATCTCATTCTAGCCTCTCTGACTTGGTCTCCAAAACGTCTTACATGTGCTGTCCCTCTGATGTGCTCATTCCTGATCCTATCCATCCTCGTTACTCCCAAAGTGAACCTCAACATTTTCATCTCTGCTACCTCCAGTTCTGCCTCCTGTCTTTTCCCCAGGGCCACTGTTTCTAAACCATACAACATCACTGGCCTCAACACCGTGTTGTACACTTTTCCCTTCATTCTTGCCGATACCCTCCTATCACACATCACACCGGACACTTTTCTCCAACCTGCCTGCACACGCTTCTTCACCTCTTTTCCACACTCTCCATTGCTCTGGATTGTTGAGCCTCATCTCTCATCTCATCTTCTTCCGCTTAGTCCGGGGTCGGGTCGCGGGGGCAGCAACCTTAGCAAAGAGGTCCAGACATCCCTCTCCCGAGCCACTTCCTCCAACTCTCCCGGGGGGACACCGAGGCGGTCCCAGACAAGCCGAGAGACATAGTCCCTCCAGCGTGTTCTAGGTCGACCCCGGGGTCTCTTCCCGGTTGGACATGCCCGAAACACCACACCAGGGAGGCGTCCGGGGGGCATTCTAACCAGATGCCCGAGCCACCTCAACTGGCCCCTCTCAATGCGGAGGAGCAGCGGAGCTACTCCGAGCTCTCCCGGATGGCGGAGCTTCTCACCCTATCTCTAAGGGAGAACCCGCCACCCGGCGAAGGAAGCTCATTTCAGCCGCTTGTATCCGTGATCTTGTTCTTTCGGTCATTACCCAAAGCTCGTGACCATAGGTGAGGGTTGGAACGTAGATCGACTGGTAAATTGAGAGCTTCGCCTTGCGGCTCAGCTCCTTTTTCACCACGACGGACCGGTACAGGCACCGCTTAACAGCAGAGGCTGCAGCGATCCGTCTGTCGATCTCTCGCTCCATCCTTCCCTCACTCGTAAACAAGACCCCAAGATACTTAAACTCCTCCACTTGGGGCAGGACCTCATCCCCGACCCAGAGGGTGCATTCCACCATTGTCCGACTGAGAACCATGGCCTCGGACTTGGAGGTACTGATCTTCATCCCGGCTGCTTCGCACTCAGCTGCGAATCGCTCCAATGAGAGCTGGAGGGCCCGACTTGATGAAGCCAAAGGACAACATCATCCGCAAAAGCAGAGATGATATCCCATGGCTAGCGAACCAGAACCCCTCATCGCCTCGTCTGCGGATAGAACTTCTGTCCATAAAAATTATTAACAGAATCGGTGACAAAGGACAGCCTTGGCGGACTCCAACTGCCACCGGAATCGAATCCGAGGTGCTGTTACCAATACGGACCAAACTCTGGCTCGGTGATACAGCGACCGAATAGCTCGTAGCAACGGATCCGAACGCCGTACTCTCGAGCACGCCCCACAAGATCTTTCGAGGGACACGGTCGAAAGCCTTCTCCAAATCCACAAAGCACATGTGGACAGATTGGGCAAACTCCCATGCCCCTCCAGAATCCTGTGGAGCGTATAGAGTTGGTCAAGAGTGCTGCGGCCAGGGCGAAAACCACATTGTTCCTCCTGAATCCGAGGTTCGACTATCGGTCGGATCCTCCTCTCTAGTACCCCTGCATAGACTTTACCAGGTAGGCTGAGGAGTGTAATTCCCGATAATTGGAACACACCCTCCGGTCCCCTTCTTAAAAATTGGGACCACCACCCCAGTTTGCCAATCCAGAGGTACAGCCCCGGTGACCACGCGATGTTGCAGAGACGTGTCAACCAAGACAGTCCTACAACATCCAGAGTCCTGAGGTATTCCGGGCGGATCTCGTCCAACCCCGGAGCTCGACCACCGAGGAGCTTTTTGACAACCTCAGTGACCTCCACTCCAGTGATGGGCGGACCCTCACCCGAACCCGTCTTCCTCTTCCACGGAGGGCGTGTTGGTGGGATTGAGAAGGTCCTCAAAGTATTCCCTCCACCTCTCAACAACATCCCCAGTCAAGGTAAGCAGCTCCCCACCTCCACCGTAAACAGTGTTTGTGAAGAACTGCTTCCCCCTCCTGAGGCGTCGGATGGTGGCCCAGAACCTTTTTGAGGCCAACCGATAATCACTCTCCAGGCCCTCACCGAACTCCTCCCACGCCCGAGATTTTGCATCTGCGACAGCCTCGGCTGCAGCACGTTTGGCCTGCCGGTACCCGTTTGCTGCCTCAGGAGTCCCACAGGCTAATAAAACCCGATAGGCCTCCTTCTTCAGCTGGACGGCCCCTTCACCGCAGGTGTCCACCACCGGGTTCGGGATTACCGCCACGACAAGCACCGACGACCTTACGGCCACAGCTATGGGCTGCCGCCTCAGCAATGGAGGCACGAAACATGGCCCATTCAGATTCCATGTCCCCGCCTCCTCCGGAACGTGGTTGTAGCTCTGCCGGAGGTGGGAGTTAAAGGCCTCTCGGACAGGGGCTCCGCCAAACATTCCCAGCAGACCCTGATTACACGCTTGGGCCTGCCAGGTCTGGAAGGCAACCTCCCACACCACGAAGCCAACTCACCACCAGGTAGTGATCGGTAGACAGCTCAGCTCCTCTCTTCACCCGAGTGTCCAGAACATATGGTCGCAAGTCCGATGACACGACTACAAAGTCAATCATCGAACTGCGACCTAGGGTGTCCTGGTGCCAAGTGCACTTATGGACACCCTTATGTTCGAACATGGTGTTCGTGATAGACAAACTATGACGAGCACAGAAGTCCAACAACGACACACCATTCGGATTCAGACTGGAGAGGCCGTGCCTACCGATCACACCCTTCCAGGTCACACTATCGTTGCCCACATGGGCGTTGAAGTCTCCCAAGACAACGGCGAGTCTCCCGAGGGAGCGTTCTCCAACACCCCAAAGACTCCAAAAGGGTGGGTACTCTGAACTGTCATTTGGTGCAGAAGCACAAATAACAGTCAGGACCCGTCCCCCACCCGAAGACGGAGGGAAGCTACCCTTTCGTCAACCGGGAGAACCCCAACATTTGGGCACCGAGACGAGGGCAACAAGAATACCCACACCGGCTCGCCGCCTCTCCCCATGAGCAACTCCAGAATAGAAGAAGGTCCAGCCTCTTTCGAGATGGATGGTTCCAGAGCCCAAGCTATGCGTTGAGGTGAGCCCGACTATATCTAGTCGGTATCTCTCCACCTCACGCACCAAATCGGGCTCCTTTCCGCCAGAGAGGTGACATTCCATGTCCCGAAGGTCAGAGTAAGCAGCCGAGGATCAGTCCGACAGAACCCATGCCTTCGGCTGCCACCCAACTCACACTGCACCCGACCCTAAAACTCCTCCCACGGGTGGTGGGTCCATGGGAGGCGGACCCATGTCTCCTTTTCGGGCTGGGCCCGGCCAGGCTCCATAGGCATAAGCCCGACCACCAGGCGCCGCCTTGAGACCCTCCTGGGCCTGGCTCCAGGAGGGAACCCGGTGACCAGCGTCCGGGCAAGGGAGACTGATTCCTCTGTTGTTTTCTCATGTCTTAGGGGTCTGTTTTGAATCGCACTTTGTCTGGACCTTCACCCCGGACCTGTTTGCCTTGGGTGACCCTACCAGGGGCATTTGCCCCCGACAACATAGCTCCTAGGATCATTAGGTCACGCAAACCCCTCCACCACGATAAGGTGGCGATTCGAGGAGGGGGATTGTTGAGCCTAAGTACTTAAAATCCTCCACCTTCGTTATCTCTGCTCCCTGTAACTTCACCGTTCCTCTTATGTCCTTGTCATTCATGCACATGTATTCTGTCTTACTGAGGCTAACCTTCATTCCCCTCCTTTCCAGGGCATACCTCCACCTCTCTAGATTTTCCTGCACTTGTTCTCTGCTCTCACTACAGATCACAATGTCATCTGCAAACATCATAGTCCATGGGGAATCTTGTCTAACCTCGTCTGTCAACCTGTCCATCACCATAGCAAACAAGAAGAGGCTCACAGCTGACCCTTGATGCAGTTCCACCTTCACCTTGAATTCTTCGGTCACACCGACAGCATACCTCACCACTGTCTTACATCTCTCATACATGTCCTGCACCTCTCTAACATACTTCCCTGCCACTCCAGACTTCCTCATGCAATACCCCAGTTCCTCTCTCGGCATCCTGTCATATGCTTTCTCCAGATCCACAAAGGCACAATGCAGCTCCGTCTGACCTTCTCTGTACTTCTCTATTAACATATTCAAGGCAAACACTGCATCTGTGGTGCTCTTTCTTGGCATGAAACCAAACTATTGTTCACAAATGCTGACCTCTGCCCTTAGTCTTGCTTCCACTATTCTTTCCCATAACTTCATCGTATCGCTCATCAACTTTATCTCTCTGTAGTTGCCACAACTCTGCACGTCTCCCTTGTTCTTAAAAATGGGCACCATCACACTTCTTCTCCATTCCTCTGGAATCCTCTCACTCTCTAAGACCTTGTTGAATGTTCTTGTCAGGAAATCTACTGCTACCTCTCCTAGACACTTCAATACCTCCACCGGTATGTCATCAGGACCAACTGCCTGTCCACTCTTCATCCTCTTCAATGCCCTCCTCACTTCACCTTTCCTACTCTTTGCTAATTCCTGGTCCTTGATGGTCACCTCTTCTACTCTTTTTCTCGCTCATTTTTCTCATTCATCAACGCTTCAAAGTACTCTTTCCATCTTCCCAGCACACTTCTGTCGTCAGTAAATACATTTCCCTCTCTGTCCTTAATCACTCTAACTTGCTGCACATCCTTCCCATCTCTATTTCTCTGCTGTGCCAACCTGTATAAATCATTTTCTCCCTCTTTACTGTCCAATTGAGCATACAAGTCATCATACTCCCTCTGTTTGGCCTTTGACACCGCTACCATCACATTATGCTATGTCTCCCTGTCTTCCTGTTGACTCTCTTCGGTCCTCTCAATGTCCCACTTCTTCTGAGCTAACCTCTTCCATTGTACACACTCCTGCATGTCCTCATTCCACCACCAAGTCTCCTTATCTACTCTCCTTCCAGATGACACACCAAGTATTCTTCTACCTGTCTCCCTGATCACATTAGCTGTAGTTGTCCAGTCATCTGGAAGCACTTCCTGACCACCCAAAGCCTGTTTCAACTCCTCCTTGAAGACAACCCGACACTCTTCCTTTTTCAGCTTCCACCACTTTGTCTTCTGCTCTGCCTTTGCCTTCTTCACCTTCCTCACCATCGGCGTCATCCTGCACACCACCATCTTATTGCTGTTTGGCAACACTCTCACCTGCTACTACTTTGCAGTCACTGACTTCCTTCAAATTCCATCGCCTGCACAAGATCTAGTCTACTTGTGTGCTCCTATCTCTGCTTTTATAAGTCACCCTATGCTCCTGTCTTTTCTGGAAAAAAGTATTCACCACAGCCATTTCCATCCTTTTTGCAAAATTTACCAACATCTGTCCTTCTGCGTTCCTGTCCTGGATACCAAACCTGCCCATCACTTCCTCGTCCCCTCTGTTTCCTGCACCAACATGTCCATTGAAGTCTGCCCCAATGACAACTCTTTCACCTCTGGTGGTACTCTGCATCACTTCATCTAACTCTCTCCAGAATCTCTCCTTCTTTTCTAGTTCACATCCTGCCTGTGGGGCAGAAGCACTAACAACATTGAACATCACGCCTTCAATTTCTACCTTGAGACTCATCACTCTGTCTGACACTCTTTTCACTTCTAGAACATTCCTGACAAGCTCCTGCTTCAAGATGACTCCTACTCCATTTCTCTTCCCATCCACACCATGAAAAAACAGTTTAAACCCTGCTCCTAAGCTTCTAGCTTTGCTACCTTTCCACCTGGTCTCCTGAACACACAGTATGTCCACCTTCCTCCTCTGCATCATGTCAGCCAGCTCTCTACCTTTTCCTGCCATAGTTCCAACATTCAAAGTCCCTACTTTCAGTCCGAGACGCATGCCTTTCCTCTTCTCTCTCTGCCTACGGACACGCCTCCCGCCTCTCCTTCTTGGACGTCTTCGACCAACAGTAGTCCAATTTCCACCAGAACCCTGTTGGTTAACAGCACTGATGGCGGTTGTTGTTAACCCGGGCCTCGACCGATCCGGTATGACATTCTTTGTTGTGACTCGCATATTTTATTTGGCATTTGTTTTATGCCGGATGCCCTTCCTGACGCAACCCTCTGCATTTATCCGGGCTTGGGACCGGCATGAGGGAGAGACACTGGTTTGTGCCCCCCTCACGGCTGCATTAGTTTACAAACTTCAACTCAAGCTTTC
>CM045740.1:36878224-36903224 GCA_024760905.1 Plotosus lineatus | reverse complement strand
GCCCTTTTCCTGTTAGGTGGCCCTACGTTTATGTGCGACAAGCTGTATTTGGTGGACCAGAAGGCCAAAGAAATCATCCCAAAGGCAGATATTCCAAGCCCACGAAAGGAGTTCAGCGCATGCGCTATTGGCTGCAAAGTCTATGTAACAGGTGGCCGTGGCTCAGAGAATGGCGTGTCCAAGGACGTTTGGGTGTACGATACCTTGCATGAAGAGTGGTCAAAAGCGGCCCCCATGCTAATAGCTCGATTTGGGCATGGTTCTGCTGAACTGCGCCACTGCCTGTATGTAGTTGGAGGTCACACAGCTGCAACTGGTTGTCTTCCAGCCTCTCCATCTGTCTCGTTGAAACAGGTGGAGCAGTTTGACCCAGCTGCCAACAAGTGGAGCATGGTTGCACCGCTACGAGAGGGTGTCAGCAATGCTGCAGTAGTCAGTGTAAAGCTAAAGTTGTTTGCTTTTGGAGGAACAAGCGTAACCCATGATAAGCTACCAAAGGTCCAGTGTTATGATCCAGTGGAAAACCACTGGACTGTCCCAGCATCCTGCCCACAGCCATGGCGTTACACAGCGGCTGCTGTGCTGGGGAACCAGATCTTTGTCATGGGTGGTGACACGGAGTTCTCAGCTTGCTCGGCCTACAAATTCAGCAGCGAGACCTATCAGTGGACTAAAGTAGGTGATGTTACAGCTAAGCGAATGAGCTGCCAGGCGGTCGCTTCTGGGAACAAACTGTATGTAGTCGGAGGCTATTTTGGAACACAGCGCTGCAAAACACTGGACTGCTATGATCCAACACGGGATGCCTGGAACAGCATAACCACCGTACCTTATTCCTTGATCCCTACTGCCTTTGTTAGCACCTGGAAACACCTTCCAGCCTAACATGCCCCCTGATCTTCCTCCATCCTTTAAGGTAGGTTTGCTAATATAAAGGTTTGTGAAATTGCAGATAGGTACATTAATCAAATCACTGTGTCTGTGAACCTTTGGTAATTATTTTGGATGGGGGGGGGGGTTTAAATCAAGACTTACTGATGTTGATCAATGTTGATATTTATTTGATATTTTTTATATCGAGATATAATATGATAATGAGGTCAGTTTGATGGGTATCATGATAATGCCATGATGAAACTAGGGTTGAGAAACATGACCTAAAAGATAATGTCCTTCTCCGAGTGAAATGTGAATCACAACACAATATTCAGTTGTCTGACGATATCAGTGGTGATATCATCATTCATTTGTCAACCGCTTAATCCTAATTAGGGACGCAGGGAGACTGGCGCCCATTTCAGCCAACTCCAGGCGGGGTACACTCTGGACAGCTCGCCAGGCCACTGCATGGCCAACACTCAATCATTCACACTCAAACCTATGGGAAGTTTTGGAACAGCCAGATAGCCTACTGTGCATGTTTTTGGACTGTGGGAGGAAACTGAAGTACTCAGAGGAAACCCATGCAAGCACGGGGAGCGCATGCAAACTCCACACAGAAACGCCCGGGCTGGGAATCGAACCCAGATCTTCTTGCTGTGAGGTGGATATGCTAATCACTACACCACCGTGCTGCCACTGGTGATGTGATATGATACTATAATTTATGGATAATCGCCTGGCCCTATTTTTGTACTTGAGGTAGCAATGATCTTTATTAAATCAGAACCAATTCAGTATCAATAGAGTTACGGGATTCCTTTAAGCGACACCTTACCTGTAGATCCACCAGCTGTGAGACTTTAGCACAGGGGTGTCTCCAATCTTATCCATAAAGGGCCGGTGTGGGTGCAAGTTTTCACTTTAACCAAACAGTAGCCACACCTTCCACATTTTTCCACCAATCTCTGATCATCAAAAGAAAAGAAAAGTAAAGAAAAGAAACAAAAAAAACCTAAATTGGACATTACCGTTTCGATTCTGAAGTGGGGCCGTCTTGGTGAGACCATTCAGTCTTAAGGCAAGGAGATCTCACCAAGACGGCCCCACTTCAGAATCGAAACCGTAATGTCCAATCTAGGTTTTTTTTCTTTTCTTTTGATGATCAGTGATTGGTGGAAACAAGTGGAAGGTGTGGCTACTGTTTGGTTGAAGTGAAAACCTGCACCCACACCGGCCCTTTGTGGATAAGATTGGAGACCCCTGCGTTAGCATATCTGTCCTTCAGCGTTTACGACCTTTTTATGTGGCTGATGGAATTTCTGAGCTTGGTGTACATTTTTAAAATTGTATGCTGTCCACCATGTACTACAAGGCAACGTAGAAGTATAGCCTTCAACACAATCCAGCCATCATGCAGTTTAAGGAGATGATAGCAGAGCTACATATCAAGTATAGCTATAATTTACTGTAGATCTTTCTTTAGAGGATGCTACACACTATGGTTACTGTCCATGGGTCAGTTAGAAGTTAGCAGTACACGTATATGATTTAGGAAAACATACCACAATGCTGTGTGGTTGGACTCACTGCTTGAATGCTAATGTTGTGGGACTGTATAAAAAAAAAAAAAACCTGTCTTCTAACATACATTTACAGTCCCCGAGCTCAAAATTGGGTCTTTTCCTTTCGAGTCGGTACATCTTTATCTTATGCAAGGAACAGTTTATACAGTTTGGATCTTTGTTGTTTGGACGATACCCCCCCGTGTTCACTCATTCATTCACTCACTCATTCACTCACTCACTCCATCATTCGCTGAAGCACTTAATCCTTTTAGGGTCACGATGAAGGTGAAGCCTACCTCAGGCGACACTGGGAGAAGGGTACAGGGATACACCCTGAAGAGCTTGCTAGACCATCCCGGGACTTTCTTGCTCTGAAGTGGACATGCTAACCTCTGTGCCACTGCGCCACCCGTCCCCAGGGTTGACATAATGAATGAGTTTGCAGCAAGGGGCGTTCACCAAGGGTAATTCAAACAGAATAGAAGACATTTATTGTCCCTCGGGTACAAATCTGTCTGAGGATGGGGAAAGGAAGGACGTGTGCATGAGAGCAAAGAAGGACACAAGGTGTTGATAACACGGAGGTATATAGAGCTAATAGGCGTCACGCAGTGGTTCACATACAAAAACACATCGACTCACAGGTGCAGTTTTGTACAACGTTCCCTCAGAAATAGCTTTGTGATGAATATATGAAGAAATAGCAGAGTGATGTAAAATAATAGCAGTTTGTAGTATTTTAAGCCTAAAGGATCCTTGCAGCAGTCCGGAGCGTGGTAAGAGAACAGGGGCTAAGACGCTATAGCTTATGAGTTACTTAAGTATTAGCTAGTACAGTGATCCCTCACTTTTCGCAGGTAATTCAGGACCGAGACCCTCCGCGAACGCCGAATTTCAGCAACGTAGGATCGACCCCCCTGACTGACATAGCGTAGGCCTCCGTCAGTCCCGAAGGACTATGGCTGCGCTCTGGCCAGTATCCCGACTGGTGATACTCCCCAGTGCACAGAGCCTGGGTAGGGAGTAATGAGGGACAGGCTGTTACCCAAGCAGCAAGTCCCCCCCCTGTCTCGGCGCCACCGGAAGGATCCAATGGAAAGGCAAGTGCCGATACGACTGGGTTCCAGTGCCGCTGCAGGAGAGAAACTACGGTCAATTTAGAACGGCTAATTGACCTACAGTGCACGTCTTTGGATTGCGGGGGAAACCGGAGCACCCGGAGGAAACCCGCACAAGCACGAGGAGAACATGCAAACTACACACAGAAACGCCCAGGCCAGGAATCGAACCCGGGCCTTCTTGCTGTGAGGCGGACGTGCTAACCACTACGCCACCGTGCCGACTGACATATACGTACATATAATATCAATAACTACATATTCAATGCTATAAATGCTTAGAATAACAATTAAACATTCAAAAATAATGCATAAGATGTAAATAAAGTATAAATACACACACATATAGACGCGTGCCTCACATAAAATTTTAATTTTGTAAGTAGTTTTGTTCGGTGTGTGTGTGTGTGGGGGGGGGGGGTGGTTTTGTCTGTTTAGGTTTTTTTGCATAATTGGCCATGTTTTGTGGCATTTTCTTGAACTTTTCCCCTATTTTTCCTTAATTTTCTTCTATTTTTATTTTTCGATGAATATTTCTGAAAAACCCGCGATGCACTGAAGTCGCAGGAACTGAAGCGCGAAGTAGCGAGGGATCACTGCAGTTTCTTTGAAAAGGTGCAGAAATGATCTGGTGTTGAAGGGAATCCCTCATTCCCCCCCGCCCACTCACAAACATCCATACCCTTTAAAGTACGCAAGGTAGAATGTATGGCTATTTTTTGTGAAACCAAGGTGGTGGTGGTGGTGGTGGTGGGGTCATGAGCAAGAAGGTCTTGTGTTCGGGTCCTGGACTGGCCAATGCGCTCTCTGTGCTTGTGTGTGGGTTTCCTCCGGGTCCATCAGTTGCCGCTTACTATCAAAACACATGTACATTTGGTTAATTAGCCGTTCCTAATTTCCCCAGGTGTGAGTGCGAGTGTGCGCTATTCAGGTTGTACCCTGCCCTCACCCCGAATTGTCTGAGACAGGCTCCAGCCCAAGTAACACAAGTAGAACTAGTAATAATTAACCTAGAACTGGTCGTATTATTTCAAAGAAATATTTTGGTGATACCGGGCCGCATGGTCTGAGTTGAAGGTTGCGTGGTTCAAAAAAAAAAAAAAAAAAAAAAACATAAAGGAGGGGAAGAAAGAAAGGTATGAGGGAACAATCAGGACAAGACAAATAGTTCTCAATGAGTTTCACTTCCACAGTGTCTGTGCAAGGGAGTTGTTCTCGGGATCATGCAGACCGGAAGCGAAACTACAGAATCTCGTGGTTGGCAGCCAACTGACGGTGAATAAATGCAGAAGACACTCATTACAGACAATTAAACTCTAACGCAGCATTTTAATCTCGGCTTTGTGTCTCTGCATTTAAATTCTTCCCACATGCCTCACCGGGCTGTAAGAGTTGACGAGTCATATGTCGAAGCAGATTTGAATGTTTAGGGAGTTGCAGTCCAGTAGACAAAACAAACTCTGATGAGCAGATAGATTTTAGAAGCTGGATAGCAGGGGAGTAAGAGTGAGTCAGATCTTTTAAAACCAGGGTGGGTGGGGTGGGGTGGGGGGTGGGGGTGGGGTGAGACCTCCAAGTGTGTTTATTTCGTTCCTGACCCCCTGATGCTGAGCATTCAATTCATCATTACTGGCTGACCTGGTCCGTTAGTGTGTATCTGTAACTGGAATGCCGCCCACCTCGACAGGGCAGTTCATTTCAAAGTGGAGGTCCTTTCGTTGCTTCATTGGGACATTCCTATGCATTTCAATTACCATGAAGTGTTCTTAGCAGCTGGCCCCCAACCCCTTCAACAACGAAATGCTTCAGCAACGGCCAAAAGAGTGGGAGGAGAGAAAACGGACGCAAGGAGGATGAGTTGAGAGGGGGGGAGGACTAGAAAAAGGACAAGTAAACAAAGCTTCCCCTTTGCCTTTTCCTGTGCTTTTCTCATATCTTCGTAACGCGGGAAAACATGGCTACAGGCATCTTTCCTTCCCCGCTGTAAAAAAAAAAGAAAAAAAAAAAGAAAAAAAAGCAGTATGTGCCGGTTAATTTCACACACCCACACAAAAGCACACAAACATATATCTGCCGTCGTACATCTTCCAGACGTCCTCTATTTCCTTCAGTGATGCTCCAATAACCATTGAGTGAAACTGTCCGACTCTCACGGCGTATGTGCGAGAGACCCCATGCTGTGGAGTTCGGTTCACCAATCAGTCAGCTGTATCTGTTGCTCTTTCTTATCAGTTTACATCCTGCCGGAGAATACAATTACCTGTAAGTATGCCTAGCGGCGGTGAAAGAAACACAACGACCTAAGGAGTGCGAACGTAGACCTACCATGCCTGTTGAATGTGTAAGGATAGTTTCGGAACGTCTGGGGACGGTATTGCAGAACCTTTTAAGGAAGTTTAGATTTGACTCGCATTGTAAGAGTTTGTTCGCTCGATATTTGAGGAGATCGCAGCGAGGAGGATAGTTGGAAAATGAATGTCACTAGAATATCCCTAACTGTTTATCCCAGGAAAATTTCACTAAAAGTACAAAGAAATAATTTTTGTCAAATCTTGTTCATTTCATTTAATTTAACATTTATACAATATTCCGTCCACTACTTCAAATACAGTTGTGTTAGTCATCTAGTCTATGTTAATTTGTTTCTAGCTACGCATTTAGCTTTCTAGCAGAACGGAGACTGTCTTGAGCATTATCTTTAAATTGGAGATGTTCATTCATTCATTTTCTGTGACCACTTACTCCTAATTAGGGTCGCGGGTAGGCTGGCGCCCATCCCAGCCGACTCCAGGCAAGGGCAGAGTACAGCCTGGACAGCTCACCAGGCCATCGCAGGGCAGAAACACGCTGACGGCTATGCAGCTACTCTTGTTGAAAGTCAGCAACGGTTCTTTTACTCGAACCTCACACCCTAGCCAGTGAGAGACATGGCCGACCTTTGATAACCCAGTTAGCTACACTGGGGGGGGGGGGGGGGGGACACACAACAACTTGTTGAGAGTGGGGCTCAAACCCCAAACCTTAGGATCAGTGATCCAGCACCTTTACCACCAGGCCACCACTGCCTAAAATTGGAGATGTTGAAATGTTTACATGTTTTTTTTTTTTACCAAATTTGTTTTACGATGTAAAGCTGCTTTGCGACAGTGTCAGTTGTAAAATTTACGATACAAATAAAACGGAATTGAATTGGACTGAAGTTGGAGCATCATTGGGATGAATTGGCAGGCACCCAAGAGTACCAACTGATTGATAAATTTACAGGTAGTCAAATTTTAGCTTCCATTTTCCCTCAGGCTCCTACAAATCGGCAAAACTGGGGTGTGCCCCCATTCAGAATGAAGGGCAAAAAAGTTCTTAAGAGGAAATAAGTCAAATAAATCGTGCTGCTTTTGGGTGTAGTGGTTAGCATATAGGCATTAAAGCAGCAAGAATGTTTTGGGTTTGAGTCCTGGGCTCAGCAAGGGAGCTTCATTGCAGAAATTGGCTGTTTTTCCTGTGTTTGGATGAGTTTCCTCCGGGTGCACAGGTTTCCCACATTCCAAAGACCTGCACATTGACACAGGCTAATTGGATATTCTCATTTGCCCCTAAGTAAGCATGTGAGTGTAAATGTTTATGTATTGGCCCTGCAGTGGCCTGGCAAGCTGTTCAGTGTGTACCTATTTTTGTATGGGATGGACTTCAGCCTCCCCTCCCACCCCACCCTAATAAAAGATAAAGCAGTACTGAAAGGATGAATAGAGTTGTGCTGATGGAAGTCCATCAAGCGAGATGTTTTCGGAGAAATTAGTCCCAAATTCTTTGAGCACCCAATTATTGCCACATTGGAGGGAAGAAGGCCTGATATCAAGCTTAAAGACAACATCACAATGTTTCAAGCTACAGTTGTTTTTGAAATACATAAAGTAAACATAACAGCTTAATGCTAACAAAGCGTACGAGAACATAATAGATATGCAGGGATCCCTCGCTTTCCACGGTTAATGGGGACCGCGACCCCACCGCAACTGCCGATTTCCGAGAAATAGGATCGAACCCCCACTGACTGACTGACGTATATGTATATATGTGTATATAATATGAATAAATACATTTTCAATGCTATAAATGCTTATAATAACAATTAAACATTAAAAAATAATGCATAAGATGTAAATAAAATATAAATACTGTACGCACATACAGACGCGTGCACACAGATGCACCTCACATAAAAATGTAAGTAGTTTTGTTGGGGGGTTTTGGGTTGTTTTTTGTTTTTGTTTGTTTGGGGTTTTTTGTATAATTGGCCTTATTTTGAAGCATTTCTCTTCACTTTTTCCGTATTTTTCCTTAATTTGCTTATTTTTAAAATTTTCGTTGAATATTTTTGAAAAACCCGAACGATGTAGCGAGGGATAACTGTAATACTTGTGACATTTTTATGGTGATATACACATTACATCATTATAAAGCAATAAATAATATTATTAGACATGTAGTATGTGTCGCGTGCTGCAATATTGCTGCAAAATACCACCTCTTCTGTCATCCAATCAGGAAGCAGCGTTTGAAACCGTCATAAAATTTTCAGTGAGGCTACCAACCTAAAATATTTCATCTACACCTCCGATTTTTCCGCTTAGGTGAAGTCGTGGTTCAAAATCTGGCTTCTTACCCGAGTGAAAATTGGTTAGTTACAGAGGCAACTCTTTTTTTAAAAGGGATATGAAAAAAGGATATAATCCATAACAAAGCCTTTCAGAGACAAAGGAAAACGAGAACTGAAGTAGACTCGTAGAAGACATGCTACATGATGTAGGTCAACAAGACCAGAAGTTCTGTCAGTGGTTAGACTTATCAGCGTATCAATAACTTAAAAAAACCCAAAAAAACAATCAGCCAGTTTTAGGGGTGGCGGGAGGTGGGATGTATTGCTATTGTTTTTACAGTTGACAAAAGTTGGGCTTGATGAGTGATTACTTCCTGTTGAAACCTTAAAGTTCCTCTTTCCCAGACATAATTAAAACCACTGCTCGTGCAAGAAGAATTTATGCATGTAAAGCAATAAAGCAATAAAGGAATGGTGTCATTGTTAATAACTCTGCTAAAAACCCGCATCTTTCATCAGCAGTGTATTACGAAGCGCAACAGTAGCTGGCTAGCTTGATGGCGTTTCATTAGCATGTGTGGTTTGCTAGCTAGCTCGCTCAAGCTATTTCCTTCCTACATGCTTCCTGCACTGTTGTCGGACATCTAGTATAATTGTTAACAAGAATGGCTGGATAGCTTCACACTAGGGTCACAGTGAGGCTGAAGTCTATCTTAACCAACATTGGCTTAACCAATCTTAACCAACACTAGACCAGGGTGAACACACAACAACAATTCTACACACTCTCACTCATAACTAGGGTAAATAGGAAACAGATATTCGGCCTAATTTAGACATCTTTGAACTGGAGGACCCCCCCCGGAGGAAACCCGTGCAAGCATAGGGAGAACATGCATAAACGCCACACAGAAGGGATTTGAACCCAGGACTGTCTTGCTGTGAGTCAGTCACATGTGCTCTAACCGCTACACCACAATAACCTTTGTGCGTTGTTAGCATCCAGAGAAGTCATGTCGCTAAATCCGAAGTGATTTTCAAACATCACATGGTCACAATTGTTTGTATGAAAGTATCGTAAGAACTAAACACTTGTTCAGTTGAATTTCTGCGAGTAGTTTTATTGAAAATGTGATAATTGTAGCTCAGTTAAATGACAAGGGAATGGAAAGGATACTAGTTCTACTGAGGTCACATGGCTCTTTTACGCTTTGGATTGCCTTTAAAGGACACCTGAACAGGTGCTCGTACATCACCTGTGCTGCTACAACTGATTTTCCAGGAGAATTACGAAAAAACAGAGTACAGATAGCCAGGCTCAGGAAAGAGCATCTGGACTTTATCTTCAGGCGTGTTTTTTTTTTTTTTTTTGGCTACACAGTGCATCTGCAATTGAAGTGTTTTTGGAAAAACGCCTGCTCTTCATTGTTTATGAGTTTGTTTAACAGAAATGGGGTTTGTTCTGTAGACATACTGGGACTTGCTGCCTTAATAGGAAAAAGCAAAAAAATGATTTAAAATCTTCCATGTTGTCTGCTTTCTTCACAGAAGTCCTGTGTGATGGATGTTCTGGGTTCCAGCTGTGCCGATTTCCTGCTTTTTCTGCAATTTCATCAAGAGGCGTATTCTTTCATCGAAAAACTCAACTTAAATATTGAAGACATCCAGCAGTGAAGCTTTCCTGGGATTTTTTTTTTTGAAAGACATCCTGTGTTGGGAAATCTTTGCTTAAGTGTTCCATTGTGGACACTTTTTGCCCGTGACAACCAAATGAACATACTGCTAATGTGAAATGGCTAACCAGTGCCCGGCATGTCTTGCTGTAATATCTGTGTGTTGGCGAGCCCTCACTATTTTATTCTTGGATGAAAATGGCATGCAAGCTTAACTACTACTCTGTGCAACAAGAAATTCAAGCGCAATTGGAACAGGCAGGAGGCGGGGTTACACTGATTTCTGAATGAAGGCACCGTCTTAATGTTTTATACATACACACACACACACACACACACACACACACACATTTATATATATATATATATATATATATATATATATATATATATATATATAGGTCACTGTGCTCTACTGTTCTCCTCTAGTGCATTTTTTCTTCTTCAGAATTGTACGACCAAGACAACAGAAAGACTTATTTATTTCAAGAAGGCTTTTTTCTTTTTCTACAGACATAAAACAAAGACACGTTGTTTATCTCCCATGTTTGACTCTGGTCAGTTCCTGACAAACAGACCTCGTCAAGATGGTGTGAATCTCGCAGCGAGACTGCATCCTGATGTGAACCGCGCACCAGATGTGTGTTTGTGTATGTGTTTTTGTATGTGGAAAAGATCAGCATGCCACAGCATGCTTTTTCCTGAGCGAAAAAAAAAAATACTAAATGTCCGTACCATATTATTATATTATTCCTTCACTCTTCTTCAGAAAAAAAAACAAACAAAAAAAAACAAGCATGTCCACCAGTACCTTGGATGGATGACGTTCACTCAACACAGACACTCGTTTCATGTTTTCAAGAGTCAAGAGGACGTGTTTGGTACAAAGTTCGGCTGCTTGACTGTGCTGGATGGTTCAGTCCTCGCACATACAGCCTCAGTATAAATGTGAAAGATGGAATGATAGAGAGAAACAAAAGAAAAAGAGAGAGAAAGGTGAGAGTCATTCTGTCTGCTGGAGAGGTAATGTCTCCATGGCAACAACGGCGAACAAGCTGAACTGAAAAGAAAACTGTCTTAATTTATGAAATTTATTTTCCAGCTCTTTTTTGTTTGTTGTTCTTGTTTTTTGTTCTTTTTGTGGATGTTTCGTTTTTGTATTTATTGATTGAAACGTATATTTTCCACATAATCAGCTGTACAGAAATTGGCGAGTGTTTCCGTGTTACACGTAGCCCTCACTGCTTTGTATTACATAAGCGCTGCTCTTTTTGCACACGTCTTCGTGATGCCGTACTGCGGCTGAAGGGTCAGAGAATCCCGGAGCTCGAGTTTAACTGACTTAAAAGTGGGCAGGCTTGGGGTCTTAGGTCGGCCCCCAGATAAGAATGGGAGGAATGGCATTGTGGGATCAGTTTACTCAAGATACAATTGAGCATTTGGGTTGGGAACTAGTTGGGGGAAGGGCTAGGGGTGGGTGTGGGGTTTAAGAATTCATACTGTGAGCTAGTTCTTGTTACAGCCTGAGGCTGTAGTATCAAACCAATGGAGGTTGATACAGTTCATGGGTTTATGCAAGCAGTTTATAGATAAACCCGGTAAAAGAAGGTTAATTCCCGAAAGATGCATCGGATGTTTAAAAAAAACTGAACAAGTTGCAATAATTGTGACGATGTACCTATGCTACTACTCTATTTAAGAATATTTGTGAGCACAAACAAGCAATTTCACTTTAGGTTAAATTGCTCACCGTACATAGAAGCATTCATTTGGCAGAAGCCTTGGCGCTAGTGACTGCCACTGAATATCAGCATGGCCACTTGCTGCTCCTGCTTCGTCAGTTTAACGATGCTCAAACGCACTCCAACTTGGTGTCAGGCTAATTTGATATGGCCGATAAGGACCCCATGCTGTGGACTGAGAAGTCTGACATCAGCAGCTGCTCGCGGAACAGCTTGGACTGTCACTGATGTCCCGGAACACAGTGACAGGTGTTAATTATTATTAACACCCTCAACAGTGCTCCCCCCCTTTTCATTCTAGAATTTGAAACAGTTCCTAGCTGGCTGTTAAATGTGTTTTATCATCAAGTTGTAAATTTGCCTTTGCTCAGGGGTCTTGAAGGTATATGAAGGTTTTTTTTTTAAATAACTCGCTATATTTGGCGAATAACAGCGTTCTTTAAGCTATGATTACACTGCCCAACCCCCCAAAAAAGTCATGTGCTAATATTTTGTTGTAGTGCATGAAGCCTTGACTTGTAGTGCAGAATCATCATGGTAGTGTTGCCTCACTGGGTCAGGTAGAGGCCCAGCAACATTATATGGCAAAAAAAAACAAAAAGTCACCTGACAACCCGAATGTATTGAATGACAAGGTTATCCAATCAGTGGACCTTTTCTTTCATGTTGTAAAAGAGCGGATCAGGGAGAATGGGAATCATCGGCACCCCAGAATCCTTTGCAACTCGCTGGAGAAAACTTTATTTAGTGGTTCAGTTTTCTCTTCAATTCGTGAAAAACGAACTCAAATCTGGATGGAAATAATTTTTCCTCAAGTTTGTCAAAACAATGCCAAGGCTAAAGGACGTCGAACAAAATATTAGCGTGCCAGGGGCAGTGTATATTTCACTACAGTGATGGCAGCGCTACATTCCAAAGATACTATATACATTAGAAAGCACAGGATATGAGCTGATAGATGATAAGACAGAGGACGGGAACCTATGGCTTGCGAGCCAGATGTGGCTCTTTTGATGACTGCATCTGGCTCTCAGATAAATCAGGTGGCCTTTATTAACAAAAATACAGAAAAAAGCCATCAAATAACACAAAAACATAAATAAATCTCACGCATTTCAATTTATACATTTATTTTCAATGCCACTTGTCGCTGTAGCGCGCAGTGGAGAGCCAATCCTTTCTGTACTCCAGTGTGTGGGTGGGGCCGATACCTTGAAACTCTAATTTTATTGGATTATATGCATCAGCCTGCGCGAGTTGTTTTTGGATAAAGAGGTAAATTTCCCTCGTTTTGATCAGCTCTTGTGCAAGAAGCCAATCAGAGCTCGCAAGGGAAACACAAGTGAACAGAATGATAAAACCTCAACCCGCAGACCAGCTGATTGCCAAAACTTGGGACGTGCTTCCTGCCACATAAACACTGCAGCATGTGAGTCCTGTCGTATTGACCATGTTTGGCTCCACATGCGCACGCGAGCAGTCCTTCTCACACCTGAAAAGCATCAAGACCAACCTGTGGTCACATGTAATTGATGGAAGCCTAAACGTCTGCATGAATCTGAACCTCAGCACGTATCAACCAGACTATAAAGCCACCAGAAAAACCATTCAGCACCAGAAGTCGCATTAATAGTAAGAAGTACTTTTCTTATTAATAAATAACTTCGTTATAACAATGTTATTTAAAATAAATTCAGAGTCTTATTATACTCTCAAATTGTAGGTTTCCGTTTTAAAAAATATATTTCGCTCTCAGAGGATTAGATTTTAAATTGATTTTTTTTTTTTTTTTTTTGACTTTCTCAGTCAGTCAGGTTCCCGACCCCTGTGATAAGACAATGGAAACGCGGGAAAAACTCCCTTCGGTCGGATTGAACTGTGTAGCGTGAGGAGGGTGTGCTTCAGCTTACACATTAATGAATTGATCAAATAGAACAACCTAGCAACTCTGTATGCTTTATTTGTCAATCTAATGCTCGCTTTATGATTAAAAAAGTGTGCGTGTGGGAGGGAATGTTTGAATTTGGGTTCTTATATGTAGATAGAAAAAAGAGAGAGGGTCAAAGAAAAGGAGAGGTCAAGCATCACATTCCTTCTCAGACCTTCCTCGTTTCCTCCTACTCCCTTATTCAGTGAAGTGCTGCTTCACCCTGCTGCCTTTGAAGCTCTCACATCTCTGCTTAAATAGAAAGCCCTCTCTATTTTTTTCCAGTCCACTGCGTGCGCACACGCGCGCACACACACACACACACACACACACACACACACACACACACACACACACACACCTCTAGCCAATCAGATAGCCCATTCTTATCTCCTCTCGATTAGTGTTTCCAAGGCAATAGTCAACAATTCACCCCCATCCCACCCCTTCCCCTGACAACACACACCATCTGAACTGGTAGCTGTCATGTGTTTTGTTTTTCTGTCCCCCCCTTCTCTCCCACTGAGCCTCTTTTTTCTTGACTGAAAGATCAAAAGCCGAGTCACAGGCCCGCACGTGGCATCAAACTCTTAATCATCCTCTGCCTTTGTCTGTCAACACTGTGGATGTTGGGCCGTATTGTTCTATTCTGTATGTCCTGGTATGTTCTGTTATTCTGTTGTCGCTCTTTCACAACCACAGCGGTTAACATTATTTTGTACAAGTGATTTTTTTCACAATGTGAAATTTATGGTGAAATAAAACATAAGAGTTTTTTCCTCTTGATTGTTAAATGAGTGTTGTGCTTATTGAACATGTGTTTGTCATTTGGGGATTTTAAAAACAACAGTTCTCCATTCCAGAGCTAATTTCTGACAGCATTTGTCACATATTTAAAGCAGACATGAGCCGTATCATCTCCGCAAAGTATGAGATCATGTGTGTTCTCACAGCAAGGCCTGTGCCTGGATGTCTAGGAGAGCTTGAGATATCTTATCTGTGTGTGTGTGTGTGTGTGTGTGTGTGTGTGTGTGTGTGTGTGTGTGTGTGTGTGTGGAGGGCCACAGGATGAACAACCCCTGCACAGTCCATCAGATACCTTCTGTTTTACACTTGCGTTACCACAGCAACTGGTCCCTTTATCTCCCAACTGTGGGAGCTGATTTGGAACAGGACCATTTCAAAAGATTTTACTCAATCCCTTCATTATCCCTCTTTCTTTCTCACTTACTGCTTTTCCCCCTCACTCAGTATTTTTCTCTCGTTTCCTGCAAATTAATTGTTAACTTCACCCCGTGCATTTAGTCCTTGAGTGCAATCTGCATTCTGAGTCCCAGAGTACTGTACAAATGTTGGGACATATAAAAGAATGAAATTAAAGCTTCCAAAAGCAAACAACAAAAGCAATAAAAAAAACAAACAAACAGGCAAACTCTACTAAACTAAATAATAAAATTAATTCACTGATACCTCAGCTCAATGAAAGGTAAAGTGTAAATGAAAAGAAAAGTGTACAAGACGGTGGTGAGGCCAGCGATATTGTATGGTTTAGAGACGGTGGCCCTGAGGAAAAGACAGGAGGCAGAGTTGGAGGTAGCAGAGATGAAAATGTTGAGGTTCTCTTTGGGAGTAACGAGGATGGATAGGATCAGAAATGAGCACATCAGAGGGACAGCATATGTAAGAGGTTTTGGAGACAAAGTCAGAGAGGCTAGATTGAGATGGTTTGGACATGTACAGAGAAGGGATAGTGAATATATTGGTAGTAGGATGCTGAGGATGGAACTACCAGGCAGAAGACCTAGAGGAAGACCAAAGAGACGATTCATGGATGTGGTGAAGGAAGACATGAAGGTAGTTGGAGTAAGAGAAGAAGATGCAGAGGACAGGGTGAGATGGAGGCGGATGATTCGCTGTGGCGACCCCTGAAGGGAACAGACAAAAGGAAAAGAATTTTATCTGTTTCAGGGGCGAGCTCTTAAGCTGAAAAGTTCGTTAGATGAACAATTATTCCCATAAGAAGTGTCAGGTGTCCAAGAAGTGACAGAAAACCAATTAATCTGTTCCAACCCCCTCCCAAACTCATAACCTGCCACAAACACATTACAATATACCTAGTATATTAAAGCTAAACATATAAAAACAATAAATATTTAATAATAATAATATTGTTATTTATTATTAATATTTCATAATAATTAACATTAATAATCAATAATTAATAATAATAAAACAAAATTAACAATAAGTCAACTCACCCTTCCAATCATCGACTGCGACTAAAATGTCACGTGGGTAGGCAGGACATGGTGCGTAACAGGAGGAGGGGAATTTTGTGCGTGTGCAAGGAAAGGCTCGTGGCGAGCTCCCACAAGGCCAGTGCTTCTCAAATAGTGGGGCGTACCCCCATTGGGATGATTCCTGAATGACCCTGGGGAACATCCTTTTTTGCCAAACTGTACTAGAATTAAGTGTAATTGCGCATCCACTCCAATAGTTGGCAGTGGTGATGTCATTATCATGCTATGCTGTAGGGAAAAAAACACCCAGCAAACAATATGAAGTGCAGTAAACACTATTTATAGTCACGTGCGGGAGCTCGTAAACTGAATTTTTGCTCGTTGGATGGAGCAGACTTTTGGTGGGTTCGAAGCTCGTTTCATGGAAAAATCGTTCTCAGGGACACTCGTTAGATGAGGTACCACTGTAGTTTTTTTAGAGCAACTGTTTTTTGTTTATTAAGAAATTTTATATAGGCTTTTATATATATTTTCTTGCACAGTGGTGCAGTGGTTAGCACGTCCACCTCACAGCATGAAGGCATGGGTTTGATTCCTGGGCTCAGGGCATCTCTGAGTGGAGCTTGCACATGCTCCCTTGCTTGCATGAGCTTCTACTGGGTACTCCGGTTTCCTCACACAATCCAAAATCATGCACATTCGAATAATTGGCTGTTTTAAATCGCCTGTATGTGTGAGTGTGAATGGCAAGCTATGTGTTGGCTCTGCGATGGCCTGTTGACTTGTCCAGGGTGTACTTGGGCTTCGTCCAGAATGAGCTGAAATACGCGCCAGCCTCCCCGTCACCCTAATCACAATTGGGTGGCTTCAATAATGAATAAATTTTCGTCTACGTAAAGAAATTAGAAGCTTATGTAATATGATGCTTTCTTTAACGTGGAATGAAAGAAAAGTCTCTCAAACTCATTTTAGTTTGAAAATATGTACATTTTCATCATCAAGTGGTTTTTAGTACTTGCATAAATTGTATAAAGTTGCGATCTGTTAAAATGTGCTCGATAGTTCTCATTAGCCTGTTTGTAAAGGTCGCAATTTGTAGTTCGCTTCACTCTCATGCAAGTGTGAAATTTCAAGAATACAGTATAAACACGTCAGTTCCAAGAAAGCAAGATGCTGGTAACGATAACTGTATACAGATATTAAACTGACCAATCAGATATACATGACTCACTTCCTCATTTGTCAAACTGTTTATTCCTGTTATGTTGAGCTGTTCAGGGTGTATACCGCCTTTACCCAGTGTCAGTTAATATGCGGACCAGCCTTCGAGTGACTCGGATTACGTGAGGCAAAAGAGTAAGAATGAGTGAATATGTGACCAGCTGTAATATCTCTAACAATATTTACTCCAAAAATGCTTCCCTAAACCATTGCATAGTACTGTGACAGCAACAACAATAATAATAATAATAATCATCATCATAATCATAATAATAATAATTCGGTCCTTGGAGGAATATTTAGTTCCAATATAAGATATAGCATACACATGCAGGCACACACACACACACACACACACACACACACACACACACACACACACACACACATACACACACACACACACACACAGAGAAAGAGACAGAGGACACAGGGAAGTGAATTTTCCGGGGACAGGACAGTTTGCATTCCTGTGTTAAAGCAATTCCTATGCAGCAGCTTCTGAAACACCAGTTTTACTGGCTCCTCAAACATGTCGTCACATTTTACAAGGCAGGTGCACACGTCTCACAGGAAGAAAACGATTCCCTTTGAGTTCAAAGCACGGCCTAATAAATTGCTCAGTTATAGAGGGAAAACATTACAGTGCACTATCGAGCTGAGAAGTCACTTAAACTTGCTTGAATTAAACAGTTCTCACGGAATAGTATTATTTTTAATATTTATGAATTAAATTCAGTTTTAAAATCTGATTTCTAGTGGCTTTAAGTACACACACACACACACACACACACACACACACACACACACACACACCATTGTATAGACACTCATCCTACGTATTAGAGCAACACAATATTCCACACGCTCCTGTTGCCAGGCAACGCATATGAAGGCTCTGTTGAAGTTGGCACACTCAGTGCGATTCTTGAGGTCCCCTGAATCTCCACACTGTCACAGATCCAATTGCTTCGAGGGGTGTTCCCATCATACTCAGATAATCGCACAGCAGGTCGCTTGAGAATTAATGAATTGTCAAAGCTGCCACCGATAAGTAACCTGCCTCAGCTCAAGATCAGAGTTAAGCGGCTTCACAATGCAATTTGTGATAACTACCGTATCTTCATCTTTTATTTGTATTGTGAGAAGTGGTGATGAGTCTATAATATACGTCGGAAATCCTACTTACCTCTTTGGGGTCATCGATTAAATAATTGTGTTTGTATGTGTGTGTGTTTGCCCTGCGATGGCCTGGCAAGCTGTCCAAGATGTACCCCGCCATCGTCCAGAGTCAGGTGAGATGGATGACAGGCCTCACCAAACTCGCATCAAAAAGTACCTGGGTTCGAATTGCAGGCTTGGTAACGGACTCCTTATGCTTTCTCCCTATGCTTGTATGGGTTTCCTCAGGGTTTTCTCCCTCCAAAGACATTTGACATATTGGTTGTTCCAAATTGATCTAGTTATAAATGTAAACGCTTGTAAGTGTTTTGGCAAATCCAGAAACATTAAATTATTATTGCACCTTGTGGTCAAGATGTGAACTGCAACAAAGACTTACTGAAGCAGGAATCATTTTCAGTGGAAGATGAGCAGCAGTTAGAAAAGTTAATATATGGTTGCCAGGTTTCACATTTTCAAAAAACAGAAGTAATTAAAAAGTACTACTGTGCAGCTACAAGGATCACGGTGTATCCGAAAGGTTGACTGCTTGATACTTGGGTCTCAGCTCATATTGGGTGAAGATGGGATACACACACAAACATTCAAACACGACTCCAATCAGAAAACATCACATCCAGTAGAGGAACAAATTAACACATGAACTGTTTCTTACTTGAAGAATTTGCATTTTCTCCCTATGATTGAGTGGATTTCCTCAGGGTGCTTGATTTCTTTCCACAAATCAAAGACATGCATATTAGCATAAGCTAATCAACTCTTTTAACTCTGCCCAGGTAAAAATCTGAGTGTTGACAGATGTTTGCCCCAGGAAATAGGTTGTGCAGACAGCTATGACAAAATCCAGTGAAAAAAGATCCTGATGAACCGTATGAAGGATGTGTGTAGTGGACCGTGTGTTGTAGAAATATACGAGATTACAGCAAAAAACGTTCAGTGGTGGGCCATCAGGGCCAGCAAAGCCTTCTCTGATGGCCTAAACACTATCAGAAGCTCTGACCCACATTTACAACTTATACTCTAGTATTTATTCAGTTAAATTGTATAGATTGATTCTCAACACTCTGTTCTCTTTATTGCGTCGCGTCTCTTGGCTGCACTGCTTCCAGTACGTGTATGTGGATGTTCGAGTTTTTTCATCCAGTCAGATTTCAGCTTCTATGTGCCGCAATCGCAATCTAATCTGCACAGGGACTCCAGAATCAGCAGTGCTGGGAGATGTCACTTTAACTATATTAGAAATAGGGTTGTTTTTTTAACCAATCATATTTCAGATTCACCTCACAGGGCCAGCTAGCAGGCTTACAATAACGTCAGCATTTTTACATCCTCTGATTGGTTCGTCAGAGCAAAACTAGTTGAATAGCCTGTAGTGATCTGCACACAATACATTTAAGTTAGAATCTTTTTAAAGCACAGAATGGTTGAAGGCTGAGGAGAGATTAACTTGGTGTCGGACATTCTTAAAAATCCATTTTCAAAGCGGACATTTCCAGAAAAGCTACACATCGTAAGGAGAAGCGATGAGGTAAGGATTACACTTGCTATTTTTGGCCAGGCGAGGGATATGCCAGGAACTTCCACCTATAAACGCCGGTGAAAGTAATGTGAAGCTCAGAGTTACTAGAAGAAATGCATGAAATGCCTCTGTGTCTGCAATGCTGCATCTTGTTATATTGTGTTTTTGTAGAATACTGACGGTTTGTACAGTGGTACCTCACCTTACGATAGTCCAAACAAACGAAAAATCCAGGTTATGAAACACATTTTACTAAAATTTTCGTCTCTGGATCCGAAGTCACATTAGGAAACAGTGCACAAGTCGCTCTCCCATTGACGATCTCCCAACATCCCTCCCAGCTGGTCTCCCATTGGCTTGGAGGGATGATGCAGCTCCCTCCCATTGGCTATCTCCCAACATCACGTCCCGCTGGACTCCCATTGGCTAGGAGGGATGACACAACTCCTTCCCATTTGCTGTTATGGAACTGTATCTCCATAATACCCATGATGCTTTTCGTGTAAAGGACAGAGTTACTGTTGTTTCATGAGTTTTTCGAGTGTGTTCATTGCAACTTTATTCTTTGGCTCAGGCTTTTAACCTTGCATAAACATTTGTAAGACTCTAACTCTGCTAAGAGGACATGGTCAACACAAAGTAAGTACCTTAAAAGGTATGCTTTTATCATTTTTAAAGGGTTTAGGGGTGGTATTGGGGGCCTTGGAACAAATCACGTGTTTTACATGTAAAATGCGGTTCTACTTATGAAAAATCCAGGTTACGAAACTGCCTCTAGAATGGATTAATTTCGTAAGCTGAGGTACCACAGTATAATTATGATGTGATAGTTGTAGTATTAAGAGTAGAAGTCTGTTACGTCCCACTGAAGGTCCAAGTACCAAATTCACGGCCTGCCACTGATGTGTGATGACCTCTTGACTTTAACCATTAGCAAGGTGCAACAGGAGGTATCACAGCTTCAGAGTCCATCATTCCATTCTTTGTGTTTCCAAGACAAGGCTGAGGTCTACCAAGAACAAAGTGCTATCCAACACTTCCACACATAAATCACAAGGATGGAAAATGCACACACACACACACACACACACACACACACACACACACACACACACACACACACACACACACACACACACAATCAGACTGGCCTCACTGATTATTTACACCTTGAAAACATTAGAAGATAACAGAAAGGGAGGGAGGAGGCATATGCCGTGTAAATACAGAAGAAGAATGTTGAAAAAAAAGAGATGAGTCGCCAGGGGCTCATGATTTGGACCACACACAAGCTCCGCTTCACTTTCTGCTGTAAGCATTTAACTCAATCAAACACTCATTTGCTGAACTGCTAAATCCTTCTGGGTTTGAAGCCCATCTCAGCTAACATTAGGCAATTTCAGGGTACACCCTGAATGGCGAAATGCATTAAAATTTTGATTAAAAACTCCAGGTATTTCAGAGTTGCTTATTTTCTACCACAGTCTAACTTATTGAAGCGTATTAAACTAAATTAGGTGGGTATCGTGTCACTTTACTTCAGTTAGATTTTATTTGTATAGCTGTTTTTATGACAGACAAATCAGCTTTACAAAAATATATAACTTCTAAATAGACACATTTATACCTAATGAACAAGCCTGAGGTCACAATTCAAGTTTATTTGTATAATGCTTTTTACAATTTACATTACAGCAAAGCAGCTTTACAGAATAAATTTAAATATCTCTTTTACAAACCCTATAGATCTCCACCAAGCACGCTTGCGGCGTCTGTGACAAGGAAAAGCTCCCTCAGACAGCATGATGAAGAAACCCTGAGACTAACCAGACTCCTCATTTGTTTGAAACCAGATAAAAGTACAAACCATGTCACTATCATTTAACATAAAGTGTAGTTCTGTGACGGCCTGGCAAAGTGTCCAGGTAGTACCCTACCCTTGCTAGAGTCAGCTTCACATGACCCTAATTAGGATTCAGAGTATAAACGAATGAATGAAAGTTGGTTATGAATGAATGTTGATGAATGAAGGTTGATTGATTGAATGAATGATGGTTATCTGAAACTGTAATACCGGTATTAATTTTAATTGTAAATCATTTTAGTTGAAGAGTTTATCTCAGCAGCAGTGGAAAGTTATCCTCACTGTTTATGAGTGTATATTTAGGTCCATATGGATCATCATCAGCATTAACAAGAGACTTCTAAGATGAGAACTTCAAGCATTTGAAGTACATTAGGATTAAGAAATCAGGATAAGAGTCACCGGTATCTCAGAAATAACATATGTATCTCAGCTAAAAACACAGAGAGACACCAGTTGCAAAAGGGAAGTTAGCCTTATCTGTGTGACTCTAGTCTTCCTTTCGGCTTTTTCCCTTTTACTCGGGAGTCGCCACAGCGAATCATCTAATTCGCACGTTTGATGTGGCAGAGGTTTTTATGTCGGATGCCCTTCCTGTCACAACCTTTTTCAGCAAGGGACAGAAACACGCTGACGGCTTTGCAGCTACTCTTCACGAAAGTCAGCAATGGTTCTTTTACATGCCTCTCACCATAGACAGTGAGAGACATGGCCCACCTTTGATCACCCAGTTACCTGCACTGGAGGGGACAGTGACAACCTTGTGGAGAGTGGGACTCGAACCCCTAACCTTTGGATCAGTGATCCAGCGCCCTATACCACTAGACCACCACTGCCCCCTGTGTGACTCTGTTATAATTGCAAATAACTTGAACCTTTATTTACCTATAATTAGAACCTTGTGCTAAGTAGCATGGTGGGGTAGGGGTTAGGCACTTCCACCTCACAGCAAGAAGTTGCTGAGGGGATTTCTGTGTGGAGTATGCATGTTACCCCATACATGAATGGGTCTTTATTTTGCTTACACACACACACACACACACACACACACACACACACACATATATATATATATATATATATATATATATATATATATATTGATACAGAGATCCCTCACTTTCCAAGGTTAATTGGGACCAAGATCCCCACGCGACCATCAAAATCCGCGAAGTAGGATCACCCCCCCCCACCCTCGACTGATGTATACATACATGTATATGTGTATATAATATCAATAAATACATATTCAATTCTATAAATGCTTACAATAACAATTGAACATTGAAAAAATAACATAAGATGAAAATAAAATATAAATACAAAAGCTCTCCAAACTCCATTAGTTTTTCAAATATCCGCAGATACCAAGCTGTCCAAGGTCGAAAGTGAAAGTGAAATGAAATTGAAGAACAAGTAGAAATAGAAATGGAATAAAATCTACAGAAAGATAGACCATAACTGTAAGTATGAAATATGATTAAACATTATCCTGTGCTAGACTTAATACTAGGCTGCTGCAGAGGGGGGCGTGGCTGCGCACACACAGATGTAACAATGTGTCCAGTTTTGATGGGAGATTTTGGGTTGTTTTTTTGTTGGTTTAGGTCTTTTTTTGTCTGCATCATTGGCCTTGTTTTTGACATTTACCTTAACTTTTCCATCTATTCTTCCTTAATTTCCTTATTTTTTTAATTCGATGAATATTTATTATTATTAAAAAAAAAAAACACGATGCACTAAGCTGCATTAATTGAAGCGCAAAGTAGCGAGAGATCACTGTGTGTGTGTGTGTGTGTGTGTGTGTGTGTGTGTATATATATATATATATATATATATTATATTATGCAGAGATTATGCCAATTATGAAAAAAAAAACAAAAACCAAAACCCCCAAACAAACACAAAACAAGAAAAACAACCCAAAACCTCCCATCAAAACTACTTACATTTTTGTGCGATGCGCATCTGAGTGCGTACAGTATGTATGTGTATTTATATTGTATTTACATCTTATGCATTATTTTTTAATGTGTAATTGTTATTATAAGCATTTATAGCATTGAATGTGTATTTATTGATATTATATACACATGTACATACTGTATACGTCAGTTAGGGGGCGTTGGGGGGGGGTTGATCCTACGTTGCGGAATTCTTTGGTCGCAGGGGGCACTTGGTCACAATTAACCGCAGAAAGTGAGGGATCCCTGTATATATATCTTTTGCTATGCTGTATAAATCCCACAAGGGATTTTTTTTCCTCTGTATTTAACCCATCAAGGGTAGGCACACACATTTAAACAGTGAACACACACACTTGGAGCAGTGGAACCAGTTGGGGGTTAGGTGACTTGCTCAAAGGCACTCTAGCCATGAATGTGGAGGAAGGGAAGGTTGAGCTCACTACCCCACCACCACCACACCCCTTTCCTGCTGGACTGGGAATCAAACTAGCAACCTTTCGGTTCTAAATCCACTCCTCATACCATTAGGCTATGGCTGTTTCCTCTGCAATTTCCCCAAACACTCCACAGATTTACATGTGTGTGAATATAGAGAACAGAAAAAGACTTGCTTCTGAAGAGGGTGAAAGGGCACAGACAGAGGAAGAGATGAGTGAAAACAAACTGCTTCATTGCTGAGCAACAAGCAACATTTATTGTGATATAATCAAGCCTTTTAATGAAGTGCTCATCACCGGGCGTGGTTGCTTAGGTAACCCTCTCACACGTTTCCTGTTTTCAAATGTTTCAGTGTAAGATTGTGAGCAGTGAACAGCTAATTGCTCAGTTTTCTGGCTTCAATGACCTTACCTGGTCACTTGTCATTCATTGTTTCCTATTTGCATGCCCCTGTATGGATGCATGGCAGCAGAAGGAGGAAGCTGTGGAGAGCTCCAGGGGGCTTCCTAAAAGCCTTTAAATCACATCCTGTTTTCCTTCACTATTGTCTCATCCGTGCACAGGTGAGGAATCAATGTGAAGGGGGTGTCATTGAGGAAATGTGGGTTTTTTTTTGTATGAGTGTGGGCTGAAAGGTTCATAGGCTGACCATGACACAATGGTCAACTTTCAGCAAAAGGGTGTCAACATAGTCTCCCTCGCAGTCTACACACTTCATCCTTTAGTGGTGCAGCTCCTGGATCCCCTTGGTATAGATAGTCTCAAGTTTTATTGCTCTGTTATTACTCCTTCGTAGTCAGACTATGAATCTTTCTTCCCACTCTTGTATGCTGACATGCAGCCTTCCGGGAAGACTGCTCCTGTATATTCAATTCCATTCGATTCAGTTTGATTTGTATTGTGTTTTTCTTTTTACAGTTGACACTGTCGCAAAGCAGCTTTACACAGTAAAAGTAGAAGTTTGCAAAAGTAGAAAAAAGTTTAATTTTCTACAACCTCTACACATCTCTAGTGATAGTCACACATGGCAACGGTGGCAAAGAAAAACTCCCTCAGTTGATGCGAGGA
>CM045740.1:36868224-36875724 GCA_024760905.1 Plotosus lineatus | reverse complement strand
CTGCTTCAGGACCTGGGCGACTTGTCACGATTGATGGAACCATGAATTCTGCTCGCTACCAAGAAATCCTGGTGTAGAATGTTCATCCATCAGTTCAAGACCTCAAGCTAAAGCGCACCAGGGTTCTGCGGCAAGACAAGGATCTGAAGCACACCAGCAAGTCCACTTCTAAATGGCTAAAAAAAAGAACAAAATGAGGGCTTTGGAGTGGCCTAGTCAGAGCCCGAACCTGAACCCTATTGAGATGCTGCGGCATGACCTTAAAAAGGCTGTTCATGTCTGAAAACCATCCAATCTGATTGATCTTAAACAATTCTGCAGAGAAGAGTGGACCAGAAACCCATCACAGCCATGTGAAAGACTCATCGCCTCTTATCGCAAATGCTTGACTGCAATTCTTGCTGCAACCAGCTATTAGGTTTAGGGGGGGCAATTACTTATATATATATATATATATATATATATGAGTGAGAGAGAGAGAGAGAGCGAGAGAGAGAGGGGTTGTTAGGTTTACTCATAATATTGTTTTTTTAATGCAGCCGTGGGGGGGGGGGGGGGGGGGGTGCACAAACCAGTGTCTCTCCCTCACGCCGGTCCCAAGCCCGGATAAATGCAGAGGGTTGCGTCAGGAAGGGCATCTGGCGTAAAACAAATGCCAAATAAACTATGCGAATCACAAGAAAGAACCACATACCGGATCGGTCGAGGCCCGGGTTAACAACGACTGCCATCAGTGCCGTCAACCAACAGGGTGCTGATGGAAATTGGACTACTGTTGGTCGAAGACGTCGAAGAAAGAGAGGCGGGAGGCGTGTCCGTTGCCAGAGAGAGAAGAGGAAGACCAAAGAGACGATTCATGGATGTGGTGAAGGAGGACATGAAGGTCGTTGGTGTAAGAGAAGAAGATGCAAAGGATAGGGTGAGATGGAGGCAGATGATTCGCTGTGGCGACCCCTGAAGGGAAAAGCCGAAAGGAAAAGAAGAAGAAGAAGAAATAGAATAATTTTTTATTGCTGAGTGTAAGCAGGGACTCTGACTGACTATGGAAGCATAACTAAAAGAGGGAGAACCAGAAAAAAGACAGACATGAGGGCATCCTGTGATATTGTGACAGTCAACTGCGTCACTGTAAAACGGACCTGGGTGAGCATGTAGAGTGGAGGAGCGACAGCATCCCAACATCACAGTTTACCAGAACTCTCTATGCCTGAGACCCACCAGATCTGCTCCTTTACATAATAAAAGCCTTTTAACTAAATGCTCCACTGAACAAGTAAGGTTTTCAGCCTGGTCTTAAAAACAGAGACTGTGTCTGAGTCCCGAACATTAACCGGAAAGTTAGCGAATATCTGTGGGGCTTTGTAAGAGAAAGCTCCGCCCCGCAGTAGACTTCATTATTCGTGGTATCACTAAGCATCCTGCACCGTTTGATCTAAGGGGGTGTGATGGATCATAAACAACAAGAAGTTCACTAAGAGAATGTGATACAAGACCATTAAGTACTTTATAGGTTAAAAGTAGTCTTTTATATTTGATGTGAAATTTAATTGGGAGCCAGTGCGGTGTAAATAAGGTCGGGGTGATATGCTCGTGCCTTCTGGTTCTAGTAAAGGCTCTCGCTGCTGCATTCTGGACCAACTGGAGCTTGTTTATGCACCGATTAGAACATCCAGGCAGTAACGCATTGCAATAATCTAATCTGGAAGTAACAATAACATGAGAAAGTTTTGTTTGCATCATGCAGTGACATCATATTTTTTATTTTAACAATATTCCTGAGATGAAAGAAGGCTACCCAAGTAATATTGTCTACATGAGTTTCACATGAAAGACCAGCGTTAATAATCACTCCAAGGTCCTTTACTGCTACACATGATGAGACTGAAACACCATTTAAACTTATTACATAATCAGAAACCTTATTACTAGCCGCCAGAGATCCGAGTACAAGTACTTCTGTTTTTATCAGAGTTTAAAAAGAGGAAGTTTGTAAGCATTCAGTGTCTAATGTCCTTTACACAATTCTCAACTATATTAAGTTGATGTCGCTCATCTGGCTTTGCTGAAACATATAACTCTGTGTCATCCGCATAACAATCGAAGCTAATACTATGATCACGATTGATATTACCCAAAGGGAGCATGTACAGAGAGAAAAGCAGCGGGCTTCGAACAGAACCTTGTGGAACACCAAAATTAATATTAGACCGCACAGAGAAATCACCATTTACGTCTACAAACTGATAACAGTTAAATAAGATTTAAACCAGGAGAGGAGGAGAGGGTGGTTCCCTTAACTCTAACAACATTTTATAATCTATCAGGGAGAATCATATGATCAATAGTGTCAAAATCTGCACTAAGCTCAAATAACAGAAGCAGGGCGACACGGCCATGGTTGGTGGCCACCAGTAGGTAATTTACCACCTTAAGGAGTGCCGTGATGAGGCCTAATATCTGACTGATACATTTCGTAAATGTTATTCCTACAAAGATATGAACATAACTGCTGTGCTACCGATTTTATACAGATAAAAGGGAGGTTTGATGTTGGTCTATAGTTGGACAGCTGATATGTGTCGTGATCAGGTTGTTTAATTAGAGGTTTGATAACTGCTCATTTAAAGGATTTAGGTACATAACCAGTGCTAGGGGAAGAATTAATTAAATCTAATAAAGGGTTGATCATTTCTGATAATATTTGTTTCAAGAAACATGTAGGTATTGGATCAAGCACACAGTTTGATCATTTTGATTTTGATATCCAACTCATCACTTCTTTCTGCACAAATAAGTGAAATGGGATGAGCAACAAAGATGGCGGACAAGAAAGATTTCTGGTTCAAGCACAGATTAAGGAGTGAGAAAGCGACAAATAAGGGTTTTGAGATTTAACCCGAGTGTATTCAACCGGGGTGGTATAGTGGCATATCGGTTTGCACGTCTGCCTCATGAAGCATGATGAAGGTTCTGGGCTTGATTCAAATGCTCAGACATTTGTATGTACAGTTGGTTTGAGCGGGTGTGGGTTTACTCTGGGTATCTTGGCTTCCTACTACTATTTAAAACACATTACGCTAAGTGGCTATTCCAAATTCCTTAGGTGTGAGATGCTCTGGTAAGCTGTTCAGGATGTACCCTATCTTTACCCAGTGTTGACTGAGATAGGCTCCAGCCTCTCAGCAACCCTAGTAGGATTAAGCAGTTTGGCAAATAGTCTTCTTCTTTTCCTTTCGGCTGTTCCCTTCAGGGGTCGCCACAGCAAATGATCTGTCTCCATCTCTCCCTATCCTCTGCATCTTCTACTCTTACTCCAACGACCTTCATGTCCGCCTTCACCGCATCCATAAATCTTCTCTTTGGTCTTCCTCTGGGCCTTTTGCCTGGTAGTTCCAACCTCAGAATCCTACGACCAATATACTCACTATCCCTCCTCTGTACATGTCCAAACCATCTCAATCTAGCCTCTCTGACTTTGTCTCCAAAACATCTAACATGTGCTGTCCCTCTGATGTACTCATTTCTGATCCTATCCATCCTCGTTACTCCCAAAGAGAACCCCAACATTTTCATCTCTGCTACCTCCAACTCTGCCTCCTGTCTTTTCCCCAGGGCCATACATGTCCTGCACCACTCTAACATACTTCTCTGTCACTCCAGACTTCCTCATACAATACCACAGTTCTTCTCTCGGCACCCTGTCATATGCTTTCTCCAGATCCACAAAGGCACAATGCAGCTCCTTCTGACCTTCTCTGTACTTCTCTATTAACATCCTCAAAGCAGTTTGGAAAATAGATAGTTGAATAAATATCCGCAGCCATGATCCCCGAGCTTTAGCATGAGGAGAGGCGGAGATGTTGAGACATCATCAGAAGGTCCAGCCAGGAAATTATTTTTTAATAATAACAGGTTTATTCTGTTAAACTGCTGGTATCACTGATGGAGATTTGAGTGCCAGGCTGTCTGCAGCAGAGGTTTTTCCAAGGTTGGTGTTATCGCCATTGCAGTTTTAAAAGTGTGGCGGTTTATTCTATATTATAAACACACGTTCCTTATTATTCAGTTATAATTACAGTTTAAGTATAATTAGTTTTACTTCAGTATGAAGTGAAGGCTCCTTATTACATATCTTTGGATGTTGAGAACCTGACTGTGATGTTACATGAAGGGCTTATTCAAGGCTTTAGTCGTGATGAAAGGTATTTAAGTTGATCTTTGAGTGTTTAAGTGGCGTTTCTGAGCGATCTGTCTTAACCGTATGTGACATACAGCCTATGGCAAGGAAGTAGAAGTGTGCTATCAAAACAGTTCCATTATAAGCTTGAGGATAAGCTATAGCATTTCATGCCTCATGTTGACAGAAGTCAAGTGGCGTGCATTCTCGCCGTCCTTCTGGTTTCAGGGTGAAAAGTGTGGCGTGTATCAACCGACACTGATCTTTGCTACATTCATTTTATTACACTCACAATAAGACTGTGTGACTGACACAAGAGCTGCTCTCAGGTGAAATAGGAATCAGCATAGGATGGGGTGAACATGACAAACAGAAACAAGGGAGAAAAGGAAGAAAAAAAAAAAAAAAAAGCAAATCTCTGTATGTTATGACCAAATAAAAACAACTGAAAGTCCAACTAAAAGCGCCGACGCCAAGGATAGCTTGAGCTGTATTTGCCTGCATGTTTGCATAAGCTTTGGCTTGCCTCCCCACCCTGCAATACTTGATATAACCTTGAGCGAGTTCTGGAAGTCATTTGTGAGATACAAAGTAAAAAAAAAAACAACAACAACAAAAAAAAAACAAAAAAGGAAAACCTGTTTGGTTTATTGCTCTCTAATTAAAGGAAAGGAATGTGTAAACGCTTCATTTAACTGTACGCCGGCTTCCCTTTGAGAAACCATCAAACCCTTCGCTCTCTAATGAACCAGAAGAATCATTACCAAAGCTGGGAACATTATTGATTTATTGGGACCAGGGCAAGTTTTGGGAATGTAGCATGACTTTAAAAGCTTGGAAGTCTTGAGTCGTTTTTTCAATGGTGTTGGCGTTTTGGAAAATTTGTAAGACTTGAAAAGTAAATAACATACTGTTAGAATACGGGGTAAAAATTATATATATATATATATATATATATATATATATATATATATATATATATATATATATATATATACACACACACACACACACACACACAGTATATATATTATTAGGAGACCGTGGTGGCCTGGAGGGAAAGGTCCTGGATCCCTGATCCTAAGGTTGGGGGTTCAAGCCACACTCTCAATGGGTTGTCACTGTCCCTCGAGTGCACTAACCGGGTTATCAAAGGCCGGCCATGTCTCTCACTGTCTATGGTGAGAGATTCATGTAAAAGAACCATTGCTGACTTTCGACAAGAGTAGCTACATATCCATCAGCGTATTTCTGCCCTCTGATGGCCTGGAGAGCTGTCCAGGGTGTACTCTGCCCTTGCCCGGAGTCGACTGGAATGGGCGCCAGCCTCCCCGCAACCCTAATTAGGATTAAGCAGTTACAAAAAATGAAGGATGAATGAATATTATTAGGATTTAAAAAAAGGGCAGTGGTAAGGTGCTGGATCATTGATCCCAAGGTTGGGGGTTCAAGCCCCACTCTCAATGTGTTGTCACTGTCCCCCCAGTGCACTAACTGGGTTATCAAAGGCCAGCCATGTCTCTCACTGTCTATGGTGAGAGGTTCATGTAAAAGAATCATTGCTGCATAGCCCTGGTGAGCTGTCCAGAGTCGGCTGAGATGGGCGACAGACCCCCCCCCCCATGACCCTAAATAGGATTAACCGGTTTAGAAAAATGAATGAATGAAAGGATAAAAAAAATACAAACTACTTATTAACTGAGTGCAAGAAATGTACAGAGAAATCTCAGCCGGAGGTCTTTAAGTACGGATCACGCGATTGTGAGCTCCATACAAAATGACCCAGGGCTGAAATGTCACTGTAGTGAGCTTAATAAGCCATTCAGTTATATTCATTCATTTTCTAAGCTGCCTAATCCTAATTGGGGACGCTGGGAGACTGGCACCCATCTTTGCTGAGTCTTGACGAGGGCACCCTGGACAGCTCACCAGGCCATCGCAGGGCAATTTTGAATAGCCAGTTAGCTTACTGTGCATGTTTTTGGACTGTGGAAGGAAACCGGATTACCTGGAGGAAACCCATTCAAACACGAGGCGAACATGCAAACTCCACACAGCAATGCTTCAGTCGAGAATCGAACCCAGGACCTTGTTGTGAGGTGGGTGTGTTTAAATAAACTTAAGTTTATTATATGGTACCTTAACATGGTGGCTCCATTTAATTCCCTGTGCAGTTACTGTCTCGCTTCTAAACCCGGGGTTGTCAATCATGTCACTAATTGATTTGCTCGTGTTAAAATGCCATTTCTGATTCGCCAGCCAATTATGGTTTCCATTGTTACTGTTCTCAGGCTTCTTTTAATTGGCTGTCACAGAATCAGCCTCCGTTTCCTCTGTTGTGTTCCAGTTTTTAAGTTTTCAGTAATCTTCCTTTTCTTCGTGTTTTCTTTGTCTTACTCATTTAACAATCTGCTTAATCTTAACAATGTCAGGGAAACTGGAGCATATCTCAGCTGGTACCTTGTGAAGACAGGGTACACCCTGAACAGCGAGCTAGACCATAATAGTTTTGGATACCTCATGCTCATTTTTCTTACTTTGTACTTAGGTAGCCACCTACATGCGATACTGACTTGATTGTATTCCATTTTATGTACAGTCGGCCCTTAACTTACGAAAACCTCTGAATACGAGAAATCCAGGTTACGAAAAACATTTTCAGAAATTTTCGCCCTCTGTATACGAAACAACCTCTTCTTACAAAAAGCGCCAAACGCGCCATTCAAAAATTAAACAATGCGCGAGTTGCTCTCTCATTGGCTGTCTCCCAACATCCCGCCCCACTGACCTCCCATTGGCCAGGAGGGAGCTGAACTGTACCCATACTTCCTGTTTGTCACACGTGTGAAGGAGAGTTGAACAGGACTGTTGGCTCGTGAGATTTTTTGAGTGTGATCAATGCAGCGTTATATTTCGTTATCCATCATGGACCCCAAGAAAGTGATTCCCGGTGACACCGAAAAGAAGAAGCAGGCTCCGTTATTAATAAAAGTAAAGCAAGAGATAATAAAAACATACGAAAGTGGGATGCGGTTGAGCGAAATCACAAAGGAGTATGGCTGAAACCCCTCGACAATCGGGACGATATTGAAGCAGAAGGAGACATTAAAAGCGGAGATACGGTGACGGAGGCGATTATTTCTGAAAAAGCAACCGCCATATTTAAGGACCTCGTGAAGGGGGGTGAGGGTTCTTCAGACCAGCAACCCCCGGCCTTTAAAGCGTCGCACGGGTGGTTCGAGAGATTTTAAAAAAGGTAAATACAGTAATTTTCTTTTACTTTTAACACATATTTCATACAAAATGTATGTACTTTTATCATT
>CM045740.1:36815724-36863224 GCA_024760905.1 Plotosus lineatus | reverse complement strand
GAGAATCGGGTGAAAAATCCTCGTCATCACTTTCTGATAGGTCCATATCGCTCCATTCATTCAGAGCATCCCATAGTTTTGCTGTAGCAGTTTCTAATGCTTCATCAGTTATTGGACATTTACCAAAAGAACAGCAAAATATTTTCCCGTTTTTTAAAGCACGGCGGAACAATCAAATGTGTTGTTACTGATGAATATTATAGACATTCCCCAGTGGCAGGGTGGTCTTGAAATACTGTGTAAACTCACTTTTACAGGCAGTGAACACCTCATTTGACCATTACAGAGACTGATCCAATAAAATTGGTAAGTTTGATCCACCATTTTGCTTCCAGTACACGTGGGCGGTCATTAGACATATGATGATATAAAAAAAAAAAAAACACACTGGGGGGTTTGGGGGCGCTTATTGAAGCAGAGCGCCAATTATTATGCTGAATACTTATACATACATACATATATATATATATATATATATATATATATATATATATATATATATATATATAGGGCAATTGAGGTTTAAGGGCTCAACAGTGCTGACACTGGGGATTGAAACACTGACCTTTAGATCAGTAACTCATCGCCTTAACCATGGATTCCTCCCACAGTCCCAAAACATGCAAAGTCGGCTAAAAGGCTGATCCAAATCGCCCCGAGCTGTGAAAGTGAGTGCGAATGGTTGTATGTATTTATGGCCTTGCAGTGGTCTGGCAAGCAGTTCAGGATACAGTATAACCCTCCCTCACCTGGAGTCATCTTGAGATGGGCGCCAGCCTCCATCCTAATCAGGATTAAGCAGCTTAGAAAATGAATGAATGAAGGCCACACCCATGAATGCAGGCCACACTCAGAAAAGCATTGCGGCTGATTAAAAAAAAAATGTATAGGATATCTGTTTGTACTCTCATATCAACAGGACTCTCAATAGTAGTAAAGATTAGAAAGTAAACAGTACGCAGGGTTCCCGAGAGTGCATATGTTCCTATGTAAGGCTCAGCTGTCATGAATTAGCCACTGCAAATTGTGCAGACAATAACCGTGGGCGTGGTGGTGTAGCAGGTAGCAGGTCGCAGTGCTGACGCAGATTCAGGGCCCTTATTTTGATTCTGACCGTGGGTTGTTTACTGTGCTGAGTTTCTATGCATATTTTCCATGTGGGTTTCCACCAGGTTCTCTTCCATCTCACCAAAATAATTCAAATTAAAAAAAAAACATTTGTTTATCAAACTGCTTTAACCTTGTAGGGTTGCAGGAAGGCTGGGGCACCTCTCAGCCAATTGTAGGTGAAGAGATCCATCCAGAACATCTCACCTGACCATTGTAAGGCCAATAGACAAACACACACTCACACACACACACACACACAGCTTGGGGCAACTTGGAATACTTGGACTATAGTGGACCGCTTCTCAATAGTGATCCATTTCGTCCCCATACCCAAGCTTGCCTTGGCTATGGAGACAGCTGGCCTGCTGGTCCAACATGTGTTCCGCCTACATGGCATCCCCCAGGACATTGTTTCTGACTGAGGCCAATTCGCCTAAGTGTACCCAGAGAAAACCCATGCAAGCACAATGAGAATCATGCAAACTACATCTCACTGAGCCTGGGACTCAAACCCAGGACCTCCTTGCTGTAGGGCAGACATGCTAATCACTTTGCCACTATGCCACTCAGTGTCCTCGAAAATGCATCCCTTGGCCTTGCCAGACAGCATAGACCAGTCAGGTGTTGTGAGCCAATTGTTGAGCTTCTGCCAGGCTTTCCAAACATGATGTTCTGTCCTTCAACCTGCTTTCGAACATCTTATCATGTTTCTTTGACAGTGAAGTGCAATCACGCTATAATGTATCTTCATTGACCTTCACCTTGTGAAAGTGAAGCACATAATTGCTCCGTTAATGAGCGTCTGCTAATGAGCGTCTCCAGGCGTTGCCTTCTAAGTACAGCCTCAGTGGTAATTATCGTCTAATGCTTATTATAAATATAGAGTGAGAGTGATTTCGGAGAGGCGTTTAGATTTGATAAGTGTCTTGCTTATCAACAAAAAAAAATCTTATTCACTCACCAAACTGCTTATTTACGAGTTATTAGGGTCACAGGGTGGGCAGAGCCTAAATCGACACTAAACAGCCTTCCAGATCATTACCGTGGTAACATGCGGAACCTTTCGAACTCACACCTGGAGTGAAATTCAGAACAGCCCCTGAGCCTAATGCGTAGTTCTTTAGACTGCAGGAGGAAACTGGACTACCCCGAGGAAACCCACACAAGCATAGGGAAAAAATTCCACACGGGGATGACATTGCCGAACCCGGGACTCAAACGCAGGACCTTCTTGCTGTGAAGCGGACGTGCAAACCACTACACCACCGTGCCGCCCATAATCTACGCATGCAAAGCGGCACGATTAGGTAAGAAATGGACGAGAAAGTAATTAAAATCATGCTGATGTACTGAGTGCGTTTAACTGTTCATTAATTCAGGCTGAATTTTTTCCCACTTTCATCGGACCTGATACCTTCGGGCTTCTTAATTAAACCAATTAAACACATATTACAGTATTGAGAGTGACTGCACTTGACCGTCTCACTATTACATAGTCCTCACAATGAGACCCGAAGACAATTACATCACTGGTCTTTTCTTTTCTTTTTGGGGATGTTAATATGGCAGAATTATAGGGACTTGAGAGACAGAGAAAACGAGAGAGAGAGAGAGAGAAACAGAAATAGAAACAGTGAGAGAGAGACAAACCGAGAGAGAGAGAGAGAGAGACAGAGTGCGCAAGAGAGTGAGCAAGACAGACAGTGAGAGAGACAGAGAGAAAAACACAGAGAGAGAGAGAGAGAGAGAGAGAGAGAGAGAGAGAGAGAGTAGGAGAGAGTGAGAGAGAGAAAACAGAGAGAAACAGAGACACAGAATGAGTAGAAGGGAGAGTGAGAAAGAGAGAAAGAGAGAGAGATATAAAGACAGAAAGAGATAGAGAAAGAGCAAGAGAGACAGAAAGAGAGAGACAGAGAATCAGAGGGAAAAACACAGAGAGAGAAATAGAAACAGTGAGAGAGAGACAGCGTGCACAAGAGAGGGGGAGAGAGAGAGAGAGAGAGAGAGAGAGAGAGAAAGATAGAAACACAGAGTAGAACACAGAGAGAAACAGAGAAACAGAGAGAGAGCGAGAGACAGAGAAACAGCGACAGACACAGAGAGATATAAAGACAGAGACACAGAGAGAGACAGAGAGAGAGAGAGAGAGAGAGACATATATATATATATATATATATATATATATATATATAGAGAGAGAGAGAGAGAGAGAGAGAGAGTGAGCAAGCGAGAGAGAGAGATAGAGCGAGATAGAGAGAGATAAAAAGAGAGACAGAGACAGATAGAGTGAATCAGAGGGAGAAAGCTACAGAGAGAGACACAGAGAGAGACAGTGAGAGCTAGAAAGAGACAGAGAGGGAGAGAGAGAGAGAGAGAGAGACAGAGAGAGATAAAAAGAGAGACAGAGAGAGACAGAGACAGATAGAGAGTTAATCAGAGGGAGAAAGCGACAGAAAAAGAGAGAGAGACAGAGAGAGAGCTAGAAAGAGAGACAGAGAGAGGCAGAGAAAGACAGAGATAGATAGAGTGTGAACCAGAGGGAGAGACAGAGAGAGAGAGACAGAGAGAGAGAGACAGAGACAACGACAGAAAGAGAGGGAGAGAGAGAGAGAGAGGTAGGGACAGAGAGAAAGACAGAGACAATGACAGAGTGAGAGAGAGAGAGAGAGAGAGAGAGAGAGAGAGAGAGAGAGGAGGCATTTATGTGGAAGCCAAAAACAAAACCTCCTTTCAGACCGAGTCATGAGTGGTGATTACGGCGATTCAAAGAGGAAATGGGTTTAATTGGCTCTATTCAGAAATAATCACCGTCCCGCTCTGTCTCCCTCCTTCACACTTGATTCATTCTTCCCATTTTATGTCTCGTTCAGTCTTTCCAAACCTTTATGTAATCATTGATTGTCAATGTGGGCGGGACGTTCGTGTAGTGGTTAATGCGTCTGCCTCACGGAAAGAAGGTCTGGGTTTGGTGAGGGTGATTCTGGGTGGAGTTTGTATTACCTCATCATGCTTGCTGGGGTTTCCTGCGTGTACTCAGGTTTCCTTCCACAGTCCAAAGACATGTATAGTAAGGTGTGTTCACGCGGTACCAATCATCGTCTCAATTTGTCCTGATCGCAGATTTTGGGAAAGAAAATACTGTTTTGGAAACATTGAAAAATTTGGCGTAATTTTTTGTGTGTCGCGAGGACATCGGGGAAACAGAGTCGGAATAACATCGGTAAATTCATGTTTTTAATACAGTTTGGGAGACATGTTGGTACAAATTGGAGTAACATCAGTATGGATCACAATAACATTGGATATAACATCTGTATCACATCAGGTAACAATCGGAGAGCATCGGAACATAACGGAAATTAAAAAAGAAAAAATGTCTGAAAGATCAGAATAACGTCAGAATAACATTGAGAATACAATCGTCTCAAATCGGAATCCTGATTGGAAGTGTGTGAGCACACCTTTAGGCTAATTGGATATTATGATGTGTTAATGGTGGAGATTTGGGTACTCTGCCTTTGTCCAGAGTTGGTTGAGATGGGCACCAGCCTCCTCGCAACCCTAATTTGCGGCAAATTTGGCAAATTAATGAATTAATAAATATTCTCAATTTCCTATAGTGTGCATGTGAATAGATCTTTTTTGGCCTTGGGATGGACTAGCAAGCTGTTCAGGGTGTACTCTGTTTTCACCCTGAATTGGCTGAAATAGGCTCCAGCCTGTATTTGACCTGAAGTCGTTCAACATATGAATGAAAGAACAAACAATTGTGAATGGAGCATTGATTAAACATACAACTGAAAACATGGATATAAAATTATGCAAAAAACCCAAACAAACAAACAAAAAAAACCCTAAACCAACACAAAACAAAAAACAAAACAAAACCCAAAATCTCCCATCTAAACCATCCGGAGCTATGAACAGGGCAAGGTCAAAAGTGAAAGTGAAATGAAATTGAAGAACAAATAGAAATAGAAATGGAATAAAATCTATACAAAAGATAAAATATAAAATATGATTAAACATTATCCTGAGGTACACTTAATACTAGGCTCCAGCAGAGGGGCGTGGCTGACACAGAGGTACGGAAAGAGAAGAAGAACGACACATTTCGGAACTCCAAAACTTTCAAAGAAGAAACAAATTGACTCCAGTATTACAGATGACCCCCAACTTACGTTTTAGTTCAGTTCTGGACGGCTGAACGTAAGGTGAAAAAAAAAACGTAAGTTGTTACTGTATGTTCCAGTGACACATGACGTTCATACTGCACTATACATCCATAAATACCATTACCGTATCTCATAAAACACCCCAGAAATCAATTACAGTAAAACCTCCGCTGACGAACGCTTAAGCTCACGAACTTTTCACCTCAAGAACATTAAATTTGCGAGCATATAGTCTCTGCTGACGAACTAGTTTTTGGCGGACGGACCAAACCACGCGGTCGAACAGCGCCACGGTGGCGGCCACGAGAAGCTGACGCACGCTCACGGCGTCCCAGTTAAATCACCCCTTTCTTTGAGTGTGGAAGTGGTTTGTGTTTGATAGACATTTTGGACCATATTGAGTGTACTTTTGCTATTATGGGACCGAAAAAGACCCCACCACAGGCGGAGATCATTGAAAAACACGAACGAGGTGTGCGTTTGTGTGACTCGGTGTCCCAGTACCAGTACGCTAAGTCTACCATTGCTCCCATCCTTAAGAACAAGGAAGCTATTAAGGGTGCGTGTCTGGCTAAGGGTGTTTCCAAACAGTAGGCGTTTCCAAACTCTCCTTCCAAACAGTAAGTCCCTCCCTCCCTCCTCCTCCCACTCCATTCCATCAAGCCATCAACTACCATCACAAAGGTAAATAAAACGACTTTATTATACAGTACAGTTTATTTCTTTAATTACAATACAATAGCACATTTATTATACATAAAATAAGGTATATTTTTGTGTAGTTTTAAGGCTTATTTAGTAGAAAATTATGTTTTATGGGGACCTGGGAACGGATTATTCTCATTTTAATGGTTTCTTATGGGAAATAAATGTTCGGAAGACGAACTTTTCGCCTTACAGACACTTTCTGGGAACCAATTATGTTCGTGAGCAGAGGTATCACTGTATTATAAACATAATATTGTAAAATTAATTTCAAATAAATTAAATTCAAGCAAAAATAATTTCAAATAGATAAATTTTAATCAAATTCACTCCAATCAAATTTTAATCAAATATCAATACAAGTGGGGCTGGTGGCGTAGTGGTTAGAGTGCTGGGCTCATGATCGGGAGGTTGGGAGTTCAAATCCCAGTGAGACCCCCACTGTGCTAAGACCCCTGGGCAAGGTCTTAACCACAAGTGTGCCTCCGTTCACCCAGCAGTATAAATGGGTACCAATAAAATATACTGGGAAGGTAACATGTGATGGACTAGCGTCCCATCCAGGAGGAGTTGAACTCTGAGTTGCTTCATGCTACAGAAACCGGGGATAAGCACCGGCCTGATGAGCCACTCTTCACATGTTTTTCACCAGCATCAATTTTCTTGATAATAGCCATCTCCGTTTCTAATGAGATGGCTTGCCGCTTTTTCTGATTACCACTATCAGTAGTAGGCTTACGCTTCTGACCAACCATATTTGCTTAGGGTTACAAAAGTCCGCAAAACAGTGTAAACATAAAGATCATAGAGACGACGTCTTAACACAAGGGTAACACGCAGTGAACTGGGAAGGAGAGGCACGTTCAGTCTGTTGTTTGTAAACAATGGACACAGCGTCATGCGGAAGTAGCGTATTAGGTCAGTGTACTACATAGGTACGTCTCGTACTACAGAGAGCACACTAAACTCAAAATTTGACATAATAAAAAAAAAAAACACGTAAAATTGAAAAATATGTAAAACGAATGAACGTAAGTCGGGGAGCATGTGTATAATGAACTGGATAAGAGTGAAACTCTCTGTAAATTTGATCAGATCCACTGTGCTGTGCTTGAGAGGAACCAGGAGTTTAAACACGGGACAAAATGATATGTACAGATGATTAGAGAGAGAGAGAGAGAGAGAGAGAGAGAGAGAGAGAGAGAGATTGTATACAGTACAAACTCACAAAGGTTACTTATACAAGGTTTAAACATACATTCCCCTCTAAAGAATGCCCTGTAACAACTTACGAACAAATTCATCTAACCGGCTGGAAGTTGACTTGTTTGTAAGATGGGAGCATCTGTACTTACATTGTTGCATCTGTGTGTGCACGCGCATCTGCACGCATGCGTGCGTGCGCACGTGTATGTATGTGTTGTTGTTCTTCTCAGGCAGTTCCATCTGTATGTGTGTGTGTATTTATATTTAATTTACATTGGTTTTTTTAATGTTTAATTGTTGTTATAAGCATTTATAGCATTGAATATGTACTTATTGCTATTATATACACATATACATGTACGTATACGTCAGTGTAGGGGGGTGTTGATCCTTCTTCGAGGATTTCGATGGTCGCGTGGGGATCTCGGTCCCAATTAACCGCGGAAAGTGAGGGATCCCTATGTTCACATTTACAGTTTTTGCACTTGGCAGATGCTCTTGTCCAGAGCAACATATATTTTACCTCATCTATACAATTGAGCAAATGAGGGTTCAGGCCCTTGCTCTGAGGACCAACAGCAGTAGATTGGTGGAACTAGAGCCCGACTCTCGGACCAGCAATCCCGAGCCTTACCCACTGACCTCCCAGTGCGATTATTAATGTAGCTTGTGCTTCGGAGGGTGTGAGGTCAAATTTTATTTCCACCACAAACAGACTACTCCAATCATGCTGAACTGAGAACTCAACCATCTCCCTTAAAGGGTTTCATTATGTTTGTTTTTGTCCGGCGCAGCACGGTGGAGCAGTGCTTATTGCACATGCACCTCACAGCACAAAGGTCTTGGCTCCAAGTTGTGTCTGTGTGGAGTCTGCATGTTCTCTCTGTGCTTGTGTGGGGTTTCTTCTGGTTTCCTCCAACAGACAAAAGACATGCACATTAACTTAACTGGCTGTTTCAAATTGCCTGTAAGTGCGAGTATGAATGGCTGGTGTCTGTGTGTGTGTGTGTGTGTATGTGGCCCTACAATAGTCTGGCAAGCTGTTCAGGGTATACGGAATCTTCATCCAGTATGGGCTGAGATAGGCTTCAGCCTGCACACCAAAAGAAAAATGAAACCACTAACTTTGGTTATATTAGACACTGGAGCCAGGTTAAAACATATAGGTTTCTAGTCCACTGTAATTGGTATGTTGTCCACCACGAAGTGACTTCAGTGGCATTCTTCTAGTATCGCACTCATGTCTTACCCATTATCATATAATTTCCCATGATATCAGCAAATGCAGCTACAAACTCTGCCAGTGATTGATGTAAAATTCCATATTGATGTTTCTCTCACAGAGATATGCACATATGCACTTCACAAGTTACAACCTTCTTCCTGTATATCATTTCTGATGATTGCATGCTGCCATGAGGCTTGTGGGTATGTATTGTGGGGCAGACTTGCTCATCAAGAGGTTCAGACAACGGCAAACAAGCGATAGGTGAGAAAACACCCTGAAGGGTCTCAGTGTGGGCGTGTTGGTCCACACCTGATTGTGATGACTACTTACAATAACAATTAAATATTAAAAAATAATTAATAAGATGTAAAAATATAAATACACACACACATACAGATGCGTGCGTGCACGCACGCAGATGCGCACCTCACAAAAAAATGTAAGTAGTTTTGTTGAGGGGGTTTTGGGTTGTTTTTTTTTTTCATAATTGGCCTTGTTTTTGTGGTATTTTCCTTAACTTTTTCCCTTATTTTTCCTTAATTTCTTTATTTTTTAATTCGATGAATACTGTATTTTAAAAAACCCATGATGCACTGAAGCCGCATGAATTGAAGTGCGAAGTAGCGAGGGATCCCTGTATGTGTATGTATATATATATATATATATATATATATATATATATATAAAATGTGTGTATATATATATATATATATATATATATATATATATATATATACAAAAGGACAGGACAAAGACTTTCTATTGAAACTCCATTTATCACTACAGATCTGTTTCGAGGGGTGGTGAAACCATCCTCTCTTCAGGTGATTATAGAGGAAGAAACATTTTATATATATATATATATATATATATATATATATATATATATACACATATACATATACACAGTGGTTCCTCACCTTACAAAATTAATCCGTTCCAGAGCCTTTTTCTTAACCTGGATTTTTCGTAAATTGAACCGCATTTTACATGTAAAACGTGTGATTCGTTCCAAGGCCCCCAGTACTACCCTCTAAACCCTTTAAAAATGATAAAAGCATGCCTTTTAAGACCTCCTTCTGCTTCAATATCATACCGATGGCAGACGGGTTTGCCCATATTCCTTTGCGATATCACTTGAGCCCATTTGTTCTTCTCACTCGCACCAGAAATCACAGGTGTGTTTGTGTTGACATGTCTTCTTAGCAGAGTTATAATCTTACAAATGTTTATGGAAGCTTAAAAGCCTGAGTCAAGAAATAAAGCATGAAACAACAGTAACTCTGTCCTTTACACAAAAAGCATTATGGGAAATGCACCTCCATAATAGCCAACGGGAGGGAGCTGCGTCATCCCTAGTAGCCCGTGGGAGGCCAGCGGGGCGATATGTTTGGAGATAGCCAATAAGAGGGAGCTGCGTTATCCTTCCTAGCCAATAGGAGGCCAGCGGGGCGGGATGTTTGAACGTCATTGATGGGAGAGCAGCTTGTGCATTGTTTGAATATTTGAATGGCGCATCTGAATGGCGCGTTTGGCGCATTTCATAAGGAGAACTTGTTTCGTATGCAGAGACAAAAAAATTTGGAAAATGTTTTTCGTAACCTGAATTTTTTGTTAACTGAGACGACTGTAAGGTGAGGTACCACTGTATATACATATAAACACACATACACACAAATACTGTCTATGCTAGTCCTTCTCAAAAAATTAGCATATTTTGATAAAGTTCATTATTTTCTGTAATGTACTGATAAAAATTAAACTTTCATATATTTTAGATTCATTGCATACCAACTGAAATATTTCAGGTCTTTTATCGTTTTAATACTGATGATTTTTGGCATACAGCTCATGAAAACACAAAATTCCTATTTTATCAGTACATTACAGAAAATAATGAACTTTATCACAATACAGTAAAACCTCCGCTGACGAACGCTTAAGCTCACGAACTTTTCGCCTCAAGAACATTAAATTTGCAAGTATATAGTCTCTGCTGACGAACTAGTTTTCGGCGGACGAACCAAACCACGCGGTCGAACAGCGCCACGGTGGTGGCTACGAGAAGCTGACGCACGCTCACGGCGTCACAGTTCGTCACCCCCTTTCTTTGAGTGCGGTCGTGGTTTGTGTTTGATAGACATTTTGGACCATATTGAGTGTACTTTTGCTATTATGGGACCGAAAAAGACCCCACCACAGGCGGAGATCATTGAAAAACACGAACGAGGTGTGCGTTTGTGTGACTCGGCGTCCCAGTACCAGTACGCTAAGTCTACCATTGCTCCCATCCTTAAGAACAAGGAAGCTATTAAGGGTGCGTGTGTGGCTCAGGGTGTTTCCAAACAGTAGGCGTTTCCAAACACTCCTTCCAAACAGTAAGTCCCTCCCTCCCTCCTCCTCCCACTCCATTCCATCAAGCCATCAACTACCATCACAAAGGTAAATAAAACGACTTCATTATACAGTACAGTTTATTTCTTTAATTACAATACAATACACATTTATTATACATAAAATAAGGTATATTTTTGTGTAGTTTTAAGGCTTATTTAGTAGAAAATTATGTTTTATGGGGACCTGGGAACGGATTATTCTCATTTTAATGGTTTCTTATGGGAAATAAATGTTCGGAAGATGAAATTTTCGCCTTACACACACTTTCTGGGAACCAATTATGTTCGTGAGCTGAGGTATCACTGTATGCTAATTTTTTGAGAAGGACTAGAACATACAGTTGTGTTCAAAAATAATAGCAGTATGTTTAAAAAGTTGAATAATGCTAAAAAAAATTCTTATAACAACTTTTTTTTCCCATCCACACAAAGAAAATTGAATATTGGACTGTTCAGAAAACATCAGTGTCTGTTTTTCTTCTTTAAAGTCAAACATTCTCTGTATAAACTGATAAATGTTGTCAGTTTTCGTTTTCCTCCGAATCAGTGAAATAATATTTTTTTATATAAACACTGTTTCTGAGACCTGCTGCACATCTGTGTTGTGGAGTCGACCAACTTCTGGCACCTGTGTGCAGGTTTTCCATCCCGGGATGATTGGACTACATTCCACAGATCTTCTGGATTTCTTGGTTTTGCCTCAGAAGATGCATTTTTAATGTCTCCCCACAAATCCTCTATTGGATTAAGGTCTGGGGATCGGGCCGCGCTCCATAATGCCAATCTTATTGACCTGGAACCAGGATGCTGCCTGTTTACTGGTGAGTTTGGGGTCATTGTTTTGTTGGAAAATCCATTTCAAAGGCATTTCCTCTTCAGCATAAGGAAGCACAACCTCTTCAAGTATTCTGATGGATTTAAACTGATCTTTTTTTGAACAGTCTTTTTTCTTCAATTTTTTTAAAGGAATAACACAAATTTGAGATTTTTTCTTCATGCCTTGATTTGGAATAGAATGTGTCGTGTTCCCAATGCAATTGTGTGTTATGGAAATAAAAGCATAAAATTGGTGTTTCCAATAATAATGAAAACATATTGAATTCCATTAACAATAATGCAAAATATTAAAGTTGCAATAAACTGCAAGTTGCTCAAGTACTTTCCAACGCTAGCTGGGAACACGAACCCCCTTGACATCATTATTAATTAACCTGTAGTACCTGTGGGAACGTTTCCTGTTCTTCTGAAGGTTGATTATTAACCTGTTCAGCATGACATTATTCAAATTAATGGCACTGAAATGTCAAAAGCAGTTGGAAAACATCACGGCGGTACATTCCCCGTCATGTTGTTTTTCTACAGAAGGGCTGTGTGCACAGAATGACTGCATGTCGCTTCCGCATGGATAAATCTCAAGTCTCTCATATTTCCAATCTGTGAATTGCCAGCCACGGATGTCAAAAAATGATTAATGGCTGTCTACAAATGGACATTCTCCGTGAGGGGGATAGAATCCAAAATGTTAATAAAATACTAAATTAGCAGGTTTTTTCCACTGTTCAGAGAAGGGGGAAAAAAAACATATACACAAACACTCTTACACATACCCCAGCCTCCCTTTTCCTGTACGGTAAATTACTTACATGTGTTTTGGAAAAAGCTGCAAGACGGACACCCAAACAAACCAGTATTCAGACAGCAATTGACTGTAGACTGGAATATTTCGGAGGATGTTTAATCAGATGCTTTAAGCCGGGGTCTCCCGTATTTATCTGATCTGGTTGGCTTACACAGTCATTGTTCACAAAAGTACCACTGCTGTATGCATTTTATCTCATTCATTCATTCATTTATTCATTCATTCATTCATTTTGTGCTTGACAAGTTTTCTTAATGGACGTTGGGAAGCTGGTGCCTATCTCATCGATTCTGGGTACACCCTAAACAGCATGCCAGTCCATCACACACCTAAGGTTAATTTGAAACAGTCAGCTGATCTAATTTGAATGTCTTTGGACTGTAGGAGAAAACCAGAGGACCTGATGGAAACCAGGTAAGCACATTTAGAATATGCAAAAATATCACACTCGTATTTAGGACCATCTTGCTGTGAACCACAACGTTACTGCATCACCCTCATTTGATCTCAGTGCATTTGACATATACAGGGATCCCTCACTTTCCGCGGTTAATTGTGACCGAGACCCCCAAGCGGCCATCGAAATTCGCGAAGTAGGATCACCCCCCCAACCCCCCTGACTGATGTATATGTTCATGTATATGTGTATATAATATCAGTAAATACATATTCAATGCCATAAATGCTTATAATAACAATTAAACATTCAAAAAGAATGCACAAGATGTAAATAAAATATAAATACACACACATACAGACACGCGCGCACGCACGCACGCAAATGCGTGTGCACACACTCAGATGCACACCTCACAACAATGTAAGTAGTTTTGATGGGAGATTTTGGGTTGTTTTTTTGTTTTGTGTTTGTTTAGGCTTTTTTTTTTTTTTTTTTGCATAATTGGCCTTGTTTTTGTGGCATTTTCCTTAACTTTTCCCCTTTTCTTCCTTAATTTCCTTATTTTTTAATTCAATGAATATTTTTAGAAAAAAAACTGCGATACACTGAAGCCGCATGAATTGAAGCACGAAGTAGTGAGGGATCTCTGTATATGTACAGTGGTACCTCATCTAACGAGTGTCTCTTATCACGATTTTTCCATGATATGAGCTTCGATCCCACATCTGCTCCATCCAACGAACAAAAATTCACTTTACGAGCTCTGCTGGGGAAATGGCTTTGCCGGGCCGATTAGCCTCATATTCTTCTACGTGTATTTCTCCGCTCTCCGAGAACGCCTTGTGCTGTGCTTCTCAATTCTTTTCTGTGACGCCCCCTCTAGGAAGGACCCCCCCCCCCCAGCACCCCGCGCACGACTATAAATAGTGTTTAGTGCACTATATAGTTTGCTCGGTGCTTTTTTCCCCCTACACCATAGCGCGAGAATGAGAGCGCCACTGCTAAACACTGTAGTGGATGCACAATTACACTTAATTCTAGTACAGTGTGGCAGAATAGTATTTTCCTCAGGGTCATAGCCCCTGGGATCACACCGCACTCCCCCAAGAGGGTCACGCCCCACTATTTGAGAAGCACTGGCTATGTAGGAGCTCACCACAAGCCTTTCCTCATGGCATTCGCAGTGTACACAAGCACAAAATTCTCCTCCTCCTCCGCCTCTGTTACGCACCACCTCCTGCCTGCCCACATGACATCTTTGCCACAGTCGATGATAGGAAGGAATTTATTCTTGTTTTATTATTATTTATTATTCATGTTAATGTACATGTATTATTATTATTACTTTTTTTTTGCATGTTTATCTATAATATATGAGATCAAATATACATGTTTGTGGCAGGCTATATGAGTTTGGGAGCGGGTTGGAACGGATTAAATTAGTTCGACAATGTACCACTGTGTATATGTGTGTGTGTATATATATATATATATATGTGTGTGTGTGAGAGTGTGTGTGTGTGTGTGTGTGTGTATATATATATATATATATATATATATCCATACACACACACATTATATATATATATATATATATATATATATATATATATATATATATATATATATATATATATATATAAATAATTATATTCATTTTCTGAGCCACTTAATCTCAGATTGTTTAAATGTGACAAAACACAAGGTTTTGCTACTAAATGTAATTTAATTGTTGGTTGATGTTAGCAGGGCAGCATTATAATATAGTACTGTAGATAGCACATCTGCCTCACAGCAAGGAGGTTCTGAGCTCAAGGCCTGAACCTGAAAGCCTTTATGTGGGTTTACGCATACATTCCAAAATATGCACATTAGGCTAATTGGCTGTTCGAAATAACCCCAAGGTGTGACTGTGAGGGCGTTTGTGTGGGTGTGTTGGTCCGGTGAGCTGTTCAGGGTCTACCACGACTCGCCCAGTGTTAGCAGAAATAGGCTCCAGCCTCCTTACGACCCAGTGGGATTAGGCGTATGGAATGAGTGAGTGAGAGTGATAAATTTTGGTGATGACGTATTGATTAGCATGTCCACCACAAAAGCAAAAGGGTCCTGCGATGGTCTTTCTGTGTGGAATTTGCAGATTCCCCCAAATGCTTTTGTGGTTTCTCTGGGTAATGCAGTTTCCTTTCACAATGCAAAGACACAATTTGTTTCACAATGCATTACACTAATTGGCTATTCCAAATTGCCCCCAAATGTGAATGCGAGTGTAAATTGTTGTATGTTTTCCCTGCGATGGACTGGTTCAGGGTGTATCCGTCACCCTAGTAAAAATTTAGCATTTAAAAAAAAAAAAACGTTATAATCCACATATTCCTGTATGAAAATAGCTGGAAATAGAGAAAACGCAGTAATTTTTCAATCAAGCAGTGAGCCACCCAGCTTTTTTAAAAGCTGCAATGCTGAATATCCTACATTGTAAATTTTATGACGCCAGCACCCGGTCCGCGTTTTCTATTGAACGTCTGTCGGGAAATTTTTTGTCAGCTTGCATTCTAAAAAAACCCAAACAAAAATAAGGTTGGCTTTTCAGGATGCCAGGTATTCAAAAATCAGGTATTTGAAACAACAATAACAAAGCACCTAGATGATCCTAGCAGGCTTTCTATATGTATAGACTGAAACAAGCTGCATTGTCTTGCCCATGATGTCCATTCTAAGGTCTCCGAAGACCGAGTCACATGATATTGCAGCAAAAGCCATACAGCTCTATATGGGCCCCTGAGCTATGTTGCTTGGTCAGGAGTTTAAACAATAGGTGCCGCTTATTGTTGGGTTCAGAACTGGTATAAATGCAACAGTTAAACCAGGCAGGACATCATTTCAACAAGTCAAGCGCTGACTGACAAAAGTCAAAATGATGGGAAAGGTATTCAAATATATCAACAACAACAATGGCAAAAATGGAATTTACATTTATCATCTAAAACCTGTTTGTAAAATGTATTGCTTTTCTTTTCAAAACAGATCATCTTCTACCAGGACAGGAACTTCATGGGCCGCTCCTATGAGTGTAGCGGCGACTGTTTCGATATGTCCTATTACATGAGCCGCTGCTACTCCTGCAGGGTCGAGAGCGGGTGCTGGATGGTCTATGACCGTCCCAACTTTATGGGCAACCAGTATTTCCTGAGAAAGGGCGAGTATGCTGACTACATGGGCATGTGGGGCTGGGGCATGAACAACTGGATCAGGTCTTGCCGCATGATCCCTATGGTATGATCATCATGAACAACAGTGCAGTGTTTACAATCTCAGAACCAGAAGCCAGATAGCTGCAGAGCTTCATGCTTTTCTTGCTCAAAAACCTTTTGCCTCAATATTTAGCTGGTCTGGGCAGCATGGTGGTGTTGTGGTTAGTACATCAGCCTCACAGCAAGAAGGTCCCGGGTTTGAATCCTGGACTTGGTGAGGGCATTTCTGTGCGGAGTTTGTACACCCCGCCCCCTACCCCCACCATTGGCATGGTTTTCTTCTGGGGACTCAATTCAAAGACATGCACACTCAGCTAACTGACTCTTACAAATTGCCTCTAGGTCTGACTGTGAATGGTTGTGTGTGTTGGTCCTGCTGTACAGGGTGTACCCTGCCTTCACCTACAGTTGCCTAAAATAGACTCCCCTTTCCATTTGACTCTAGTGGGAGAATGCAATTCAACAAATAAAGAAATTATTTAATTGACAAAACGCATTTGTTTTACTGGGACATGATCGACATGCCTCAAAGTGATGATATTGCTTTCTGTTCCCAAACAGTACAAAGGAGCTTACAGAATGAGGGCTTATGAAAGGGAGAGCTTCATGGGCCGAATGATGGAAATGTCTGATGATTGTGACTCCTTCATGGACCGCTACCACTGGTCCAATGGCTGCATGTCTTGTCACGTGATGGATGGCCATTGGCTCATGTATGAACATCCCCACTACAGAGGCAAAATGTGGTACTTCAGGCCTGGAGAGTATAGGAGCTTCAGGGACATGATGAGAACAGGTGGTATGAGGTTCATGAGCATGAGACGCATCATGGACTCTTGGTATTAATGCCATTGATATGCTGACGTTGAAACAAAGCAATTTTAAATAAACTGTTTTTAAATATAAACCAATTGCAGTTTTTCTTTTCGTTTTGAAATGACATCCAACATACAGGTGTAGTGTAAAAACCACCAATTTTTGCATATCCAATACACCAGTTGGCAGGATTTTAGTAGGTGGTGGCAAACTAAAGAATCCAGAGAAACCCCACAAAGATAAACCAGCAGAAACTGTACAGACAATAATCAGAAAAGCTGTGCGATAGCAATACTATGAATTATAATTATAATATGGGAATTCTTAGAGGGCAGCATGGTGGTACACTGGTTAGCACATCCACCTCAGAGCAAGAAGGCCTGAGTTTGATTCCTGTGCTCGAGGTGTTTCTATGTGGAGTTTGCATGTTCTCCCCATGCTTCTGTGGGTTTCCTCCGGGTACTCTAGTTTCCTTCCAAAGACATGCACAGTGGGCTATTTTGCTGTTCCACATCGCCCCTTGGTATGAGTGTGAATGGTTGTGTGAGTGTTGGCCCTGTGATGGCCTGGTGAGCTCTCCATCGTGTACCTTGCCTTCGCCCAGAGTCAACCGAGATGGGCGCCTAGTTAAGATTAAGCGGCTTACAATGTGAATAAATAATTCTTAGAATTTAGTTATTCGTGAGATTTTTTTTTTTACAAATATTTACTATACTGTATGGGCGGCTCAATGGTTCAACCCATTGTCTGAGTTTAAACCTCATTAGCCTACCAGAACTTTTCTTTGCAGGGTTTGCATGTACTCCTCGTGCCAACATGGGGTTCTCCGATTTTCTCACACAGTTCAAAGACAAGTCAAGACTGGCACGAACCTTAGGTGAACTGGCTAATCTAAACTGTCCATAGGTGTAGATATAAGTGTGCTTGGTGGTTTGGGTCTGTGTTATCGTTGTGATATATTGGAGGCCTGCCCAAGATGTAGGTCACCTTGCACGCAAAGTCAGCTTGGATGGACTCCAGGTTCCAAATCCCGTGGTTAAAATTCAGTTAAAAATGATGCTAACAGGACTCCTGAATGGTGCATCAACAAGGGATGTGGAAGTCAACCTGGAGCTTAATCCTACCAGGGTCATAGGGAGGCTGGAACTTATCTTAGCAACTAGCAACCCAATCGATTGCAGGGTCAGCACACACACACACACACACACACACACACACACACACACTGCTTCACTAACCATTAGGCTACAGCTGTCTGTCTTCTTTTCGGCTTTTCCCCTTTTACTCAGGAGTCGCCACAGCGAATCATCTGATTCGCACGTTTGATTTGGCAGAGGTTTTTACGTCGGATGCCCTTCCTGTCACAACCCTTTTTAGCAAGGGACAGAAACACGCCGATGGCCTTGCAGCTACTCTTTACGAAAGTCAGCAATGGTTCTTTTACATGCCTCTCACCATAGACAGTGAGAGACATGGCCCGCCTTTGATAACCCAGTTAGCTGCACTGGGGGAGACAGTGACAGCCTTGTGGAGAGTGGGACTTGAACCCCCAACCATTGGATCAGCGATCCAGCGTCCTGTACCACTAGACCACCACTGCCCCTACAGTAGCTTAACCCCTTAAGGCTACAGCTACCCCAACAAAAACAGTTTTGCCTTAAAAAGCCTACAAAAACCAACAGAACTCATCAACGTTTCTCTTCACGGAAATCTTCACTAAAATGAGAAAAATTCAGGGTAATAATGTGGAATAGCACTATCTCACATCAAAGAGTTCAAGGTGGAGGTGGGACTGCATCAAGGATCAGCTCTGAGCCCCTTCTTGTTTGCTATGGTGATGGACAGGCTGACAGACGAGGTTAGACAAGAATCTCCATGGACTATGATGTTCGCAGATGACTTTGTGATCTGTAGTGAGAGCAGAGAACAAATGCAGGAAAATCTAGAGAGGTGGAGGTATGCCCTGGAAAGGAGAGTAATGAAGATTAGCCTCAGTAAGAGGAATACATGTGCATGAATGACAAGGACCCAAGAGGAACGGTGAGGTTACAGGGGGCAGAGATAAAAAAAGGTGGAGGATTTTAAGTACTTAGGCTCAACAATCCAGAGCAATGGAGAGTGTGGAAAAGAGGTGACGAAGCGTGTGCAGGCTGGTTGGAATGGTTGCAGAAAAGTGTCCGGTGTGATGTGTGATAGGAAAGTATCGGCAAGAATGAAAGGAAAAGTGTACAAGGTGGTGATGAGGCCAGTGATGTTGTATGGTTTAGAAACAGTGGCCCTGGGGAAAAGACAGGAGTCAGAGCTGGAAGGAGCAGAGATGAAAATGTTGAGGTTCTCTTTGGGAGTAACAAGGATGGACAGAGGACCAGCACATGTAAGATGTTTTGGAGACAAAGTCAGAGAGGCTAGATTGAGATGGTTTGGACATGTACAGCGGAGGGATAGTGAGTATATTGGTATTAGGATGCTGAGGTTGGAACTACCAGGCAGAAGGCCTAGAGGAAGACCAAAGAGACGATTGATGGATGTGGTGAAGGAGGACATGAAGGTAGTTGGAGGCAGATGATTCTGGAAAAGGAAAAGCACTATTTCATGTCAAATGAAAATGAATTTAATTTACGCAATTTAAAATAACCAAAGTAACTTTGCTCTGCTTGATAGAGCGGAAACTCAAAGGAAATCAGCAGCGTTAACGTCGATCACATCAAACTATATATTAGTTCACTTCCATGCTTACAAAGGTTTCCTCAGGGTACTCAGGTTTCCTCTGACAGTCCAAAGACATGCATGTTAGGTTAATTAGCCGTTCCAAATTGCACCAGGTGTGGCTGTGTGTGTGTGTGTGTGTGTGTGTGTGTGTGTGTGTGTGTAGTTGTATGAGTGTTCGCACTGCGATAGTCTTGGAAGCTGTTTTGTTGTACTCCGCCTTTACCCAGTTGTCGGTCGAGATAGGCTCCAGCCTCTCTGTGACCCGAGTAATATTAGTGGTTTGGCAGCTAAATATACTTCCTTACATCACACTAGTATGACTGTGAGTAAGTTTAGCTATAATTATATTAATTACACTATTACAAATACTACTTGGTAGAAAAACAAGATGTATACAATAAACTAAATCAGCTTCGATGTGATTGGTGACTGGGATTAATGGTGGACCGCGTGCATCGGAGATTATTTAAGGTTGAACCGTGGGATCTGCTGAGACTTTGGGGGTTGCTAAAACCTTAGGGGGTGATCTGGGATAAAGAGCATTGATTTAAGATCCAATAGGGTGCATGCCTCCGGGCCTCTGCGTTGGAGATCTCCCTTTGAGGAGGATGTGCATAGCTGCCACCTTCTGCCATTGTGCTGTCAATATGGCAGTCAAAGGTCAGATCTAACCTCCTCTCTACTCCACTACCCACTGCTCAGCCCTGTCATTTGTCTATTAAACCCCTGATGTGAGGCAAAAGCTCCACACATTTATGTGTGAAAGAGTGACTTATGTGTATGTAAATGCTGTCAACTGGCTGGCTTTGATTCAGCGCACACGTACGCACACACACACACACACACACACACACACACACACACACACACACACACACACACACACAACCCCCAATTCATATCCTCTGATACTCAGCACTGCCCTCCAATATCTAAATAAGAAAAATCCAGGTCCGAAGATGAGGTTCACATCTATGGCCAGTTCAGAATATCCCGTTGACCTAATCCACATATCTTTGAAAAAAAAAGTCTTTGTAGGAAGAAACAGGAGTACCCAGAGGAAACAATTGTGGCATGAAGAGAAAATGCAAACAAAAGTTCTCAGTTGACTACAAGATTTGAACCCCGAACCCCCTTCCTCTGCGATCACTGTGCTAACCACTGCACCGACAGCATTACGTTTCTGAAAACCCCACTCCCCCTCTTGATACTTCTTCCCTAATTCAGTCCTAGTCAATTTCCAGTCATCAAGCAAAGGATTGGCGAAAACAAATACGCAGCCACTCCATGATCTTGACAAACTTCAGGCATCTTTATGAACTGCTGTGCACGTGCATTCACAGTAATACCCCCCTTTTCACTGGAGCACGGCAGACTTACAGAAGCAAAAATGTTGCCATCCGCAAACGTTCCGCAATTATTTCCTCATCTTCTGTGTCATTCCGTGTCATTCCGTAGTTATTCCTCAAGTCTTCTTCCACTTCTGTATGCTTCTGGCAGGCCAAATTATTCCATGAACGTGCTTTTGAACATGTTCAAAAGCATGTTCACGGAAAAAAAAATCCGTGAGTGTTCCGTGGGGACACTTTGGCGTACTTTTCCGTACCTTTTCCGCAAATGCTGTGAACGTTCCGAGAGTGTAAGAATTTCCACTTTTCTGTAGAATTTTCACCCATTTTCTGTGTAAAAATGCTGAAGCTCTTCTGTAGACTGCGTTCAGCACTTTTCCGCTACACAATCCTTGCATGCCGTAGTCCAGTGAAATGGGGGTAGAAGAATTTCCACTTTTCCGTAGTATTTGCCCAGATTTCCATGTAAAAATGCCGAAGCTCTTCTGTAGACTGCGTTCCGCGCCTTCTCGCTACGATCCTTGCATGCCGTAGTCCAGTGAAATGGGGGTATAAAAGGGCTATCCGCCCCCAGCTTGCGTGAACTCAAAGATTTATGACATTCCTTCATCCCATGACAGCTCAGGTGAGTAGCTCCCATGGACTCCTGGATGGCTGCAGGGATCAAACTGGATTCAAACTTGCAACCTCCAGGACGAAAGCAGCACACCCTGTCGGTGCCCTGCAGAGCATTTTTAATGGGAATAAATTACTGCGAAGTAATCTGTATATCAATCTATGGAGCAGACCCCAAACATAAAGCATGGAACTGTATACGGTATATGCAGGATGTAATTTAGCCATTTTATTTTTCAGAGAAGTCCATCAACACCGACAGTTTATCAGGGCTGAAGTACATAAACTCCCTCAGTGAAAAGCAAGTGGTGTACAGAGATGTGAAAAAGGTCATCTCATCAGGTGAGTCATCTTACACTCTATGCTCAGAAAGTGTGTGAGTGCATGATGGGAAATTCTAAAGAGAATTATACAACAGTGGATCGGACCCCTACAGCGAGAAGATTTTGCTGCCATGCTTTGTCCTTACTTGTCAGCTTAAAGAGAAATCAATACAAAGCTCTTCTGCCTGTTCACTTTTATCCTGTGCTAAAGCACTTGCATCCGGATGGAAGTGCTGCAGTCCACAGTGCACAGGGGATCATGAGAATATAAAAATATTTAGTATCCCCGTATTCGACGTGATAAGCGCCCAGGGCGCTTAAAAAATGGAGTGCGTGGGCACTTATTAAAATTTTACCAGCGGAACGGTAAGTGCTTATTACCATCGAGGAGGAAAACATGAATAATAACAGAACAATAAAAGCGTTTTACTGGTATTTGTGTTATTAATTTTGTGGTATCAACCAAACTACTTACAAGAAAGCTGAAAATAAACAGCAAACCGCATAAATAAATAAAAAAAAAGACTTTTCCTTCCCGGTGCTGTTCCTTTAAATATTTCCTTTAAACATTTCCTTTAAACATTTTCCCCCCCCAAAGTAAAATGAGCCAATCAACACATGTCAACTTTAGCACATGGCAAGTTGAACCAATCAACACGAACATAAACAAAAACACATGGCCAGGAACCTCCTTAAATTTATGAAGTTAGTGAGCAGGAGAATCATACTGGTCATCGCTTTCTGATCGGTCCATATCTGACTCATCGCTCCATTCATTCAGAGCGTCCCATTGTTTTGCCGTAGCAGTTTCTAATGCTTCATTTTGTTGGACATTTACCAAAAGAAAAAGCAACATATTTTCACATTTTTTAAAGCACGGCGGAACAATCAAATGTGTTGTTACTAATGAACATTATAGACATTCCCCAGTGACAGGGGGTCTTGAAATACCGTGTAAACTCACTTTTACAGGCAGTGAACGCCTCATTTTACCGTTACAGAGACTGGTCGGATAAAATTGGTAAGTTTGATCTCCCATTTTGCTCACAGTACACATAGGCGGTTATTAGACGTAAGAGCAAAAACACGGGTGGTGTTTGCTTATTGGAGCAGGGCGCTTATTATGTCGCATATGGTATATTACATTTGATTTGGTGGTTAGTACATCGACCTCATTGCAAAAAGGTCATGGGTTCGAGTCCCGGCTCAGACGTTTCCATTTGGAATTTGCATGTTCCCATCATTTTTTTGTGTGGGTTCTTTCCAGGTATTCTGGTTTCATTCCACAGCCAAAGACATGCACGTTAGGTTAATTAGCTGTTCCTGTGTGGACGTCAGTGTGAATGTTTTTGTGTGTGTGTTGGTGTTGTACTGGTCTGGCAAGCAATTCAGGGTGTAATATTGCCTTCAGCCAGAATTGTCTGAGACAGGCTTCAGGATACTTGTGACCCTAAGAGGAATATATGGTTCAGCAAATGAGTGAGTCAGGGAGTGAGTGAGTAAGCATATACTAAATGGAAACGGAACAATCTTATTGGTCCGTTATCTGAAGATTTGTCAATCATTATTCTGATTGGATTTAAAATGTCAGATTCTTTCAATTTGTCACAGATGGTTAGAGCAGGAAGTGTCACTCTTCTTCTTCTTCTTCTTATTATTATTATGCTTTTTAATAGAAAAATAATACAGATGGATACAGAATTAATTGTTATCAGTTGGCTATTTTGTTAGCGTGCTAAGCTGAAATGTCTGGGTTAAATCACAGTGGAGTGTTGACCGGTACCGTCACTTCCACTTGATGCACACGCTTAACAATGGCATCTTTGAGCAGCAGCAGGAGACCCCAATGACTGGAGGTCTGTTTCTTGGAGCCTGACTGTTGAAAAAAATCAAATAAATTCTTGAAAAAAGAAAAACTTTATTTACAAATTGTGCTGCTTTATGTGAAGGACTTTAGAAAAATATAATGAGAAAGTAGGCTGGCTAGGGTTAGATTCTCGCCTAGGAACCATTTAAATGGACTCCGAGTGTGCAGAGATCACCTGACACCGACTCTTACAACTTTACTATCCTGTAGGGTCATGGAAAGACTAGAGCCCATCATAGAAATACAGACTCACAACCACTCTCTCACTCTCACACCCACACACACACACACACACACACATTTCCACCTAGGGGCAACTGAGAATATCTACGTCACTTAGCCTAATGTGCATGTCTTTGGGTCAGTGGATGTTGTTGAACTAAATACTCTCCAAGACGGAATTATCTGGCGACATCCACCTTGCAAACGGTGTATAATTATTAAATATACATCATATACTATGAGATTGAAGGAATATCTTTTGAAAGAATGGTCCCAACAGTGATGACACTGACATTTCGTCTGCGTTTTGCGTCACCCATGTGTCCACAAGAAACAAATGCACACAGTGGCCGAGGACACAACCCCAATATCAGAGCTTGTTATTTAGAAGAAGGAAGCAGTACTGGCTATAATGGAATGACTTGCTCTGTCACCTGACCCTAAATGCAATCATGGTATTCTGGAGCTGCACTTTTACTGAAAGGTTTGAGAGAGTTGTCCATCCAAGTTGGCAGCAAATCCCTGCAGTCATGCAGCATCTATAAGTAATTCTGAGAATATTGGATTCATGCAGCGGTGCAATTATAGCTTAGTATTCCATAATTAAATACATTAATTTATTATTCATTCATTAGTCAGACGAGACAACCCTACAAGGCTGACTCAGACAAATGTGAAGGTGGCGTACACCCTAGACAGCCTGCTAATTCATCGTAGGCTAACACACACACACACACACACACACACACACACACACCTAGGGGCAATTTGGAACAACCTGTTTAATGCCACACAGCTGTCCATGGCCGGGAGTCCATGGGAGCTAATTGGCCAAGCACACACTGGAGGGAGGGACTGCCGACATATGTTCACTTCCCTGTCACTCATAGCGATCGCCAGCCAATCATGAGTATCTGTGAGCTTGTTCGTACGAGTGCTTTCCGTCCAAGTGTGTTAGACCGCCCTCAAATACACATGGCATCGCAGTTTGAAAAGAGGCGGGTGGGTGGCTAGCAGTGCATGTCACAGAAAGGGCGTGTGCATGCTTCCGTCCCTCCCTCGTCGATAATGGTCGCGCGATAGGAAGGCAATACCTGATGGATGGGAATGGTATACAACTAAAATTAGGGAGAAAATGTGGGGGTGGAAATAATTGTAACAGCCAATTAGCCAATAGAAACCAAACAAGCATGGGGAGAACATGCAGAAACACCCTTGCCGGGCCCAGGACTTAAACTCAGGACTTTCTTGTGCTGAAATGGACATACGTACTAATCACAATGTGACTTTGCTTCCCACCACAAATACGTACATGTAAAACTTAATGTTGTTCCTCCACCAATGAAAATTAGCCCAACTGTCAACAAGCACAAAACGCACAACTCAAGCCGTACAGCATTTAACCTTCTTGCATGGATCCGCGCGCTCGCGCATGACAAAATAAGCTACTAAACTGTCACCCAGTAAAATTACAGAGGACTGACCCTACAACTAGATACCCAATAACAACCTTCTCCTGAGATACCAATCACAGGAACCTGAGGATGAGGAGCAGATGATTGGCTATGTCCTGTGAATGGACAGCAAGCAACTGTTTGACAAGTGTTGTGGATGCCTGATGAAAAGAGGAAACATGGAAGGCCCAGACAAACCGGGAGGAGAACGTTCATTCATTCTCTGAACTGCTTAATCCTATTTCGGGTTATGGGGAGGCTGGTGCCCATCTCAGCTGACTCTGAGTACACCCTGGACAGCTCGCCAGGCCATCGCAGGGCAGAAACATGCTGACAGCTGTGCAGCAACTCTTGACAAGAGTCAGTAGTGGTTCTTTTACATGACCCTCTCACCACAGACCGTGAGAGACATGGCTGGCCTTTGATAATCCAGTTAACTGCACTAGGAGGGACAACTGCAGCGACAACCAGCTGATAGTGGGGCTTGAACCCCTGACCTTGGGATCAGTAATCCAGCACCTTACTACCAGGCCACCACTGTCCTGGAGGGGAACGGTATAGAGTAAAACAGCCGAGTGGAAGCATTCCTTAAGAGGCTGGCCAGCAACAGAGAACGGTGGGAAGGATCCATCGCTGCCCTACATACAGGGGTGTAGCGAGCATCCATGAAAGGGTGAGTGGTGTAGAAATATGGCAAACCGAATAAAAATAAAGCGTGTACCTCTGATTCCTATCTGTACTTTTTCTTTTATCAGATCACAATTATTATCCGACACGGCATCATCTCTTCGTGTGTGTGTGTGTGTGTGTGTGTGTGTGTGTGTGTGTGTGTGTGTGTGGTGGGGGGTTGCCAGATTTATATAAACAAATATAATACAACATTAACTTGTGTAATTATTCTGTATATTTATGATGGATGAACACAGAGGTCGGTGTATCGTGGGATCAGAGTCTCTGCTGTTATACAGTGGGTGGTCTCTTTCAACACATCGACCCCACATGAGTCCTGCTCAACGACCCACTGGCCCTTAACACCGTTCGATTGCGCTAGACAGCTGAAATAAATCTTTAAAAGCTACTGGTGTTCAAGTCAGCCCCTTGCCTTGCACTTTTGCTCGGCCTTCGGAGTCACAGGGGATTGAGCTGAGCTAATCAAGACCTGAGCTCAAGTTCATATTGCGAAGCTGTAAGTCAGAGCAACAGACTAACTTGCGTCTAGTGTCCATGACCCGATCATGATTGGGTTTCCTGTTGAACAGGGAGGTGTGTTTTGATAGGGGATAAGATTGCTTTTTTTTTTTTTTTTTTTTTTTTTTGCTGGGGTTGTTTAAAAAAATGCATTCATCCATCTTCTGTGAAACTAGCTCTAGCTGAGCAGGGATTCAAGGGAAAATAAATAAAGCAGCAAAAAGGGAGAGAGAGAGAGAGACACACAGAGCGAGAGCGAGAGAGAGAGAGAGAGAGAGAGAGAGAGAGAGAGAGGAAAGTACCAGGCGAGTAGATAAACATCATAGGTGAAAGGATTGTGCTGTCGCCCCCCCATAGCCATTGATATGTTCTTCTCGAACTTTTTTTTTTTTTTTTTTTTTGCCAACACAAATTTTACAGTCCTACAGTTCAAGACGAACCGACAGTGACAGTCTATCTCAAATAAAACATTTGTCCCTTCAGTCAAATCTGATCTTTGCCAACTCTTTTCTCATTCCTTCCTTGTCAGATTTTTTTTTTTTACACGGTAAGTCGCCAGGTCTTTCTCTAACCCTAGTCAGGACCTGGTATTCCCAGGCTGTCTCCTGTCCAAGTGCTGATCGTTCCCAGTGCTGCTTCCATTCAGACATCAGACAGAATCAACCTTGACAGGGCTCAGGAGGAAGTGAAAGGATAATATACATTCATTCATTTTCTGAAATGCTTAATCCGAATTAGGGTCACGGAGAGGCTGGCGCCCATCTCGGCCGACACATGGGTGAGAGTGTGGGACACCCTGGACAGCTCACCAGGCCATAGCAGAGCCGATGCACACAACAAATTATCTGTAAACATTGCTCTGAGAATGGAGAACATCTAACTTGGAAGTTGCGGCCATTTTGTCTACCCAGAGTACTGTGCGTTTTTTTCCAACAAAACAATGGACATAGTGCAATATAAATATAAATATAATATAACATAGGGAAATTTCATGTATTATGGGTATCTACTGATTTATTTATTATTATTATATTGTTTACTGGGTCTGTGTAAGGTCCTTTTAAACATAGAATTTTTATGTATTTATTTTATAGCAGTTTATGTGTTGTTGATTTGAGCCTTCTTTTCTGTTTGTAACTTGACTCCTTGAATAACGTAGGTGGCGCTGCACCTCGTAAGAATATGACGTAACCAAAATTTCTTCCGGGATAATAAAGTCTTATCTTATCTTATCTAACCATTCATACTCACATTCACACCTATGGGAGATCTGTTTTTGGACTGTAGGATGAAACCCACGCAAGCATGGGGAGAACATGCAAACTCCACACAGAAATGCCTGAGCTGGGATTTAAACCCAGGACCTTCTTGCTATGAAGCAGATGTGCTAACCACTACAGCATCGTGCCTCCAGGATAATACAGTAAAACCTCCGCTGACGAACGCTTAAGCTCACGAACCTTTCGCCTCAAGAACATTAAATTTGCGAGCATATAGTCCAGGGGTCACCAACCTTTTTGAAACTGAGAGCTACTTCATGGGTACCAATTAATGCGAAGGGCTACTAGGTCGATACACACCTCTGAAATTACAAATTTGCTCAATTTACATTTAATTAGATTTAATTAGATGTTATTATTAATAATTAATGATATTCATCTATGTGAAGATATTGACTTGATTTAAAAATATATTCAAAAAAATTATATGCAGCTCAATGGAGAGTGGCGCTGTCCTAAAAATGGGCCTGTCCTAAAAATAGCAGTGAACAGGTCCGCGGGCAACTTATATTGTCCTTGCGGGCTACCTGGTGCCCACGGGCACCACGTTGGTGATCCCTGATATAGTCTCTGCTGACGAACTAGTTTTCGGCGGACGAATCAAACCACGCGGTCGAACAGCGCCACGGTGGCGGCCACGAGAAGCTGACGCACGCTCACGGCGTCCCAGTTCGTCACCCCTTTTCTTTGAGTGCGGAAGTGGTTTGTGTTTGATAGACATGTTGGACCATATTGAGTGTACTTTTGCTATTATGGGACCGAAAAAGACCCCACCACAGGCGGAGATCATTGAAAAACACGAACGAGGTGTGCGTTTGTGTGACTCAGCGTCCCAGTACCAGTACGCTAAGTCTACCATTGCTCCCATCCTTAATAACAAGGAAGCTATTAAGGGTGCGTGTGTGGCTAAGGGTGTTTCCAAACAGTAGGCGTTTCCAAACGCTCCTTCCAAACAGTAAGTCCCTCCCTCCCTCCCTCCTCCCCCCACTCCCTCCTCCTCCCACTCCATTCCATCAAGCCATCAACTACCATCACAAAGGTAAATAAAACGACTTTATTATACAATACAGTTTATTTCTTTAATTACAATACAATAGACATTTATTATACATAAAATAAGGTATATTTTTGTGTAGTTTTAAGGCTTATTTAGTAGAAAATTATGTTTTATGGGGACCTGGGAACGGATTATTCTCATTTTAATGGTTTCTTATGGGAAATAAATGTTCGGAAGACGAACTTTTCGCCTTACACACACTTTCTGGGAACCAATTATGTCCGTGAGCAGAGGTATCACTGTATACAGCTCCAAAAAATATGCTGTGGGTATAGTACTCATCCTGAAAACAACTTACATGTTCAACATCTTCATGTAGTGGACTGTGGTGGCTGGATGGGAAAGGTGCTGGATCACTAATCCCAAGGTTGGGGGTTCAAGCCCCACTCTGAACGGGTTGTCACGCTCCCTCCAGTGCAGCTAACTGAGTTATCAAAGGCCGGCCATGTCTCCCACAGTCTATGGTGAGAGGATCATGTAAAAGAACCATTGGTGACTTTCGTCAGAGTAGATGCATAGCCGTCAGCGTGTTTTACCCTGCGATGGCCTTGAGAGCTGTCCAGGGTATATTCTGCCCTCATTCAGATTTGACTGAGATTTGCAGCAGCCTCCCTGTGGCCCTAATTAGGATAACGCGGTTCAGAAAATGAATGAATGAATGACATCTTCATGTAGAACATCTTTACAAGTGCTGAGTATCTTGTAATTGTGAGTGTTTTCACTCTCATAACACCCACTAATATAATCATAAGGATGGAAATCACAATTCTATTGGCACGTCAGTGCCCAAAACATTTTTACGAAAATAATCTATTGATTACTGTTTGCTAAGTTATTTGTCTGCTGATGTATAGTTGGGAGGTATAGTGGCGTGGTGGTTAGCACATGAAGGCAGGGTTCACCCTGAACAGCTCATCAGACCATCACATGGCCTCACATTCACACTCACACCTGGGGGCAATTTGGAACAGCTAGTTCACTGAACATGCATTTTGTTGGACTGTACGAGGTAATTGGGTTGCTCAAAGGAAACCCACACAAACACAGGGAGAATATGCATATCCCCAACAGAAACAGCCTTGCTGAGCCCAGGACACGAACCCTGTACAGAAGCTCCTCGACTTACATTTTAGTTCGGTTCCGAACGACCGAACGCAAGTTGAAAAAAAAAAAAAAAAAAAAAAAAAAACGTAAGTTGTTACTGTATGTTCCAGTGACGTAAGACGCTCATAATGTACTATACATCCATAAATACCATTACCGTATCTCATAAAACACCCCTAAAGCAATTATTATACACTTAACATTGTAAAATAATATCAAATATATCAAATAATATCAACATTAATTTCAAATAAATTAAATTCAAGCAAAATAATTTCAAATACATAAATTTTAATCAAATTCACTCATCAAATCCACTTGGAAGAAACGTGCAAAATTCACGTTTCTCACCATCATCAACTTTCTTGATAATAGCCATCTTCGCTTCTAACGAGATGGCTTGCCGCTTTTTCTGATTAACACTATCACTAGTAGGCTTACGCTTCTGACCAACCATATTTGCTTAGGGTTACAAAAGTCCGCAAAACAGTGTAAACACAAAGATCACAGAGACGACGTCTTAACACGAGGGTAACACACGGTGACCTGGGAAGAAGGAGGGCACGTTCAGTCTGTCGTTTGTAAACAATGGACGCAGCATCATGCGGAAGTAGCGTATTACGTCAGCGTACTACGTAAGTACGTCTCGTACTACATACAGAGAGGACGCTAAACTCAACTTATAATTAAAAAAAAAAAAAAAAAAAAAAAAGTAAAATGAAATGAAAAATACGTAAAACGAATGAACGTAAGTCGAGGAGCGTCTGTACGTTCATGTTGTGGGGTGGACATGCTAACTTCTAACCACCTCAAGATCAATAGATCAATTTGCTTACATTTTCTAGACACAACATCGCCTTTTTGGATTTCACGTTTTGCAGTTCAACAGATGAAGACAGCTCGATGGCACTGAGGATGGATGCTATTCACGTCGTCTGTTTTAGTCATGTTAAAACAGTGGAGAAAGAACGAATTCATAAAATGGTGAAAACCTGGGTAGCAGTTTTGTTTAGAGTAGCTTTCCAGACTGATAGACAGCCACACAAAAAATTCAACAGCCATGAGAATCCTCAGCTTCACAGTAATTCCATTCAAAATCCCTGATTAATGTCCTATGTCATGTCAAGAGCTCTTCCTGTGAAAGAAGGATTGGCTTTTCATGGTGACAGCAGTGTGATGGCATTTTGTATGAACCTATGCTGGAACGTACTGACAACCTCCTGAAAGAGAGAGAATAGCATCTTTGGAGAAACAACTTTCCCTTGGATACAGCGTAATGAAGCCATTCAGCACCTTTGTGCTATTCACAGTGGGATTGTATGTCATGACATAAACAGCTCACCCTACGGACTCTCAGCTGATGCAACCACAGGCCCGTAGTTCAACAGAATATATTTCAATGACGCAGCAATATGTAGACAAGAACACGGAGCTACACTCTAATAGCCTTAGATTGTAAAATACACCTGACAGCAACAAAAATGTCCTGCTCAAGTGCATAAAGTAAGTATTTCTCATGTTGAACATCCCAATTAAACATCTCCACGGGTGCTGGTTTGGTGACATTGGTTGTTATTTCAGGTGGCAAGGTGGTGTAGTGGTTAGCACATAGGGAAACTGCATGAAGGTCCTTGGTTTGAGTCCCGGGCTTGGCAAGGGCACTTCTCTGTAGAGTCTCCATGTCCTCCCTGTGCTTGCATGGGTTTTCCTCGAGGTACCCTGGTTTCTTCCCACAGTCCAAAGCCAAAGGCACACGTTATTCTAATTGGCTAATTCAAATTTCCCCTTAGATGTGAATCTGAGTGGTTGTGTGTGTTGACCCAGTCATGATCTGTCTAGGGCGAACCCTGCCTTCACCCAGGTGTAGCGAAGATATGCTCCAGCCTCCCCACGACTCTAGTCGAATTAAGTCTGTTGGATTTTTACACCCGAGCCTCGTGGCTCATCAGGCCGGTGCATATCCCCGATTTCCATAGCGTGAAGCGACTAGGAGTTCAACTCCCCATGGATGGGACGCTAGTCCATCGCAGGTTCCCTTCCCAGTATATTTTTACTGGTACCCATTTATACTGCTGGGTGAACAGAGGCACACTTGTGGTTAAGACCTTGCTTAGCACAGTGAGGGTCTCAGTGGGATTCGAACTCACAACCTCCTGATCATGAGCGCAGCACTCTAACCACTACGCCACCGGCCCCACTTAGTTGAATTAAGCAGTTATATAATCTCCCTATCTTTTTCTATGTCTTACGTGCGTAAATCATAGGGGCAACTTGAGTTGAGACCAAACTTAATTGAACCATAGCTATACTGTTGAAAAGTCAGGGATAAAGGGAAGCTGGAGCCAATTGCGCCTGACCACCTGAAAAGGCCATGAGTCTTCTGCAGGGCTAATGCATTAACTACCTTCTATCTACAAACAATTTAGAGTAGGAAGCTGACCTAACGTGAAGCAGTACGGTAGCATAGTGGCGAGCACATGTAGCATCAGCAAGAATGCATTGGGTTGAAATCCCAGGCTTGGCAAGGGCGAGCCTACATGTTCTCGATATGTTTTTTGCCAGGTTCATTTACTTTAAGCCAACTGGCTGTTCCAAATTGTCCCGAGGTGTAAAGATAATAAGACAGCTGTGTGTGTTTTCGAGGTGTACACAGGGTCAGGTTGAGACAGGTGATACGTGATGCTGCCACCTGTATCTTTTTACAAACTGCTTACATATGCATGTTTAGTGACACACTGAGGAAAAGTTTTATCTTCCTGTTGCATGCATGGCCTTACAGATGCCCATGATTGACTGGTGGGTGATGACTTTAAACACATGCTCTCTCTCTCTCTCTCTCTCTCTCTCACATGCCATTATCGCACAGCCATTCCCAGATGGGAATCCATGGGAGCTAATTAGTTGGGCTCTCATTAGCTCCCATGGATTCCCAACTGAGAATTGGTTGTGCGCATCAACCTGAAATTGAACTTGCAATCTCCAGGTTGATAGTCATGCGCCTTGTCGACATGGAACACGCCAATATCATATTATAAATGTTTACCTCAAAAAAATATTGAAAACCAAAAAAGGAAGGATTTTCAGCCATGAGATGTTTTTCAGATCCATTGGACGTACTGACATTCAGAAACAAAAGAGTAGAGAGACTGTCTCTTCTTTATTTAAATTCCAGGAAAGAGTGAACTAGACTTTTCTCATGTTTCTCAGCGGCACCAGATCTGACCACAGGCCTCTCTACATTAAAAGGAGTCAGCTGAGGTGGTTCTGAATGGGATGCCTCCTGGTTGTCCATTGCTGACTTTCATAACGAGTAAGCCGCATAGCCATCAGCGTGTTTTTATCCTGATATGGCCTGGCGACCGCTACAAGGTGTGCTCTGCCCTTGGCAAAAGTCGGCTGAGATGGACGCCGGCCTCCCTGCAACCCCAATTAGGATTAAGCGGATCAGAACATGAAAGAATAATGATCACACACACACACACACACACACACACACACACACACACATGAAATGAATGTACGGGCAGCATGGTGAAGTAGTGGTCAGCACATATCCGTCTCACAAAAAGCATGTCCTGGGATCAAGTCCCAGTCTCAGTCGATTCTGTGTGGAGTTTGCATGTTCTCCCTGTCCAGGTTTCCTCCGGGTACTCTGGTTTCATCCCACAGTTCAAAAACATGCACAGTCAGTTAATTGCCTGTTCTAAATCACAGCTAGGTGTGAGAGTAAAAGGGAAAGTCCTTTGGGCTTTTTATACCCGAGCCATAGCGGCTCATCAGGCCGGTGCTTATCCCCGGTTTCCGTAGCGTGAAGTGACCAGGAGTTCAACTCCACCTGGATGGGACGCTAGTCCATCTCAGGTTACTTTCCCAGTATATTTTACTGGGACCCATTTATACTGCTGGGTGAACTTAGGCACACTTGTGGTTAAGACCTTGCCCAGGGGTCTTAGCACAGTGGGGGTCGACTGGATTCAAGCACACAACCTTCTGATCTCGAGCCCAGCACCCTAACCACTACACCGCCGGCCCCACAGGTGTGAGAGTGTTAACCATAATATTCTTTTCACTACTAAAAGTCCTGGTATAAAACCTCTTGCTGTAAAACCTCCATTTTCATGATAAGGTTTTTTTTTTGTTGTTTTTTTTTTGCAGGTCTGAAAGTGATCTTTCTCAAGGAAGTTTTGTCTTCCAGCGCTGTCTTTGGAATTCAGAGAATTTTTACTTGATAATGCCTGAAAATAACATTCCTTAAACTTGTCTGTTAAGAGGAAGTGTGGGGATCTATAATAACCGACGGTTGCATCCTGTTTCTCACGATCTGTAGGCAGCGTTTGCCTTGTGTTCCTTTCTTTTACTTTTATATCATGCTCGAGTGTAGATTCAAACAATATTCTGACTCCCATCTTTGCAAAATTATTTTGGAATAATTAAACTTGTGGTTATATTCAATACAAATTCGCATTCATGGCAGAATTACAAACTTTAGCCGTTGTACACAATAAGCTCTCCTTTTATTTTACTAACTGATCTCACTCAATTGCCAAACTGCTTAATCCTACTAGGGCCTCAACCGACACTGGTGAAAGGCGGGTTTCACCCTGAACAGCTTGCCAGACCATAGCAGAGCCAAAACACACAACCAATCACACTCATATCCACATCAAAGAGCAGAGCCCACACTGCAATAAGTTTACACTGGGGCATGATGTCTGTAATCACCATGATTTGAGGGAATCGTGATAAGTGTATGGGATCGAGGAACCTGGTTGACCTGTGATGATCCGGAGGGAACCTGGTGGCTCAGTGATGATCCGGAGGGAACCTGGTGGCTCAGTGATGATCCGGAGGGAACCTGGTGGCTCAGTGATGATCCGGAGGGAACCTGGTGGCTCAGTGATGATCCGGAGGGAACCTGGTGGCTCAGTGATGATCCGGAGGGAACCTGGTGGCTCAGTGATGATCCGGAGGGAACCTGGTGGCTCAGTGATGATCCGGAGGGAACCTGGTGGCTCAGTGATGATCCGGAGGGAACCTGGTGGCTCAGTGATGATCCGGAGGGAACCTGGTGGCTCAATGATGATCCGGAGGGAACCTGGTGGCTCAGTGATGATCCGGAGGGAACCTGGTGGCTCAGTGATGATCCGGAGGGAGCCTGGTGGCTCAGTGATGATCCGGAGGGAGCCTGGTGGCTCAGTGATGATCCGGAGGGAACCTGGTGGCTCAGTGATGATCCGGAGGGAACCTGGTGGCTCAGTGATGATCCGGAGGGAACCTGGTGGCTCAGTGATGATCCGGAGGGAACCTGGTGGCTCAGTGATGATCCGGAGGGAACTTGGTGGCTCAGTGATCATCCTGAGGGAACCTGGTGGCTCAGTGATGATCCGGAGGGAACCTGGTGGCTCAGTGATGATCCGGAGGGAACCTGGTGGCTCAGTGATGATCCGGAGGGAACCTGGTGGCTCAGTGATGATCCGGAGGGAACTTGGTGGCTCAGTGATGATCCGGAGGGAACCTGGTGGCTCGGTGACGATCTTGAGGGAACCTGGTGGCTCGGTGACGATCTTGAGGGATCCTGGTAGATCTGTAATGATCCTGAGGGAACATGGTGGCTCTGTGATGACCTTGAGGGAATCTGGTGGCTCGGTGATGATCCTGAGAAAACTTGGTGAATCTATGATGATACTAAGGAAAATTGGTGAATCTATGATGATCCTGAAGGAACCTGGTGGATCTGTGATGATCCTGAAAGAACCTGGCGGATCCATGATGATCCTGAAGGAACCTGGTGGATCTGTGATGATCCTGAAGGAACCTGGTGGATTTGTAATGATCTGAAGGGAACTTAGTGGATCTGTGATGATCCTGAGGGAACTTGGTGGATCTGTGATGACCTTGAGGGAACCTGGTGGATCTGTGATGATCAGACTGATTGTGGCAAAAGTTTTAACTTTCACATGATTACAATGTGTTAAGATTTGATGCCAATCATGAGAGAATGAGGCAATTATAGTGCAGTGGAGTAGACCTGAACAGACATTCACGGGGCATAACAGACCTGACGCGCCATCGTCGAGGATCTTGTTGAACCTGGAAACATGATTCCTTCAGGTTTTATCTCATGGATGCACTCACAATTGTATTTGTACCCCAATTATGCTCCAAGCGCACTTAAAACCATGCAAGTCCATAATTTATTTTTTTAAATCACAGAGATTGCGAACATTGTGCCCTTATGTAAAGCAAGAGTAATGTAGATAACCAGGGATTTGGGCGGAAATCAATATACTTTGAGGAAACCTTTGCAAGCACAGGAGGTACATGCAAGCTCCACACAGGAATGCCCCCGTCTAGCTTGGGACTTCAAACCGGAACCTTCTTACTGTGAGGTGGATGTGCTAACCACTACATCATCAGGCCATCATGAATATGATATATATATATATATATATATATATCTTCTTTTCCTTTCAGCTATTTCCTTCAGGGGTCGCCACAGCAAATGATCTGCCATCTCATCCTGTCCTCTGCATCTTCTTCTCTTACACCAAGGACCTTCATGTCTTCCTTCACCCCATCCATAAATCTCTTCTTTGGTCTTCCTCTAGGCCTTCTGCCTGGGTGTTCCAACCTCAGCATCCGAATACCAATATATTCACTAGCTCTCTTCTGTACATGTCCAAACCATCTCAATCTAGCCTCTCTGACTTTGTCTCCAAAACATCTTACATGAGCTGTCACTCTGATGTACTCATTTCTGATCCTATCCATCCTCGTTACTCCCAGAGAGAACCTCAACATTTTCATCTCCTCTACCTCCAGCTCTGCCTCCTGCCTTTTCCCCAGGGCCACTGTTTCTAAACCATACAACATCGCTGGCCTCATCACCGTCTTGTACACTTTTCCTTTTATTCTTGCTGATACCATCCTATCACACATCACACCGGACACTTTTCTCCAACCATTCCAACCTGCCTGCACACGCGTCTTCACCTCTTTTCCACACTCTCCATTGCTCTGGATAATTGAGCCTGAGTACTTAAAATCCTCCACCTTCTTTATCTCTGCTCCCTGTAACATCACCGTTCCTCTTTAGTCCTTCTCATTCACACACATGTATTCTGTTTTACTGAGGCTAACCTTCATTCCTCTCCTTTCTAGGGCATACCTCCACCTCTCTTTACCAGTGGTTTTAGCACTGTGAGCAGATGCCAGGTCGTGCTGAAAAATGAAAATCTTCATCTCCATAAAGCTTTTCAGCAGATGGAAGCATGAAGTGCTCCAAAATCTCCTGATAGCTCGCTGCATTGACCCTGCCCTTGATAAAACACAGTGGACCAACACCAGCAGCTGACATGGCACCCCAGACCATCACTGACTGTGGGTACTTGACACTGGACTGCATGCATTTTGGCATTTCCTTCTCCACAGTCTTCCTCCACACTCTGGCACCTTGATTTCCGAAAGACATGCAAAATTTGCTTTCATCCGAAAAAAGTACTTTGGACCACCGAGTTTTCTTGTTCAAAAGTGGTTTGACCTGGGAAATGCGGCACCTGTAGCCCATTTCCTGCACACGCCTGTGCACGGTGGCTCTGGATGTTTCTACTCTAGACTCAGTCCACTGCTTCCACAGGTCCCCCAAGGTCTGGAATCGGCCCTTCTCCACAATCTTCCTCAGGGTCCGGTCACCTCTTCTGGTTGCGCAGCGTTTTCTGCCACACTTTTTCCTTCCCACAGACGTCCCACTGAGGTGGCTTGATACAGCACTCTGGGAACAGCCTATTCGCTCAGAGATTTCTTTCTGTGTCTTACCCTCTTGCTTGAGGGTGTCAATGATGGCCTTCTGGACAGCAGTCAGGTCGGCAGTCTTACCCACGATTGCGGTTTTGAGTAATGAACCAGGCTGGGAGTTTTTAAAAGCCTCAGGAATCTTTTGCAGGTGTTTAGAGTTAATTGGTTGATTCAGATGATTCGGTTAATAGTTCGTTTAGACTACCTGAACATGATATGCTAATTTTTTGAGGAATTTTGGGTTTTCATGAGCTGTATGCCAAAATCATCAGTATTTAAACAATAAAAGACCTGAAATATTTCAGTTGGTGTGCATTGAATCTAAAATATATGAAAGTTTAATAAAGATACTGTATATTTTAGATGAAAAGATTGAATCTTGTCAATTACGAGCTACTTCCTGTTTCAAAAAGCTCAAGTGATTGTGAAAAGCTGCGCCTCCTGAATGTTTAGATGACAACATTTAAACACTTCATCTACAGCAACAACATCATTAATAGTTCTTATACATTTAAAAATTCAATCCAAAGCACAAGACTCGATCAGCACAAAAATATTCAGAAAAGAATTTAGCAATGACCTTCTTGGTCTCGAGAAGGCAGTTTATGAGATCTGCCAGTTATAACAAATATGTCAAGTAGAACAGGCGATGACTTGCCAAGCAATCTGGCACAGTTATGTATTATAAATATATGAGGAAGACTGTGCTGTGAATGAATATTACAGCTAGGAACCAATAACTTTTCAATTGTATTCCACATTATATGATAAAAGCTGGCAGCATTTACAAAGACACGGAAAGATGCAGACATCTGAGCTTGTATAGTACGTTCAGTAATATGCTGAGTATCCTTCTACAGTATATAACTTTTGCTGTACACTGATATCACTGTTTTTTTTATTATGGCTGGTCTAAAGTTGAAGTAAAACTCTGACGGCTACAAAAAGTTGACATTATGAATAATGAACTTTTCTTCCGTAATATCTTTGATGGGGGAGCATATGGTAGATGTTCTGTATATCCAGATTATGTAAGAATGTGAGTGATTGTCATCACATTCATTTCACTTTTTTTTCCACGCAAAAAAGACAGAGGCTTACTGTACGCTTTCTGAGTATGTGGACAGTCTGCATTTTTTTGCAAGGTTTAAGAGCGAGATAACCAAAAAAGAAGAAAAAAATGGCTGAAGCAGAAAAGATTACATTCATAGCTGCTGTAATGTAAGTGATAACAGGAAGCCCAAGGCACATTACTTCTCACAACTACTTTTTGGCTAAAATTCCACAATATAACAATGTGTATATATATATATATATATATATATATATATATATATATATATATATATATATATATATATATACACACACACACAATGTAATATATACAATATATACAATGTAACGACGGGTATGTAAAAAATTTAAACACAGAGCTTTCAATAGATAACTCTACTGATAGATGTCCAACGCTAGTATTATAAGAGTAGTGCAGCTTCCTTAAGGCCCGAGTTAATTTTAGCCCTGTACAAAATAAATAAATAAAAATCTCCTGTACTGGTCCGTCATGGTGAAGTGGAAGCTGAGCCGCAAGGCAAAGCTCTCAATTTACCAGTCGATCTACGTTTACGTTCCAGCCCTCACCTATGGTCATGACCTTTGGGTAGTGACCGAAAGAACAAGATCACGGATATAAGTGGCTGAAATGAGCTTCCTTTGCCGGGTGCCGGGGCTCTCCGTTAGAGATACGGTGAGAAACTGCCATCTGGGGAGAGCTCGGAGTAAAAACGCTGCGTCTCTTCATTGAGAGGGGCCAGTTGAGGTGGCTCGGGCATCTGGTTAGAATGCCTCCCGAACGCCTCCCTGGTGTGGTGTTTCAGGCATGTCCAACCGGGAAGAGACCTCGGGGTCGATTTAAAACATACTGGAGGGACTATGTCTCTTGGCTTGTCTGGGAACACCTTGGTGTACCCCCCCCCCCCCCCCCGGAAGAGCCGGAGGAAGTGGCTGGGGAGAGGGACGTCTGGACCTCATTGCTTAGGTTACAGCCCCCGCTACCCAACCCCGGAATAAGCGGAAGAAGAAGATGCTGCAGAGATTTTTGTTTTCATCACGTTGGACGAGCTAATTTCCGCATTCATTGAGATCACCTGTTTCCTGAATTTATTTATCCGTTTCACAAGTTCATGTTCCGTGCTCCCATTCATGTTCCACGTTCATACCCTTTCCACCAAAGTTAGAATGTTTTATTTATTCTGTGCGAGTCTGAGACGTGGGGTATGAGCCTCTTTCAGTTTTGGGGTGGCACAGTGGTGTCGCCTCACAGCAAGAATGTCTTGGAGTTCAATCCTTAGGCTCAGATGTTTCTGTGTGGAGTTTCCATGTTTGCCCCGTGCTTGTATGGGTTTCCTCTGGGTACTTACACAAATTAATGACAGGCACATCAGATCATTTAGTGATTCCAAAGAGTCTGGGTATTATTGTTTTAGGTTAATATGCTATAATAACATGTGACAATACAAAAATTGACATCACATGTCGTGAAAATAATGAGATCATTGTACAAAAGTTTCTCACATAAAAATGCGAGAGATGCTCTTTAATTATTAATTGATTTGTTTTATCACACAAATAATTTTCTTTCTTTTTAAAAACAGTATACTACAGGATGACGAAAAACACATAACTAAAGATAATCTAATTATCATTTGCACACATTAAAGTTCATTCATTCCTCCAAAAGGTGGCCAACATTGTTGAAAATCACTTGGGGGGGGGGGGGGGGTTCTGAAGACTGACATGGCTCGATCAGACATATCAGGTGGAACAGCGGCGATCTCCTGCTGATGGCTTCAAAACTTTGTGTTCGATGAGTATGCACTCATAATGTAAGGTACAGAAAAAAATTTTGGTGTGAGGTCAGGAGAATGGGCCGTCAATCCAACATCGCCACGTGATGAGCTCATCTGATCCGGAAACATTTCCCTCAGCACTTTCAAGCTGGTCTTGGAGTCGTCTGTGCTGTAGTTCCTTCTTATAGAAGCTACACATCAAATTCTTCAAGCACAAAGTGTTCAAGTTGGGGTTGGGCTCCCAATGGACCTCAGAACTGCCTCTCCTGCCTCACTAGGTTTCATGTATGCAAATTATTTTTTCTTTTGCTTTCTTTGAAATTTTCCTTTCAAATGTTTTTTTTTTTTTTTTTTTTGTGGTGGGGATGGAACCAACAAGTTTTGTTTGGGAATGCGATGTGGAGCTTTCCTTTTTTTCTTTTTATTTTGCCAGACATCCCTGGGCCACTCAGTAACAGACCTTCTCGCATTTTGCGTGATGTGTGTATTTGGACCGCGGGGTGTTTTCCTGCATGTGGCATCGCAAGGCATCTTGACTGCAAGACTGTCAATTCCCATCAGTCACTGTTCGGTTGCTTCTACAGTGTGACCACTACCCTTAGGGGTTCCAGTCCCGTTATAACCATGGTGTCAGTGCAGGGCCCTGAACCATCAGTTGTTCAGTGGTATATAAAAAAATGATATAATGCAAATCATTCTGAACAAGAGTATTAACTAAATGCCCTAAATTTTAATGATTCCCTGTAGATGGACACTTTCTACTGTTGCACAACTTGAACTGGAAGTGAATGACTATTAATTATTTAAAAAAAAAAAAAAATAACAGGCTCAATCATTTACATTGAATTTCTCATCAATAGTAGGAATGTGATGGAAGAGGGATTAATTCACGCTAATCTATAACAGTACATTACGTCCCTTATCTCCATGCTAATGCTGAAGCACAATAACATATGATTCACTTCTACAGCAGAAGTGCTTTTATTGATTTTTCTGCCTGAATTATTTATTTTATATATATATAAAATGCTTAATGCTCGAGTTCATCGTATATGTGTAAAACTAACAGTTCTGGACCACCAGTGATGTATTGTCTCCTTGACATCTCATTATAAACCTGCACTTATGCAACACTTCAGATGGAACAGAAGAAGATGAACAGCATGCCCTAAGGTGTGTGTGTGTGTGTGTGTGTGTGTGTGTGTGTGTGTGTGTGTGTGTGTGTATACCTTGTGGGTGTTAAACCTCTTACCCCGTCTTCCCTAAGCACATCAAAGAGCAAACAATCAAACTGAAAAACGCATGGCACATTTCTGACATGCTGCCAACACTACTTTGGCTTGAACTGTATTCAGCGTAGATGACAAAAGTATAGAAACAACAATACAGTAGAGGAGAAGGAAACATGAAGGGGAAAGTGGTGGTGGCAGGGGACTGGATTACTGATCCTAACATTAAGGGTTTAAGTCCCACTATCAACTGGTTGTCACTGCCCCCCCCCCCCCCCCAATGGTGCAGCTAACTGGGTTATCAAAGGCCGGCCATGTCTCTCACAGTCTGTGGTGTGAGGTTCATGTAAAAGAACCATTGCTGACTTTCGAAAAGAGTTGCTGCATAGCAGTCAGCATATTTCTGCCCTGCGATGGCCTGGCGAGCTGTCCAGAGTGGGCTCAGCCCTTGCTCTTGCCCAGAGTTGGCTAAGATGGGGTCTCGCCTCCTTGTGACCCTAATTAGGATTAAGTGGTTCAGAAAATGAATGAATGAATGAATGAATGAATGAATGAAAAATGAAATGATAAAAGAAAGAAAAACAAAAGGCTGTTCAAGTTGATTTAAATGAAGGATTCATTCATTAATTTTCTGTAACCAATTAATCCTATGTAGGGTCACAGGGAGGCTGGCGCCCATCCCAGCTGACTCTCAGCCAGGGCAGAGTACACCCTGGACAGGTCGCCAGGCCATTGCAGGCAGAAACACGCTGACGGCTTTGCAGCTACTCTTGACGAAAGTCAGCAAGGGTTCTTTTACATGAACCTCCCACCATAGACAGTGAGAGACATGGCAGGTCTGTGATAACCCAGTTAGGGGTTTAGTGTCAACCTTCTGGAGCATGGAACTCGAACCACCAACCTTGGGATCAGTGATCCAGCACCGAGACCACTACTGCCGTTAATTGTAAATTTAGCTCTTCAAAGTTGATCAAGGATAAAGCGCCCAAACCCAAATCAAACAGGTTCATGTTATCATCTAATCGAGTTCATCAATGTACGACCATCTTCTAGGACGCATCATTTGCTGTGTTCTGTTCATGCTACACAACGCAAATAGCACTACAGCTATGGTGAAGCCACAAGACTGTAATGCTGAGCTTGAGGATGTGACCCATGGCGCACTCTCAATAAAATATTTCGATTTACTGGAATTAGAAAAGGCTCATTTACTGCTTGCCAAAATAACCTTTGCTTTCATATTTTGTTGAAACACCTTTAGCTTTTATTACAGCACATAATCCCCATGGCACTGTTTATTGATGTAAGAGCCCTGCGATGGCCTGGTGAGCGAATCATCCGCCTCCATCTCACCCTGTCCTCTGCCAACTACCTTCATGTCTTCCTTCACCACAACCATAAATCTTCTCTTTGGTCTTCCACTAGGCCTTCTGCTTGGTGGTTCCAACTTCAGCATCCTACTACCAATATACTCACTATCCCTCCTCTGTACACGTCCAAACCATCTCAATCTAGCCTCTCTGACTTTGTCTCCAAAACATCTCACATGTTTTTTTTAGCATATCATGTTCAGGTAGTCTAAACGAGCTATTAACCTAATCGTCTGAATCAACCAATTAACTCTAAACACCTGCAAAAGATTCCTGAGGCTTTTAAAAACTCCCAGCCTGGTTCATTACTCAAAACCGCAATCATGGGTAAGACTGCCCACCTGACTGCTGTCCAGAAGACCATCATTGACACCCTCAAGCAAGAGGGTAAGACACAGAAAGAAATCTCTGAGCGAATAGGCTGTTCCCAGAGTGCTGTATCAAGCCACCTCAGTGGGACGTCTGTGGGAAGGAAAAAGTGAAAGCAGGGCCCATTCCAGACCTTGGGGGACCTGTGGAAGCAGTGGACTGAGTCTGGAGTAGAAACATCCGGCACCACCATGCACAGGCGTGTGCAGGAAATGGGCTACAGGTGCTGCATTCCCCAGGTCAAGCCACTTTTGAACTAGAAACAGCGGCAGAAGCGGCTGACCTGGGCTACAGAGAAGCAGCACTGGACTGTTGCTCAGTGGTCCAAAGTACTTTTTTCGGATGAAAGCAAATTTTGCATGTCATTCGGAAATCAAGGTGCCAGAGTCTGGAGGAAGACTGGGGACAAGGAAATGCCAAAATGCCTGAAGTCCAGTGTCAAGTACCCACAGTCAGTGATGGTCTGGGGTGCCATGTCAGCTGCTGGTGTTGGTCCACTGTGTTTTATCAAGGGCAGGGTCAATGCAGCGAGCTGTCAGGAGATTTTGAAGCACTTCATGCTTCCATCTGCTGAAAAGCTTTATGGAGATGAAGATTTCATTTTTCAGCACGACCTGGCACCTGCTCACAGTGCCAAAACCACTGCTAAATGGTTTACTGACCATGGTATTACTGTGCTCAATTGGCCTGCCACCTCTCCTGACCTGAAGCCCATAGAGAATCTGTGGGATATTGTGAAGAGAAAGTTGAGAGACACCAGACCCAACACTGTGGATGAGCTTAAGGCCGCTATCGAAGCATCCTGGGCCTCCATAACACCTCAGCAGTGCCACAGGCTGATTGGCTCCATGCCACACCGCATTGAAGCAGTCATTTCTGCAAAAGGATTCCCGACCAAGTATTGAGTGCATAACTCAACATAATTATTTGAAGGTTTTTAATTAAAAAACACTTTTTTTATTGGTCGGATGAAATATGCTAATTTTTTGAGATAGGGATTTTGGGTTTTTCTTCACTTTTTTGCCAAAATTATCAATATTAAAACAATACAAGGCTTGAACTACTTCAAGTGCGACTAACTGGGTTATCAAAGACGGGCCATGTCTCTCACTGTCTATGGTGAGAGGCATGTAAAAGAACCATTGCTGACTTTCGTAAAGAGTATCTGCAAAGTCGTCAGCGTGTTTCTGTCCCTTGCTAAAAAAGGGTTGTGACAGGAAGGGCATCCGACATAAAAACCTCTGCCAAATCAAACGTGCGAATCAGATGATTCACTGTGGCAACTCCCGAGTAAAAGGAAAAAAGCCGAAAGGAAGACAAAAGGCTTGAACTACTTCAGTTGTGTGTAATGAATCTAAAATATATGAAAGTCTAATGTTTATCAGTACATTACAGAAAATAATGAACTTTATTACAATACTGTATAGTAATTTTTTGAGAAGGACTAGTATATATATATATATATATATATATATATATATATATATATATATGTAGTATATATACACATACATACATACATATATATATATATATATATATATATATATATATATACACACACACACACACACACACACACACACACACACACAGGGATCGCTCACTTTCCGAGGTTAACTGGGACGGAGATTCCCACGCGACCATCGAAATCCGCGAAGTAGGATCACCACCCACGCCCTGACTGACGTATACGTACATGTATATTTGTATATAATATCAATAAATACATCGTCAATGCTATAAATGCTTATAATAACAATTAAACATTAAAAAAACATAAGATGTAAATAAAATATAAATACGCACACATACAGACATACGCATATTGCATGAGAAGACGATGACACACGCTTGCACACACAGATGCAACAATGTAAAGTAGTTTTGATGGGAGATTTTGGATTGTTTTTTGTTTTGTGTTTGGGCTTTTTTTTCTTTTTGCATAATTGGCCTTATTTCTGTGGCATTTTCCTTAACATTTTCCCCTTTTCTTCCTTAATTTCCTTATTTTTTTAATTCAATGAATATTTATTTTTTAAAAAATGTAATGCACTGAAGCCACATGAAGTGAAGTGCGACATAGCGAGGGATCCCTGTATATATCTGAAGGCATTCACCCACTCCTCTATATAATTGAATTCAGGTGTTCCAATCACCTCTATGGACACAGGTGTATAGATTCAAGCACCTCGGTATGCAGACTGCTTCTACAAATATTTGTGAAAGAATGGGATTCTCTCAGGAGCTCAGTGAATTCCAGCATGTTACTGTGATACGATGCCAACTGTGCAATAAGTCTACTCATGAAATTTCCTCAATTCTCAATTTTCCACTCAACTGTCAGTGGTATAACACAGCCGAGGCATTCGGGAATCACAGCAACTCAGCCATGAAGTGGTAGGCCACGTAAAATGGCACAGCATGGTCAGTGAATGCTTTTAGCCAATTGTAAGCAGAGGCAATCGTTAGAGACCTCCAAAATTAATGTGGCCTTCAGATAAAGCTCAAGAACATTACATAAAGAGCTTCATGAAATGGGTTTCCATGGTCAAGCATCTGCATCCAAGCCAGCCATACATCACCAAGTCTCATACATAATGTCGGATGCGGTGGTTTAAAGCATGCCACCACTAGACTCTCGAGCAGTGGAGACACATTCTCTGGAGTGACGAATCACACTTCTCCTTCTAACAAGCTGACACATGGACGAGTCTGGGTTTGGTGGCTGCCAGGAGAACGGTACTTGTTTGACAGCATTGTACAAGTGTAAAGTTTGGTGCATGGGGTATTATGGTGTCGGGTTGTTTTTCAGAAGCCGGATGTGGCCCCTTTGTTCCAGTGAAAGGAACTTTGCTTCAGCATACCAAAACATTTTGGATAATTTCATGCTCCTAATTCTATGGGAGCAGTTTGGAAATGGCCCCTTCTGGCTCCAACATGACTGCGCACCAGTGCACAAAGCAACTCTGGTGTGGAAGACCTTGACTAGCCTGCACAGAGTCCTGATATCGTCCTAGTAGAACACCCTTGGGATGAATTAGAGCGGAGGATGTGATCCAGGCCTGTTCATCCAAAATCAGTGTCTGACCTCACAAATGTGCTTCTGGGAAATTGTTCATAAATTCCCTTAAACACACTCCTGAACCCTGAACAGAAGAGGTGGAGATATTATAGCTGTAAAGGGTGGGCCAACATCACATTAAACCCTACGGATTAGGAATTCAAAGTCACGTAATTCACATCATTTCATTTTTGTGTGATGGCAGATGAGCGAATACTTTTGGGAATGTAGTGTGTGTGTGTTGCTCTTGCCCAGTTGGTTGAGATGGGTACTAACCTTTCTGTGACCCTAATTACAATTAAATGATTCAGAAAATGAATGAACAATGAACACGTGCGTGCACACACACACACACACACACACACACACACACACACACACACTACACGTATGAGTCAGCTCTATACATACATACAGGGATCCCTCACTTTCTCAGGTTAATGGGGACCGAACACCCCCCCTCCCCCCATGACCATCGAAATTCGATTTTTGCAAAGTAGGATCGACCCCTCCCCCCGACTGATGTATACGTACGACGTATATATATGCCTATATAATATCAATAAATACATATTCAACGCTATAAATGCTTATAATAACAATGAAACATTCAAAAATATTGCATAATTGGCCTTGTTTTACGGAATTTTCCTCAACTTTTCCCCCTATTTTTCGATAAATATTTTTGAAAAACCCGCAAAAACTGAAGCACGAAGTAGCGAGGGATC
>CM045740.1:36800724-36810724 GCA_024760905.1 Plotosus lineatus | reverse complement strand
TTCGCTTTCAGGCAGTGTATAAGTGCATATATATATAAAAAACACACACGATGTCTTTCATTTACATGTGCACTATATTCATATATAGTATGTCTATAAATCGTCTCTTTTCTTGGAACAGAAACTACTCATTCATGCATTTATCCTATTAGCGAATCACATAGCAGCATTGCAGGCAGTGGTGGCCCTGTGGTAGGATGCTGGATAACTGATCCCTTGGTCACTCAGTGACCCGTGAACTGCAGATGATGATATTGGTAAACGTCACCAGCTCTGTTATATCTTGAATATATCTCGTAGAACACTTGATCTCCGACCTTTTCAATTTCAATTACTCGGTGTTGTGCCCACCATTTTTCGGGCATGTGCAAAATTGTTCTTCCAATCACAGATCTATGGGTTATTGTTATTGTTATTGTTAACAGACACAGAACCAAAACAAGAGGTAAACCAGTGCATAAGAGACACTCAGCCCATGAGCTGTGCTGATTTCACTCGGAAACCCAAACCAAAATGAACTCACAATAGAGACGGCCCTCTACCTATGAAATGAAACCCGTTCAAGTGCCTTTTTCGTAACCTGGAGTTTTCGAAGGTAGAGGTGCATTTTACATGTAAAACGCGTGATTCGTTCCAAGGCTACCAGGACTACCCCATAGACCCTTTAAAAATTATAAAAGTACATCAATTTTGTGTGAAATATGTGTTAAAAGTAAAAGAAAATTATTTACCTTTAATTTTTAAATGTCTTGAACCACCCCATGGGATGCTTTAAAGTCTGGGGGTTGCTGGTCTGAAGAACCCCCACCCTCACCCTCCTTCACGAGGTCCTTAAATATGGCGGTTGCTTTTTCCGAAATAATCACCTACGTCACTGTATCTCCGCTTTTAATGTCACCTTCTACTTCAATATCGTCCCGATTGTAGAGGGGTTTCGGCCATACTCCTTTGCGATTTCGCTCAACCGCATTCCACTTTCGTATTTTATTATCATCTCCTGTTTCACTTTGATTGATAACAGAGCCCACTTCTTTTTGGTGTCACCGGGAATCACTTTCTTGGGGTCCATGATTGATAACGAAATATAACACTGCAATGATCATTCTCAAAAAAACTCACGAAACAAAAGTCCTGTTCAATTCTCCTTCACGTGTGTGACAAACAGGAAGTATGGGTACAGGAATAGGTACAGTTCAGCTCCCACCTGGCCAATGGGAGGCCAGCGGGGCGGGATGTTGGGAGACAGCCAATGAGACGGCAACTCGCGCATTGTTTGAATGTTTGAATGGCGCGTTTTAATGTTTGAATGTTGCGTTTGGCGCTTTTTGTAAGAAGAGGTTGTTTCGTATACAGAGAACGAAAATTTAGGAAAATGTTTTTCACAACCTGGATTTTTCATATTCAGAGGTTTCGTAAGTAGAGGGCCGACTGTACAATATACAACAGACTGGCTCTTCATTATTGAATTTTATCTCTAAGGATTAATTCAGTACAGCGTAGAGAAAAATAAATAAAATTAGAAAAAAATTGTTCTCTTGATTTTCAATTCATGAAAAAAAATACTGTAACAAGTACCAGGACGATTCATGTCCCAAAGCTTCTTTCATGACCTTTCAAACCCTTCATTATTTTTGTTTGCAAACTAAGCACTTCCAGAACTCTTAGGTCCTCCGAGGACTATGTGGAAATGGAGTGAGAGAGCAAGGGGTAAGGAAGGAGAAATTAAAAAGGACATCAGTTTTTTTTTTTTTTTTTTTTTTTCATGACCATGTGGTTGTTTCCTGAAATTATGGTGTGTTGGCTACATAAATCACACCACCACAACTGCTATAATGAAGAAACTACTGGGAACGGGAGGGGAAGTCGTTTAATGTCAAGGATGCTGTAACTGTGTGTGTGTGTGTGTGTGTGTGTGTGTGTGTGTGTGTGTGATTTATGAGCTCAATACTGAATAGTCCTTGGCAGTGTAATATATAAAACCTTTATCTGCTGTGTGTAGTGTAAGGTGCCTCTTATCCACAAGTTTCTCATTGAATTCTGGTCTTTTACATTGAAGAACATAACAGAATCCTATAACTACAACAGTGACTTCATTTTCTACATTGCTAAATCTCACTAGGGTCGTGAATATCTGTCGCCTAGCTCAGCCGGCTTGATGAAGACTGAACCTTGAACAGTTTATCAGTCCATCGCACGACCATGAACATACGATTATTCACACCAAGGTGCAATTTGGAAGCGTCAGTTAGCCCAATGTGCACATTTTTGGACTGTGGGAGGAAACCCGAGTATCCGGAGTAAACCCATACCAGCGCAGGGAGAACACAGACACGACACAAAATGCACACGCTGAACCCAGGACCTTGTCACAGTGAGACGGACACACTAACCACTATGTCACAGTGTTGTCCCTCACGAATACACCACCACAATAGATGAGAACAGAAACTTTCATAAAACTTTCACTCCACAACTGGCTTTAAAAGTCCAACTAACTTCCATGAGGCATTATTATGATCACCAAAACGTGGTTTTCTGCTGTGTACCATAAAGCACAGCCAATGCCAAGTGAAAACAACCACATAATATTTTCAAAAGATACAAAAACAACTCAAAATATTTGTTCGCTGCCAGAACAAAAAAAAATTACAGGAAAAAAATGCAATGGTCTGAGCAAGCACTGATTTCTCCTCCTTCTCTGCAGCAGAGTTGATGGTACAGATTACAATCATTCAGCATAATTCACTTAAACACGCTTTGATTTCGAATCAACAATTTACTGCTGCAGTGTTTGGGAATGATTTACACGTGTATAGTACATTCATTCATTCATTTTCTGAACCGTTGAATCCTAATTAGGGTTATGGCGCTGGGGGGGCTGGTGCCCATCTCAGCCGACTCTGGTCGAGGGCAGAGTACACCCTGGACAGCTCACCAGGCCATCGCAGGGCAGAAACATGCTGACAGCTATGCAGCTACTCTTGTCGAAAGTCAGCAATGGTTCTTTTACATGAACCTCCCACCATGGATAGTGAGAGACAAGGCCGGCCTTTGATAACCCAGTTATCTGCACTGGGGGGGGGGCAGCGACAACCTGTGCTAAGTGGGGCTTCAACCCCCAACCTCAGGATCAGTGATCCAGCACCTTTACCACCAGGCCACCACTGTACACAGTGTGCACAGTACAGTTGAAAGTAAATTGCTTTAACAGATCTTACTCCTGAACCAACCGCCCATAGTCATTTCTTTTTCTTTTACTGAATAAAGAGATGATAGTGAACATTTTATAGAAAGCAAAGTTTTGAAGCACAAACTTGCTGTAAAAAGGTCAAAGAGATTATAATTCATGTTGCACCGTAAAGGAAATTTACAGAAGTGGGGTTTCAGTAGTGTTTATAGAAAGGTTTGCATTCTCTCTGCAAGTCGGTGCATCACACACAAACATCCAGTTTTCTTCAATGTCTCTCTGTCTGTATATATGTAATATATATATATATATATATTATATATAATATATATATATATATATATATATATATATATATTAGTCCTAAAAAAATTAGCATATTGTGATAAAGTTCATTATTTTCTGTAATGTACTGATAAAAATGAAACTTTCATATATTTTAGATTCATTGCACACCAACTGAAATATTTCAGGTCTTTAATTGTTTTAATACTGATGATTTTGGCATACAGCTCATGAAAACCCAAAATTCCTATCTCAAAAAATTAGCATATCATGTTCAGGTAGTCTAAACGAGCTATTAACCTAATCATCTGAATCAACCAATTAACTCTAAACACCTGCAAAAGATTCCTGAGGCTTTTAAAAACTCCCAGCCTGGTTCATTACTCAAAACCGCAATCATGGGTAAGACTGCCGACCTGACTGCTGTCCAGAAGATCATTGACACCCTCAAGCAAGAGGGTAAGACACAGAAAGAAATCTCTGAGCGAATAGGCTGTTCCCAGAGTGCTCTATCAAGCCACCTCAGTGGGACGTCTGTGGGAAGGAAAAAGTGTGGCAGAAAACGCTGCACAACCAGAAGAGGTGACCGGACCCTGAGGAAGATTGTGGAGAAGGGCCGATTCCAGACCTTGGGGGACCTGTGGAAGCAGTGGACTGGGCTACAGGTGCCGCATTCCCCAGGTCAAGCCACTTTTGAACCAGAAACAGCGGCAGAAGCGCCTGACCTGGGCTACAGAGAAGCAGCACTGGACTGTTGCTCAGTGGTCCAAAGTACTTTTTTCGGATGAAAGCAAATTTCGCATGTCATTCGGAAATCAAGGTGCCAGAGTCTGGAGGAAGACTGGGGACAAGGAAATGCCAAAATGCCTGAAGTCCAGTGTCAAGTCCCCACAGTCAGTGATGGTCTGGGGTGCCATGTCAGCTGCTGGTGTTGGTCCACTGTGTTTTATCAAGGGCAGGGTCAATGCAGCTAGCTATCAGGAGATTTTGGAGCACTTCATGCTTCCATCTGCTGAAAAGCTTTATGGAGATGAAGATTTCATTTTTCAGCACGACCTGGCACCTGCTCACAGTGCCAAAACCACTGCTAAATGGTTTACTGACCATGGTATTACTGGGCTCAATTGGCCTGCCAACTCTCCTGACCTGAAGCCCATAGAGAATCTGTGGGATATTGTGGGATCTTTATATTATTCTGACATGCTGTAGTGTTACAATAGTAAAACTTTATTCTTATAACGTGATATAAATTTATATATCTGAATAATGTGATTTTTTTTTTTTGTTACGTGAAAACGTTCCCATTTTCACATGATAGATGTTGTACTTGCTATAAAATTAAACATTTGTTGCTTTATGTAATAGATTTTTTGCCAAAATATCATGACAACACTAACAATCACTGTTGAATAATATAGCAATAAAAATACAGTATGTTAAAAGTGATATTTTTAAAGATAACAATATTTTATTTTATTAATCTGACATACAAACTTATCACATCATGATAATAAACTTTTATTGTTGTATCAATATAGTATCTTAAAAACATATTGTGATAAGCTGAAAATTTCCAAATTATAATGCGAGTAATATTATATTCTTCAATGTGAGAATTTTATATATTAGAATAGCATTAAAATGTATTTTGACTTAAAAATACGACATGACAACAAACTTCACATTACTAAGTGATACTGATTTTTTCTTGCACCTGAATGACAGAAATATGCTGCTGTTAAAATTTCCTGTCTTTCTGCTCTTAAGTTTCATTGACTGTCTGTTCACGGATGTCCTGAGACGTTACTAAATTACATTTGCGAGATGCAGGAAGTGCAGCGAATTCCAGAGAAAAAGAAGTTACTTCTTTAATACAAACAGTGATGTCAGTGCTACGACACAAAGAATTTTCTGCCTCCCTTTACTGTCATTCATTTTCTATAACTGCTTAATCCTAATTACGGTCGCAGGGAGGCTGGCGCCCAGCCCAGCCGACTCCGGGCGAGGGCAGAATACACCCTGGATGGCTCTCCAGGCCATCGCAGGGCAGAAATACACTGACGGCTATGCAGCCTATTCTTGATGAAAGTCAGCAATGGTTCTTTTCCATGAACCTCACACCAGAGACAGTGAGAGACATGGCCGGCCTTTGATAACCCAGTTGGCTGCACTGGGGGTCGTACCTTTACTCTACGGGCTGAAAGCGTTCGAATATACACATGTATAAAAAAAAAAAAAAAAAAAATCCACTCTGAAATAATCAACACAACAAGATAACCAAGTTCAGGACAGGAGCGCGGTGCAAATTTGACCTTTTCTGTTATTCCAGATAATCGTCAAAAAGAATGTGGAGAGAGTCAAGATAAATAAAATAAAGATAATGAGCGAAACTCCAGGGCTGATAATGAAGCAGTAATTGGTTACTTTTCTTTGTGTGGAGCCGATTCCCTGAGAAATTTGTTGTTATCTTGTCTACATTATTCTGGCTTTTGTAGCTCCACTTATTAGCGGGTCACGTGTGTTAAGTGAGATTGAACTGGTGAGTGACTCACACTCTCAGTATGTATCTCTGTCTTTCTCGTTCTTTCTCTCTCACACACTCACACACACTTGCATACATGGACTTCCAATCAAATAAGGTTCCTCATACTTGCCATGGTTATGCAAAGGTTTCATGAGCAAGTCATAACAATAGAACGAAAGCGGCAAGAGTCGAACAGAATCCAGTGCATTTGTAGAGTCATAAAAACTCACCTTCATTTGTTTGTTTTGCGCCTTTTGGTAGCATGCAATCACTCTTTATGAGATTAATACCACGAGACTCCATTTTATAAGCCCAAGCCTTTGTGCAATGCTATATCATCAGACTGCTATGTTTGGCATGTGGCCTTTTACTGTACAAATGACTTCTCATTAAAAAGACACTGAGGTTTGGCATGCTTGCTTTTTGTCTGCTTCTGCATTCCAGTTCAACAGCTGGGGATAATGAGATGCGTTTGATGAACATGTGAGAACATGATCACCGAGAAAAGAAAACAAGCACACAATAGCCTGTTTAAAATGACCTGTGAGAATGTAGGTGTGTGTGGGAACGGAGTTGGCGATATGGCAAGTGGAGGTAGTTGGGTCAGAAGTGATCAAGTGAAGTAGATTTTTCCATAAGCTAATGTGACTGGAGATCAGCCAGTCATTTGCTCGAAAATGCACATTGAGTATGTGTGTGTGTGTGTGTGTGTGTGTGTGTGTGTGTGTGTTAACCTAAAAAATACCTCATATATCACTATGGCAAAAACCTACTGTTTTCTGGTAAGTCAACCCACACACACTCACACCCACACCCACACACCCACACACACACACACACACACACACACACACACACACACACACACACACCAACCCCAGTACCTTCTGCAGCAATTATCGCTGTAAGCCTCAGTTATATCCCTACGCTGGCTCCTTGAAGAATTCCTCTTTACTTTAGTACCATGTAGTATTTACTCAGTTCTGACCCGTGTCCCAGTCCCTGCTAGGAACCATCTCCACAACATGACACTGCCACCACCATGCTTCAATGTGAGACTGATCTTCTTGGGATGAAGAAAGGTGTTGGGTTTGAGCCTGACGTAGCGTTTCCTCAATGGCCAAAATATTCAATTATCTGACCAGAGGACCTTCTCTCGTGTGTTTGGGGAGTCTCCAGCATTCCTTTTGGTCAACTTTAAACATGCTTTCTTATTTATTCTGTAAGCAACAACTTCTTTCTAGCCACTCCAGCCCAGTAAAGTCCAGCCCAAGAAGTAAAAACACGTCCTCGCCAAGACTGCAACTTGAACCCAGGACCCTCGCACTGCAAGATGGATATACCAACTATTATGCCACCATTCCATGTACCTTTGTTTCTGTTAGTAACATAAAATTATACAAGGTGTCTTCCAGTGCAATTGAAATGACGTATATTTCATCTTCAAAACTATGAACGTACAGTCTTTTAGAAATTTTCATGGGTGAAAATTTCAGTGTGTTTTAGTCGAGGCACATATGCTACTTCCAAGATACCAGTGATTCTGAGTCTTCTGCTTCTTGAATTCTACGATCTGTTCTAATGTGCTCTGGTGAAAGCTAGCCCCCCTGCAGTAGACATTATTTGAAGCATCACACAGCTCTCAAAGTTTGTTCCTTGTGTCAGTTAAATGAGTTTCCCTTGCTACCAGCACTACGGACTTGCTCATTTGGGGATGTTTAGGCTTTATAGAGAAATATTTAAATTCTTTTTCAAATTCGTTTTTATGATTTAAAGTTGCTTTGCGGCAGTGTTAAATGTAAGAAGTGTTATGCAAATAAAAATGAATTGGATTGAAAAATCGACACAGTTTAAATGATCAATATTAAAAATGTCCACTAAATTTGAAATCTTGGTGAAAACTGGCCTAATCAAATGAAACCACGCCTTTACCTTGTATGGCACTTTAATGCTGAGATGATGATTGTGAATCTGGGAGCCAAAATTACACCAACATCGAGTGCAACTGTTAATGCAGCCATGAGGTGGTGGTGGGGGGTGGGGGGGGGCACTAACTAGTGTCTCTCCCCCTCATGCCGGTCCCAAACCCGGAGAAATGCAGAGGGTTTTGTCAGGAAGGGCATCCGACGTAAAACCAATGCCAAACTTTTATGATGCAAATCAGAAGTATTACCCCCATACCGGATCGGTCGAGGCCCGGGTTAACAACGACCGCCATCAGTGCTGTCAATCAACAGGGTGCTGATGGAAATTGGACTACTGTTGGTCGAAGACATGAAGGTCGTTGGAGTCAGAAAAGAAGATGCAGAGGACAGGGTGAGATGGAGGTGGATGATTTGCTGTGGCGACCCCTGAAGGGAGCAGCCGAAAGTAAAAGAAGAAGAAGAAGATCGAGTGCAACTGTTAAGAGCAAACAGTAAACAGTTCAATGATTAGCTGAGAGTTTTACATTTACAAAAGCATTAACCCATTGATACTTAATTCAATAATTTCTTCAAGCAGTATAAATGTAGAGGAACTGTATGGGCAATATGTAATTCATTCTCTTATATCGTTAATACCATTAAGACTAGAACAGGGCTCCAAACTTGAGAATATGGTACTGTATTGACCTGATTTTTTTTTTTTTAGACCTCATTCGAGGTATACACATCCTTTTGTCCATGTACCACCACAGACAGGTGGAATGCATGTGAAATATCTTTGGCATTATATGCATAGATATGCATTCACCAAACAGTGACAGTACCTTGCACATACCCTTATGAGCAGCTCTTCTTTTAGCGAGTGACAATACACTGTTTATGTATATTAGCTAATAAAACTGCCAGGACTGTTTTATAGGCGCCATTAGGCTGATACAGTTGGTCGTTTATTGTGGATGTAATAGTAGTAATACTCTGCTGCAGTTAACACCCATTATAAAAATATGAGCCTCAGTATCTGACTCTGTATAAATTCCTTCCTTTTTTTTTTTTTCAACCCTTCCCCTACACTTTCACCTGTAATGTAATGTAAGGTAATAGCGACAATCCTGTTTGATGTAAAGATACATAAATACACACAGTAGGTGCCGCCATGTAGCATGAGCGGAGACCAAGGTTGTATACACAGCGTAGCTTTCCTCATTATAGCAAATGTCACTGTGGCTAATGGAAAAGAAGGCCTTTAACCCAGGGTCAGTGGAACAACGATGCTATTTCAATCAATATACTTAACCTACTGCACTTGAAATACTTCCATCCATGTTGGGCCTGGCAGCGAAAGGCCAGTGAAGATGCCAGTGAGCTCTGGTATACTTTATTTCGAAAAAAATTGTGGTGCAAAAATGGCATTGTGGTGTAGTTGTTAGCATGTCTGTTTCACAAAAAAGAAGATGCTGGGTTTGGCGCCCATGTGGTGCATCGACAAGCAACGTGACGATCACCCCGGAGATTGTACGTCCAAATCCGAGTTGACGCCACAGGCATTCATGACCGGGTGTCCATGAGAACTAACTGGCTGAGGGAAGGATCGCATATGATGCTCACTTTCTACCACCATTTCACTGGAGCACGATAGACTTACGGAAGCAAAAATGTTGTCATCCGCAAACATTCCGCAATTACTCCCTCATCTTCCGTGTCATGCCGTGTGATTCCGCAGTTATTCCTCGAGTCTTCCTCCACCTCCGTATGCTTCCGGCAGGCCAAAATATTCCGTGAATGTGCTTTTCAACATGTTCAAAAGCACGTTCGCGGAAAAAAATTCCGTGAGTGTTCTGTGGGGTCACTTTGCCGTACCTGTTCCGCGCATGCTGTGACCGTTCCGAGAGTGGAAGAATTTCCACTTTTCCATCGGATTTTCACCCATTTTCTGTGTAAAAATGTCGAAGATCTTCCGTAGACTGCGTTCCGCGCCTTTCCGCTACGCGATCCTTGCATGCCGTAGTCCAGTGAAATGGGAGTATAAGAATTTCCACTTTTCCGTCGGATTTTCACCCGTTATCCGTGTAAAAATGCCGA
>CM045740.1:36790724-36795724 GCA_024760905.1 Plotosus lineatus | reverse complement strand
AAGTGCTTCTTCATTACGTGTGCCCTTACAGCGTAGATTCACGCAGGCAACGTAAACATAAGTGTGAATGTGTGTGTATGTATATGTTCGCTGACCCGGCAATGGCCTGGAGAGCTGTCCAGGGTATATCCCACCCTTGCCCAGAGCTGAATGAGAGGTGTACCCCGCAACCCTAATTAGAATAAAGCGGCTTAGAAAATGTATAATTATACATAGCCTCAATTACAAAACATTGGAGATGCTGTGCAAATAAAGTGTGTGTCCTTTGACGGTCTGGCGGGCTGTTCAGGGTGTACTTCACCTTGACCCTATGTTGGCTGACATTCTCCAGCATCCTTGTGACTCTGATCGGATTAAGCTGTCCAGAAAATGGATGGATGGCTCATGCCTATGCATTTTCACTTCATCCCCCTGTGCTTGTACATTGCCTGACTCTTGCCTGTGTACTGATTCTGATTCAGGCTGACACTTTGGATTTCTCGGGAGAAATAATAATAATAAAGAAACCTGAACCACGACGGCTATCATCTCCGCACGCACCCACATCAAGCAGTAGTTTTGCTTAATAAGTCAAAATAATTCAATAAATAACAGTTACTAGCTTATTTGTGACTCTTATTCATTTTTGAGCAATACGCGTATTTCTATTGTTACAGCTTATTTTTCCCACAATAGAAATATACACACCTTCTGATTCATGTGTGTTTACTGTACAATTCAGTCTCCAGCTCTCGGTGAGAAAAATGGGACTGTTCCATGTATTTCTAATGCTGAATTTTACTTTTAATGAGGTGCCCATCGAGAGGTGTCAAATTATACTGCAGAAAATAAGTAATAATGACATTCATTAATAATTTAAACACACACACACACACACACACACACACACACACACACACTTCTCAGCTGTTCACTACACAGTGCTTGAGTGTTATCATTACTCTCATGCCAATTTCCTCCATCTCTCATCTCTGTTCATATTCATATCCAAATTGTTTTTGTCTGTGATGTCTTGAATATCTTAGCATCTGCGCTAACAATGTAGCAAAATATGATAGAATTGTTTTAATTTATTCCAAATATAATGAGAGTTTTGTTTTTCTTCCACAAAACTACTTATTCCATCTCATACCTGCCTCTCGTTATCATTAGTTTCATCTAAATAAACCGTCATGTTTCAGTGTGTTGATGACATGGTTTTTGATTTGCATGTTACGCTGAAAAGCAGGAAGTATTGAAATCATCCTGATAACTTATCTCCACAATCTCTCTCTCTCTCTCTCTCTTTCTCTCTCTCTCACACCTCTGCAAACAAGATCTGACACCCATTTAACTTCCGAAACAATACCTCACTCTCTCACTCTTTGGCTGTACCGACTAATCCTATTATAAAAACAGACACGTCGAAGCCATCTCAGCCGACGTTAATGAAGGCGAGGTACATCCCAGGGCAAAACCCACGCAATCATTCACACTCACATTCACACTCACAGCTTGGAAACCCACATAAGCATGGGGAGAGCATGAAAACTCCACACAGAAATTCCTGCATCTAGTATCTACACGTATATTTCCTCATCTATACAATTTATCTTTCAGAGCAGAGAGGGATGCCGGAGCTAATCTCAACTGACCTCAGGTGATACATGAATGAAAAGGTCACCAGTCTATTTCAGGACTAACACAATAATAGGATGGGGTCAGTATGGTGGCACCATGGTTAGTACGTCTGTCTCACAGCAAGACGGTCCCAGGCTCGATTCCCTGGCTTGAGGTGCTTGTGTGGAGTTTGCATGTCCTCCCTGTGCTTGCATGGGTTTCCGCCGGGTACTCTGGTTTCCTCCCACAGTCCAAAAACACGCAGAGTAGACTAATAGACTGTTCCAAATCACCCCTCGGTGCAAGCATGAATGGTTGTATGCGTGTTGCCCTTTGATGGCCTGGCGAGCTATACACTTGAGTTGGCTGACCTGGATGCAACCTCCCCAAGACCCTAATTAGGTTTAAACGGCTTAGAAAATCAACGAATCAATGAATAATAATGTTCTTTCACACGATGTCCTGTAGGGTGGTACAGTGGCGTTAGCAGTTAGTGCACCTGCCTCATAGCAAGTGGGATTTCGAGTCCCAGTCTATGTGATTATGTTTTCCATGGGTTTTCTCCAAGCACTCTTGTTTCTAGTCACATTCCAAAAATGTGCAAATAAGGCGAACTGTTCTTCAGTTCATTATCTGCAACCGCTTAATCCCAATTCGGGTCGCAGGGAGGCTGGCGCCCATCCCAGCTGACTTTGGGCGAGGGCGGAGTAACCCTGGACAGCTCGCCAGGCCATCGCAGGGCGGAAACACGCTGACGGCTGCAAAGCCTTTTACGTGATCCTCACACCATATAGACATTGAGAAACATGGCCGGCCTTTGTTAACCCAGTTCGCTGCCCCAGGGTTTGTGGCAGTGGTGAGTGGGGCTTGAACCCCCCCAACCTTAGGATCAGTGATCCAGCACCTATACCACTAGGCCACCACTGCCACTACATTCTTCGTTTCAGTTCAGCATGTTTTTAATACTTAAATACTAGTCTCGTAATAATTACCAGAGCCCAAATTTACTGCTGAAATGCATATCAACACACGAGATGACACTTGACATTTTATATACAGGAATCCCTCACTTTCCACGGTTAATAAGGACCGAGACACCCCCCCCCCCGTGACCGCAGATTTCCACAAAGTAGGATTGATGCCCCCCAAACTGACATATACTTACATGTATCTGGTCTGGTCCCTTCCGAGTCGTAGGACGACTCTTGACTCCCTTCCATGAATGATAACACCTTGATTATCATCTTCATGGAGGTTTTCTTGGCAAGGATAGTGCAGTGGTTTGCCATTCATTGCCTTTTGCACAATGCGAACCTACGGGCAATTTAGAACAGCCAATTACTCTACTGTGCATGTTTTTTGACCGTGGGAGGAAGCTGGAGTACCCAGAGGAAACCCACACAAGCACGGGGAGAACATGCAAACTCCGCAAAGAAACGCCCAGGCCAGGAATCGAACCCAGGCCTTCTTGCTGTGAAGCGGACGTGCTAACCACTACGCCACCGTGCCACCCACTTACATGTGTGTGTGTGTATATATTTTATATATATATATATATATATATATATATATATATACACATACACACACATATATATATATATATATACATACACACACACATATATATATATATATATATATATATATATATATATATATACACATACACACACATATATATATATATATAGAGCATTGGTGGTATAGGGCGCTGGATCGCTGATCCAAAGGTTGGGGGTTCGAGTCCCACTCTCCACAAGGTTGTCACTGTCCCCCCCCCAGTGCGGCTAACTGGGTTATCAAAGGCGGGCCATGTCTCTCACTGTCTATGGTGAGAGGCATGTAAAAGAAAAATTGCTGACTTTCGTAAAGAGTAGCTGCAAAGCCGTCAGCGTGTTTCTGTCCCTTGCTAAAAGGGTTGTGACAGGAAGGGCATCCGACGTAAAAACCTCTGCCAAATCAAACGTGCGAATCAGATGATTCGCTGTGGTGACTCCCGAGTCAAAAGGGAAAAAGCCGAAAGGAAGACAGACAGACATATATATCAATAAATACATATTTAATGCTATAACTGCTTATAATAACAATTAAACATTCAAAAATAAAATATAAATAGACACACAAACAGATGTGCATGCACACACTCAGATACGTGTAAATAAAAATATAAGTAGTTTTGTTGGGGGGTTTTGGATCGTTTTGTGTTTGTTTGGCTTTTTTGCATAATTGGCCTTGTTTTGCAGCATTTTCCTGAACCTCTTCCCTATTTTTGCTTGATTTCTTTATTTTTATATGAATATTTTTGAAAAACCCGCGATGCACTGAAGCACAAAGTAGCAAGGGATCACTATACATTATAAATTTAATCAGCTACTGCTGATATCCATAGTCATAAATGTGAAAGTTAGTTATGAAAATAACCCTTTCCCCCAGTTTTCTGTTGTTTATTTGTTTCTTAGACATTTGTTGATTCACATTTATTACTTTAAGATCCAACAACACAAATCATAACAGGAAAACATTCACGTGTAATTCCAGTGTAGGAATGATGAATGTGGCAGCCATAAACCAATATCATTTCAGTATCGTGCCCTAAATACTCTTGGTTTATTGGCTGCATGATGAGAGTTTACAAAATAGAGAGGCACATTACAGCCAAGATGAGAATCTTCTCCGCCCTTGATATAGATCTAGTATCACAGGTTATAGTGAATGAATTATGCAAATGAAAAGTGGCATTGTAGGAAGTGGCTCACTCAATAATAAAATGAAACTGATGTTTAATTCCTATATCCTATATATATAAAACGATGCACTCATTCATTTGCTGAAATGCTTAATCCTTCCAGGGTCACGGGAATACTGGAGCCTATCTCAGCCGACACCAGGCGAATGCGGAGTACTTTATGAGCAACTCACCAGACCACTGCAGGGCATCACACACACACACACACACACACACACACACACACCTAAGGGAAATTTAGAACAGCCAGTTAGGCTAATGTGTATGCCTTTATACTGTGGGAGAAAACTGGTGTACCGAAAGGAAATCCATGCAACCATTCATCATCATTTATTTTCTGAACCGCTTAATCCTAATTTGGGTCACGCGGAGGCTGACGCCCATCTCAGATGACTCTGGGCGAGGGTTTTAGATGCAAGGTGCCTTCTGCCTGACTACGTATTCACTTGGTGCCAAATATATCCCACCCCCTGGCAGCTTCCTGTCAGAGGTTTTAATGTTATGGCTGGTCAGTGTATCTGACACACAGTCAATATGTTGAGCTTTAGAAAATACTTTCATCCTGTTAAGAAGTAAAACTGCTTCTGCATGTGCTTAAACGCCAATCAGTCACATTTGCAGCATATACACAAGTGATGTGGGATTTGTTCTT
>CM045740.1:36760724-36785724 GCA_024760905.1 Plotosus lineatus | reverse complement strand
TAAAGCTCTATAGAAAAGTCTTAGTGTATATACAGTATGTATTTGTACGTATGGCTGGATGGCACAGTTGTGTAGTGGTTAGTATATCCTCCACATAGTAAAAACTCAAGAGCTTGCTGAGGGTGTGTGTGGAGTTCGCATGTCCTTCCCATGTTTTCATGGGTTTCCTCCAGGCACTCTGGTTTTATCCTACAATTCGAAGACATGCATATTAACTCAACTGACTGTTTAGCATTGCCTCAAATGTGAATGGCTGTGTGTGTATTGGCCCCGTGATGGTCTTGCGGAGTTGGCGAATAGCTGGACAGTACACACACACAGACACACACACATACATATATATATATATATATATATATATATATATATATATATATATATATATATATATATAGAGAGAGAGAGAGAGAGAGAGAGATGGTCCTCGCTTTACGTTTATTCGCCTTATGTTTTTTCAATTCTACGTTTAAACTGACTGTAAAAAAATTTTTGAAAAAAATTACAAAAAACATTTTTTTTTGTAAGTCCAATTTTGGGTTTATCGCGCTCTCCGTAGTACGAGATGTTCAAATGCTACTTATGCATGACGCTGCATCCATTGTTTACAAACAACAGGCTGAATGTGCCCCTCCTTCCCAGTTCACTGCGTGTTACCTTTGTGTTAAGACATTGTCTCTGTGATCTTTGTGTTTACACTGTTTTGCGTATTTGTAACCCTAAGCAAATATGGTTGGTCAGAATCGTAAGCCTACTAGTGATAGTGGTAATCAGAAAAAGCAGCAAACCATCTCGTTTGAAACGAAGATGGCTATCATCAAGAAAATTGATGCTGGTGAAAACATGTGAATGTTGCACGTTTCTTCCAAATGGCTCCGTCGACCATGCTAAAGGTTCAGTGATGATGTAGTGACCACTGCAAAAGGTAAGTCAATTTGATTAAAATTCATTTATTTGTAATTATTTTGCTTGAATTTAATTTACGTATTTGAAATTAATATTGATATTATTTTACAATGTTATGTTTATAATAATTTAGGGGTGTTTTATGAGATACGGTAATAGTATTTATGGATGTATAGTACAGTACGAACAGTCATATGTTACTGGAACATATAGTAACAACTTACGTTTTTTTTTCACCTTACGTTGGGCTGTTCGAACGTAACTAAAACGTATGTTGAGGAGCATCTCTGTGTGTGTGTGTGTGTATATATATATATATATATATCTACAGTGAGTCGTTGACTTACGACCGCGTTTGGTTCTGGCAGACCGGTCGTAACTCAATCTGGTCGTATGTCGACTTTCCATCCAAATACACTCACGGCAAACAAAAACAGATGAATAAATCTCGCGCATTTAAATCTATACATCTATTTTCAATTCCACGTCACTGTGACATGCAGCGGAGAGCCAATCCTTTCTGTACTCCACTGTGTGGGCGGGTCCCATAGCTTCAAACTCCAATTTTATTAGATTATAACAGCCACAGACTGCGTGTGTTGTTTGGGTAAAGAGAGAAATTTCCCTCGTTTTGATCGGCTCATTTCCACGAAGCCAAGCACAGCTGACAAACAAACACAAAAGGACAGACATGGAAAAACTTCAACCCGCAAACCAGCTGATTGCCAAAACTTGGGACTCGCTTCCTGTCACAAACACTGCAGCGTGTGAGTCCAATAAAATTAGAGTTCCAAGGTATCGGACCCGCCCACACAGAAAGGATTGGCTCTCAGCTTCGCGCCACAGTGACATGACATTGAAAGTAGATGAAGAGATTTGCTCTGAGCAGTTATAAAGTGAAGCTGCATCATCTCCTGCTTGTACTTTTAAGATGCTAAGTAAGCCCAAACAACTGTCGTACGCAACACACTCGCACTGCACTGCCATGAATTATGCTTCACCACTTTTGTGGTCGTAAAGTCGATCAGATGTAACTTGCATAGGTCGTAAGTTGACGACTCACTGTATATATATATGTATGTATATATATATATATATATACATACATACACACACACACACACACACACATACATATTTTATATATATATATACATACATACATACATACATCTTATATATATATATACATACATCATATATATATAAGATGTATGTATGTATGTATATATATATATATATATATATATATATATACATACATCATATATATATACATACATACATACATCTTATATATATATATATATACATACATACATACATCTTATATATATATATATATACATACATCTTATATATATATATATACATACATACATACATACATCTTATATACATACATACATCTTATATATATATATATATACACACACACACATATATACACATATACACACACACATACATATTATTTATATATATATATATATATATATATATATATATGTACACACACATACATATATATATACATATACACATATAAATATTATATACATACACATATATACATATAAACATTTTATTTCAATTTCGAATCAGATGATTCGCTGTGGCGACTCCCGAGTAAAAGGGGAAAAAGCCGAAAGGAAGACAGACAGAATATTATATATATATATATATATATATATATATACGCACATACTGTTTAAATGAGGAGTTTTCCACTTGTAATTCAGAAATCACAGAGAAATCCCAGTGATTTAATCAGACGAACTCCCATTGGGAACATTGGGCTTGTTGCATGAAATGGGCGATATAAGCAGCTATAATATGTATAATATGTTGGCAGCTAGCAAGGAATTCAATTTCAATCCAGTTGCATGAAGAATGATATGCAGCACTCATCCCAGAGCAAGCAGTTAAACAACCCATTTAATGTAGCACCAGAGCCTTGTTCCGTGCTTCGACAAAACAGATCACGGATACCCTGTTGTGCTACAGGGGCAGAAAACAGACGTGCTAATGGAGCTCATTTGCACAGCAGATGTGTAACCAGGTGCTGCCTTGCGGATTGCATTTGTCAAGAGCTGAAAATATGATGCCGTGTCTCCACAGAAACAAACTACACAAAAGATACCAAGGTGCTGTTATCACGAACAAGAAAATCTTAGCAGGAAGTGAGGAAAAGTCGGATTATCTTACCCTGATATCCTTGTGCATATTGGTGAACGAGACATTTTTTTCCCCAGATCTGCACCAACAGAAACAGAAAACAGAAGGTCCATGAAGCTCAAAGCTGTGTGTAAGGCTCCATGGATGGGGTATCCCAAGGTGAAGGGAAAAAAATTGCAATTCGAATTTTTGTATGCAAACACCCATTTCTGTGAGCATTTCCGTCATATGACACACTCTAGGTTGCATCTTATGATTTCTCAATCATTTATTCATTTGTCAACCCATTTAATCATACTAGGTTTGCAAGGATGTCTTTGCCTATCTCAGCCAACTCTGGGCAAAGGCTGGGTACATCCTAAACATCATTGCAGACCATCATAGGGCCAACACACACAAACATTTGCGCTAACCTCCAGACTTTGAAACTTCCAATTGGCCTCATCTTTTCCTTTCGGCTTTTCCCTTCAGGGGTCACCACAGCGACTCATCTGCCTCCATCTCACCCGATCCTTTGCATCTTCTTCTCTTACACCAACGACCTTCATGTCCTCCTTCACCACATCCATGAATCGTCTTTTTGGTCTTCCTGTAGGCCTTCTGCCTGGTAGTTCCAGCCTCAGCATCCTATTACCAATATACTCACTATCCCTCCTCTGTACATGTCCAAACCATTTCAATCTGGCCTCTCTGACTTTGTCTCCAAAACATCTTACATGTGCTGTCCCTCTGATGTGCTCATTCCTGATCCTATCCATCCTCGTTACTCCCAAAGAGAACCTCAACATTTTCATCTCTGCTGCCTCCAGCTCTGCCTCCTGTCTTTTCCCCAGGGCCACTGTTTCTAAACCATACAACATCGCTGGCCTCAACACCGTCTTGTACACTTTTCCCTTCATTCTTGCCGATACCCTCCTATCACACCGGACACTTTTCTCCAACTCCAACTTGCCTGCACACGCTTCTTCTCCTCTTTTCCACACTCTCCATTGCTCTGGATTGTTGAGCCTAAGTACTTAAAATCCTCCACCGTTCTTATCTCTGCTCCCTGTAACCTCACCGTTCCTCTTGGGGCCTTGTCATTCATGCGCATGTATTCTGCCTTACCGAGGCTAATCTTCATTCCCCTCCTTTCCAGGGCATACCTCCACCTCTCTAGATTTTCCTGCACTTGTTCTCTGCTCTCACTGCAGATCACAATGTCATCTGCAAACATCATAGTCCATGGAGATTCTTGTCTAACCTCATCTGTCAGCCTGTCCATCACCATAGCAAACAAGAAGGGGCTCAGAGCTGACCCTTGATGCAGTTCCACCTCCACCTTGACCTCTTCTGTCACACCGACAGCACACCTCACCACTGTCTTACATCTCGCATACATTTCCAATTGGCCTAATGTGCATGTCATAAACTATAGGAGGAAGCAAGAGTATCCGAAGCAAACCCAGGACCCTCTCACTGTAATATGGAGGTGCTACCCAGTAAGCTACCATGCTACTTGCTTCTCTTTCATTCCTATGCCTTTAAGGGTTTTTGTTTTATTTTATTTATTTGCCCCATTTATAACAGTGTGGTATACTGACAAACAAATTAGACAAGGAGACAGAGGGACATTACATTGGACATTCCATAATAAAAAGCTTATTTACTCTCCATAATTGTTTGACTTACAGTTCCCCCTTCTTGTTCTCTTTTGGTTCTTGAAAACTGAGGTCAAAGTTCACCTAACTGGCACAAAGTGAAAGTAAATATTACCAGGAGCTTTGTCACTGGTGCATTTCATTTGCATTAACAATATACAATGGTACCTCACCTTACGAATAAAAACATTCCAGCACCTTTTTCGTCACCTGGATATTTCGGAAGTTGAACCGCATTTTATATGAAAAACGCGTGATTCGTTCCAAGGCTCCCAAAACTACCCCCTAAACCCTTTAAAAATTATAAGAGTACACCAATTTTGTATGAATATGTATGAAATATGGGTTAAAAGTAAAACAAAATTATTTATTAAACCATTAAACCATTTTATTAACATATACAGAGTGGATTCCAGTCCTTTTTTTTAAATCTCTCAAACCACTCATGCGACGCTTTAAAGTCCAGACGTTGCTGGTCCGAAGAATCCTCACCCCCACCCTTCTTCACGAGGTCCTTAAATATGGCGGTTGCTTTTTCCAAAATAACCGCCTTAGTCACTGTATCTCCGGAAATTTGTTTCTCGTTTATCCAAAAGAGTAACAGTCTCTCCATCTCGTTGTTCAGTGACAACCTTTTTTTCGATATTTCTTTCAAAGGGGTCGTCGCTTTTAAATCCTCCTTCTGCTTCAATATCGTCCCAATTGTGGAGGGGTTTCGGCCATACTCCTTTGCGATTTCACTCAACCGCATCCCACTTTCATATTTTTTTATCATGTCCTGTTTTATCTTTATTGATAATGGAGCCCGCTTCTTCTTTTCAGTCTCACCGGGAATCACTTTCTTGGGGCTCATGATTAATAACGAAAAATAACGGTGCAATGAGCACACTCAAAAAAACTCACGAAACTCACAAACCAACAGTACAACTCTCCTTCACACATGTGACAAACAATGGGTCGAAGGCACACGAAAAGCATTATGGGTACAGTACTGTATAATGGAGATTCAGCTCCCTCCTAGCCAATGGGAGGCCAGTGGGGCGGGGTGTTGGGAGACAACGAATGGGAAAGCAATTCGTGCATTGTTTGAATGTTTGAATGGCACGTTTGAATTTTTGAGAAGGTGCTTTCGTAACGTGAACTTGTTTCGTATCCAGAGACAAACCTTTTAGGAAAATGCGTTTCGTTAACTGAATTTTTCATTTGGTGGGACTTTCGTAAAGTGAAGTACCACTGTACAATGACAACTTTTCAATGTAAACAACATTTATTCCATATTGATCACATTATAAAGTTTAAATCATGGTCTACCACAGCTCTAGGCTGATTGGCTCAATCCTGACCTCATGCTATTCTGTGTAGATATTGCTTGTACATTCTCAGGTTTGTATGGTAGCCTTAGGTACATTGTATTCTGTTGTGAACTTGTCCTTGTAGACTGTGTATGAGCCTTGTGCCTCATTGTATCTGGGAACGACTCCAGATTCTCCGCAACTCAAAGCCGATCATTCGTCTTAACTGAAGATGAGTGATTGAATAATTGAGGTAAGTTTGACAGAACCAACTTGTGAAGAGCTGAAAGTTGCCAAAGACATGTCAAAGTCTCTGAATGGTATGACAAACCATGAGTCGACAGATTTATTATTTAAAAAAAAAAAAAGGTGTTATCAACCACACTCCACAGCAGGGAGGCTTAATCTCAGCTGCGAAGGCTACAGCCATACTTTCCACCTGTTTAAACCACTAATCCTAAAAAAAAAAAAAAAAAAAAAAAAAAAAAAAAAGAAAGAAAGAAAGAAAGAGATTGGCTCATGTGTCCTACTGAGTACTCTATATTTAAAACCCCAGGTCTACCATCTTTGGCGGCCTTCCCAATTTTCTAATTTGTGCATCAAGGATCAAAGAGTAAGGATTCATGAGAGCAGCTTTCCTGGAAGAGCTGCCTGCCAATGTACAGATCACCTGGCACTTAGATGATGTCGGACACTTTGCCTTTGCCATCAGTAGCAGCTGACGTCGCTTTGCCAGACGCTTCAGTAGAAATGAGGTCTCATTACATAGTTCCTCATATCGCTACACGTTGCCATAGCAGGAAGGATTAAGATGCAAAGATGAGATGCATGAGGAACATGAGTGTGCAGTGTAGGAGGTTAAGAAGCACTCGGGTTTTTTTTCATTTGACAAAAACTGATTGACAGACTGGTGACACCTTGGTGATACCACTTTACCATGGAACATTATACTTCAAAATCATGAAAAGATTGGGGGGGGGGGGAAATCAAATAATTACATCTGACATGTAAAGTTCATTCAACCCCCCTCCCCCAATTTAAAGCAATTATTATTATTATTTATAATTAATTTCCAATGAGGTCTCATAGCACCCACTCTCACTGAGAGTTGATTTGAAAATGCAAATCATTAGTTCATAATCCAGTATTTTTATGGACTTATTTGTTTGTTTGCTTATTTACCTTTTTATTTACAAGTGTAGCATTATCGTTAACACATCAGCCCCACAAACACAACAAGAAGGTCGTGTGTTTGAGTCCTCTGAGGGCTTGGGTGTTTGTGCGTGAACTTTGCATATTTGCTTGTTTGGGTTTCCTCCGGGTACTCCGGTTTCCTCTCACAGTCCAAAAACATGCAGAGCCAGCTGATTGGTGGTCCGAAAGCCCCCCTAGGTGTGAGTGTGAGTGATTTTGCAATGGCCTGGTGAGCTGTCCGGGGTACACCCCATCCTCGTCCAGAGTCGACTGAAATTGGCGCCAGCCTCCACGTGACCCAAGTAAGACTGAGCGTCTTAAAAAATATCAATGAATGGAGTCCAATGACATGCACTTGCTTGGCAAACTGGCTGTTTCAAATTGCCCCTAGGTGTGACTGTGGGTAGGAATTATTTGTTTGAGAGTTGCTCCGAGATATCATTGTCTGGTGAGCTGTTCACGATGTACCTCGCTATTGGCCAGTGTCGGCTGAACCTCAGTAGCACCATTAAGTGAGTCAGCAAATGAGCGAGTGATTTAAACCAGTGGAAGATACTCCTGCATTGTTGGAACGAGGTCCTACATCCATACCAGACATTCCTGGTGTTCAGCATATTTCATATCTTCCTTACGTCTTCATTTCCCCAGACACTTTTCTTCAAAGCACCTGCTCACGTAATAACCTTTCAGTCTCAGACTCGTCCCCTGAGATATCGCTGATGGACACTGAGAACTTCATTCTCTCCTTTAGACTTTGCTCTTTTACAACTGTCCAGCCAGACAAGCACAATCAAGAAGCACGGAGTGTTTAAGCTCGGAAAAGATTGCTGGAGTTGGCCTTTCACACCAGGGCTGACCGAGAAGATTTTTAAATGCCACAGAGACAGGTATGCCAGCTATGAAAGGAATGAGAGTGTATGAGAGTATGAAAGTGGAAAACAGCTTGGCCTTTTATTACTCAAGACAAACGCTGTGCTATTAATGTAAAAATGAAAGGAAGGGGTGGACTGAGGATAACGTTGGGGAAGTTTCTCTCTTTTTTAAAATTGTAATCAGTAAGATCTGTCAAATTCTGAAGTGCTGAGTGAAGAATAAAACATTTTTTTGAGATTGAACAGTTATTCTTATAACTTCAGATCTGGTTAGGTCTTTCTGGTGGTTGGTGCTAGTAATGAGATTTGATGCATCATTCTCTCGCTCTCACACACACACACAAATACGGATGGATCCATGCAATGCAAATAACGATCTTTTTCCATCATCTTGCTTCAAATAGCTTAGTTGCAGATACTGTACCACACTGTGAATGTGAAGGCTTAAAATACTTGTGTACAAAAGGACACAGTTCTCCGGAAATAGCATCAACTACTCAGGGAATCTGATAACGCCTTATCTTCATTTTCATATTAAAACAACTCATGTCTCTGGAGCACATAAGCCAAAAAAAAAAAAAAATAAATAAAAATAATAATAATAATAAATATATATATATATATATATGAATGCTAGTGATCATTGAACGGAGCGCGTGCGCGCACACACACACACACACACGTGTGGTGGTGTTCATTCAGTAAGTGCATGGATTGCTTTGCACAGCAAAGCTCTTTATCCTTCACTATATCCATCATTCAAGTCGCAGAGTCTCATTTCTTGTCAACAAACTGTGGTGCATCTCAATCTTTCCTCAGAACCTGTGATTCAGGAATGCCAAATAATTGTTAGAGGAAATATTTTAAAATCAGCACTGCAGTGTGTATAATATAAATAAGGAATATCTGCCTTTTTTTTTTTGAATACAACAGCAATTTGGTAACGGTGATAATTTTGTCAATATTTTTGTTCTACATGTGGGTTTCCTCGGTGTACTCTGGTTTCCTCGCACAGTCAGAATTGCACAGTAGGTCAACTGGCTTCTCCAAATGTTCAATGGGTGTAACTGGGAGACCTCCAGCACGAGGGTGATAGTGAGATGGATTACACCGTCTTAATCAGCCTACGAACTTTTCAGCCCACCCTTGTAGACTGGCGAATTGTTCAGGGTGTACTCTGACCCTCGCTTAAAGTTAGCTGGGATTGAGAGACTGACTCCACCTTTCCCATGACCCAAAAATATGTCATATAAATGGTCCGTGGATGGATGGGTCAATGGGACTATTTAGTATTTCTTTCTTCTCCTTTAGACGTTATAATAATAATAATAATAATGATAATAATAATAATAATAATCACAAAAAGAAGCTTGCAATGTTACATTAAAACCAGCGTTGTATCTTTCCCATGGTGAAACCCTGAAAGGAATTACTGAATTGACTGAGACTGCTTACAAAAATATTAAATAAAAGCAGAAACCATCACCATGGCAACGCTGACACATGTATTTTTAAATGTGTTTATGGGGCACTATATACACTATGCAAGTCCTTGCTTAAGTAATTCGGGAAAGTGTGTGTAAATATTGAACAAATATGATGGATTGTTTGGGATCTGCAACCAAAACACTTTATTCTTCGAAGAAAAGCTATTAAATGATACCTGTCTCATTGTGATGTTACACTTTGAGAACATATTACTCATGAATTATTCTGATTTATATAAACATAAGTAGTTAAAAATGGCAGTAGAGAGAATTTGTTGGTGGTGTTATTTTTACCAATTAAATAAATCAAGACTTTATTGCCACTAATCAGCTCTCATTCGCTCAAACCAACAGGAAATTTCGCAGTGATAACGTTGCAATAGTGTTGCGCCCATAGTGTTGATAACCCATTGTAAAACACTAGACGGTACAATTGGATATCAATCTGCAATTCCTCACTGTATTTTGCTTTTTGTTGTTCAAACCATTTAGAAATGAAAAATGATGTTCGTTACTTTAGTTATCCGAAGGACCAAAATGCTGAAAAAACCTGAATAATACATGCTCACTGTATTTCTGGGAATTATATCCCGAGTGTGGTATTGCTGCGATGAACCACTTTCAAAAGTACAGTGGTACCTCCGTTCAGTTCAGTTCATTTTCTGTAACCGCTTCATCCTAATTAGGGTCGCGGGGAGGCTGGTGCCCATCCCAGCCAACTCAGGGCGAGGGCAGAGTACACCCTGGACAGCTCGCCAGGCCATCGCAGGGCGGAAACACGCTGACGGCTTTGCAGCCTACTCTTGTCGAAAGTCAGCAATGGTTCTTTTACATGCCTCACACCATAGACAGTGAGAGACATGGCAGGCCTTTGATAACCCAGTTAGCTGCACTGGGGGGGACAGTGACCACCTTGTGGAGAGTGTAACTCGAACCCCCAACCTTTGGATCAGCGATCCGGCACCTTATACCACTAGACCACCACTGCCCCAGGTGGTAAGGTGGTACCTCACCTTACAAAATTAATCCGTTCCAGAGCCTTTTTCTTAACTTTGATGTTTCATAAGTTGAACCGCATTTTATATGCAAAACGTGTGATTCGTTCCAAGGCCCCCAATACTACCCCCTAAACCCTTTAAAAATTATAAAAGCATACCTTTTAAGACCTCCTTCTGCTTCAATATCGTACCGATGGTAGGCGGGTTTGGCAATATTCCTTTGTGATATCACTCAACAGCATACCACGAGCCCGCTTCTTCTTTTCACTTGCACCGGGAATCACACACACACACACGCGCGTGCGCGTGCGTTGACCATGTCTTCTTAGCAGAGTTATAATCTTGCAAATGTTTATGCAAGGTTAAAATCTTGAGCTAAAAAAGAAAGTTGCAATGAGCACATTCGAAAAACACATGAAACAACAGTAACTCTGTCCTTTGCATGAAAAGCATTATTGGAGATGCAGCGCTATAATATCCAATAGGAGGGAGCTGCATCATCCCTCCTAGCCAATGGGAGGCCAACGGGGTGGGATGTTGGGAGATGGTCAATGAGAGAGCAGCTCGTGCATTGTTTGAATGGTGCGTTTGAATGTTTGAATAGCGCGTTTCGTAAGGAGAACTTGTTTCGTATACAGAGACAAAAAATTTTGGAAAATGTTTTTCGTAACCTGGATTTTTCATTTTCTGGGACTATCGTAAGGTGAGGTACCACTGTTCAGGTTTGGTTGCCAAGTCTTTCAAGACTCTTCACATAACCTGTTATTGTGTGACAGGGTAACTGAACTGTTAATTGGTAACTGTAAACGGTGAATAAAAACCTAGTAAATGCTTTTACTTTCAATTTGATTTACATGTAGAAGTTTCTGAATGTGACTAGAAGGCCCTGACGCTTGAACATACCCCAACACCTTTTATAGCTGCCTGGCAACCATAGGCAGTGATGGCTGTACAGAGTTATCAGACATATACAGAGAATTTGGGATGGTGGGTAATACACAGGACCCCGTCAATACCCTGAGAAAAAAGAATAAGGGGAAATTCCTTCCCCAAAACTACTCATGATTGATCCTATTTGTCCTCACATGACTGTACTGTACACTGACCTCCAGCAGCTTGGGAATTAAATAGCTAAACAGTAAGTGATGGGTGAATGCACACCAGCATCATAATGATATCCCCAGTATTGTTATTGCTAATATAATCCGACTGTTTTGTGACCCAAAGCGATCACTTATTTAGCCAATAGTGTTTCGCGTATTCATTTGATCCTGGTGTGCTGTTTTAAGCAGATTTCTTTTATACTTTTAGCATTTATCTGTCACCTGATATTTGGAATTGTTTACACTGTTAGTATAAACATTGAGTTGTCATTAAAGGGGAAATGAAACACCGACTAAATAAGTTGTCGGTAGTTTAAGTATAGTTTATTGAAGCGATTGTGGCTTCAATTTTATCTCATAAATAAACCATTGCGCACACAGCGGTTTTGTTTCATGTGCTTGTGGTATAAGTTATCGGCCCGAAAGCCGCCATTGCTAAGTGCCCGCCTACACAAAGTTACCGTGACGTCACTGGGTTGGTACAAAGTACCACATGAAATACAGTGCATGCATATCACAGCATATATGATATGATATAAACAACATGGAATCTCACGCCAACAACACGCACAGTTTTTCCACAGAAGCCGATTATTTTTTGGAAGATGAAGGCGATATGGGGGAGAGGAAATGCCTGCTAATCCATAGGCATATGTGATGCGCTCCACCGAATGTCATCTCGCACCTGACACTGGAGTTTTTGAGACAAAACGCGGCTTATCCGGACTTCCGATCTGTCGAGTAAGTAACCGCACTTTGAATACTTGTTTAGTACTCAACATTCATTTTCTTACTTGAAAGATCGGAAGACCGGATAAGCCGCGTTTCGTCTGAAAAGCTCCGGTGCAGCACGTCGCATATGCTTTCGAGCCTATCCGACGGAATATCGCCAACGTTAGTCCAAGAACCCCGGCTGAATCTGACGCCGAGAGCGATAATAGGGATATTGACAGTTATCACCGACATGCCGTTGAACATGACCAGATCAGCAATTTTATGTGCACTTGTGACAATTGTACACCGTTACCACAAATGCCTCGGTGCCAGGACGCCGTGCTTGACCATCTCTTGCGAGCCGAGGGGGAGCTGACCTGCAGAACAAACCACAGACTGTTTCCTATGTGATGCCTTGAAAGGGACATTTTAGGAGGTGGCCATTGGTTTCCTTGAGAGATGTCCGTGCTGAAACCCCATAAATAGTCGGTAGGTTTACAGATCAAGTCAGAATTGTCATGCTATTATCTACGGTTGTCTAATATTCCATCCCTCTCTGTGTTCAGCCTGGAGAGCTCGTTTTTCCGCCCTTTGCTTCCGTGCCGATACTGTATTACTTTGCAGTGTGCTTGGTCTGTCGGTGCTTGTAATATTGTATGCAGAAAAGTCAAATACGGTCGGAACTGATCCTGGTTTCAACAATGCGGTTTTGGACAACATCATGGAACCAGTTTCGTTGGATTTGTATGTGTGTACATAATCTTCTGTCCTGAAATGGGCACTGCAAATGTGTGCGCTTTCATTCACTGGTGGGTCGACACGTTTCAATGCACTGCGCCAGGCTTTCAATAACTGACTGTTGCTTAAAGGCAGCTGGTGAAAGTGCACGCCTTTATGTTTATAATAGCTGTTTGTACAGCCACAGCCCGGTGAGATACAATGATGACCGGTACTTAAGGGCATTTTTTTAAATTATGGATTGATGCGTTGCTAGCCATTCTGATATTTACTCAAGTTCACGGCCACCAACCCAGTGACGTCACAGGAAACGGCCGAGGACCAATGGCGGTTTACATGGTCTCACACCGCGTATTTCAATTTGGATTTACATTATTATCAGGGCGATTTTCAACTGATCAGCTGCAAAAACGTGATATTCAGGACCAAATGAAGCCAGACAATGTTACATTGCGATGTGCTTCATTTCCCCTTTAACGTTAATTATGTCGCTGACATAGTAATAGGTAAAGGTGAGCTACTTTCACACTGCAATGCAAAATAAACAGTACATATTAAAAGTAGAAGGGACAAAGGATAAATATAAACCTGAAACTACTCAAATGAGAAGGGAAGGTAGAGTTTGTGTTGCATATGTGGTGTAGGTGTCACCCCACTTAGCAGCGAAGATGAAAACGGGGTGCTTTTAACCCTTTGAACACCAGCGGCCATTTTATTTGCTACTGGGCTAGTGTGACATATCATCCAGCGGTTGGGAAAGCGACTGTTCAAACTTTATCTTTTATCAAATCTTTCTTATCACACCTCAGCACCCTACTGCCAATCCCTGACCGTATTACATCATGTGCTTGACTTCTGCTGTTTTTGTAACAGGATTTCTCTAGATTGACTGAAATCAGATATTTTTAGTGAAAATAAAGAAATTATATCGTGCAAATTGATGTCAGCAGCCGAGGTACTGGCGCAAGTGTTAGAGATTGGGAGCTGGTGTTCAAAGGGTTAATGAAGCAAAAGCCAGATAGTCCAAAATTTTAGTCTAAAAAACCCCCCAAAAAACAGGCAGAGTTCAGTCAATCAGGCAAACAGAAATGTCTCATTAAAACGAAGAGGCAGACAAATATCAAAGCGCCGAGAGCAAACAACACAAATGCTTGGGCTGTGTCCAAAATCACTCACAGGACACAAGCCCTATTCACTACCGATGGATTAAATACAGAGGACATTTAGAGTGAGTCCAAGGGTAAAGTGTTATAAGACTCTTCTCAGTGGACTTCTCAGTTCAGTTAATCATGTAACACCGTCAAACAATTAAAACATGATAATCTCTCAAACAAATTACATCATAGCATATATTGCTAAGATAGTCACTTCCACTTGTACACTCCTTTTGTTTGTACAATGCATAAAAGGACACATTGAGTCGGTCATACAGTTTTTATTATCGAGCTGAGTGAGAGATTTCTGCATGTACTGCTGACAGCACACAACAGCAATCATTCAACCCGAGTCCTTATATATAGTGCAAATAATTATTGGGATGGGAACCAGGTATTCAGAGGACGTGGTCGTCATGTCATGAGGAAGTGCTAATCGTCTGATCATTGAGATTGACATGGTGCATGCTGGGAAGTGTAGAGTGAGTTCTGAATGTGCTACAACAGTGGGTCGTTGTACGATCTTCATCGGACAATCCTGTTCTTTCTTTCATTAAAAAAGAAACCCAGTCCATCAGCATTCTTTTTTTAAACCTTCGCTCTTTTGTTTTAAAGCTCTTATTTCCAACTTCCATTGCCTCCTTCCTGTGTCCTGATTTTCATTAATGTGTAGAGTTGAAAGTAAGCCGAAACGCACCAGAACGTCGTGCTGGTAAGACCTCTTCAACCAGAACGCATTGAAACGCCTCAGAAAAGCAACTTTCACCCATGCATATATTAGATTGAGATGGTTTGGACATGTACAGAGGAGGGATAGTGAGTATATTGGTAGTAGGATGCTGAGGTTGGAACTACCAGGCAAAAGGCCCAGAGGAAGACCAAAGAGAAGATTTATGGATGTGGTGAAGGCGGACATGAAGGTCGTTGGAGTAAGAGTAGAAGATGCAGAGGATAGGGAGAGATGGAGGCAGATCATTTGCTGTGGCGACCCCTGAAGGGAACAGCTGAAAGGAAAAGAAGAAGACCATCCATGCATACATTGTGAGCCCTTCAAGTGAATTTTATTGAAATAAATGTAAAATTGATGAAGACTTAAAAATGTTGTGCAGAATATGCCTTTTGCGATGTGTTGAACAAGGTTTTGGTGCACTGGACAAAACACTATAAATTTGTTGGCTTTGGTACTCGCTTACCGTGAGAGGTTGCAACTTGTAGAAGGAAATCACTCACTGCAGTGTAACATAAATCCAATGTCGACTCGTGCTGATTTTTTGTTGTTGTTGTTGTTGTTGCTGCAGACAACAGGGTGATCATTTTTGTAAAACAAACTAAAAATCCCCAAATAATACATTTTGAGGTTTTATGCATCGTGAAATACTCTCTGTCTCGGTCATGTGAGTAGCACCACTCACTTCCGCAAACAAATACATGTGGAAGAGCGAAAACTCAATGTGCTCTTTTCATTGGATGGCTGGTTGCCTAGGTGATGGAAGGACCCCCAGGCAGTGCTTTTTTGGGGTGGGGGGTTCAGTTGGAGGTCATGTGCATCCTTCTTATTTCTGTCTTCCTTTCGGCTTTTTCCCTTTCTCGGGAGTCACCACAGCGAATCATCTGATTCGCACGTTTGATTTGGCAGAGGTTTTTACGTCGGATGCCCTTCCTGTCACAACCCTTTTAGCAAGGGACAGAAACACGCTGACGACTTTGCAGCCTACTCTTTACGAAAGTCAGCAATGGTTCTTTTACATGCCTCTCACCATAGACGGTGAGAGACGTGCATCCTTCTTATAGGGTACGGTATCTAAACACAGCCTAAAGCACTTGGAAATAAAAAAAAAAAAATGCAAAGGCAGTGCAGCAGACCAGAGATGGGCCATGAATGGCTGACAATGTTACTGGACCAGAACATAAGAGTATTCTGTATTAAATTTTTGTCTAGTTTACATTTACTGTGGGTCGAGGCTGCAAGCTTCCGAAAACACTATGTTGAGGTTGTTGTGTTATTATTGTTCTGATGTTCTCCCCCCATAAGGAAGTGGTTTATGTGTACTTTACCTGAAAATAAATGCTTTGCCATATATTACATTAAATGTCTGACATCTTAACTCCTGTGCACATCCCTGAGTGCATAATGTAAGAACATCTGCAGTATGATGCTCATGCACAAAGCAGTCAAAGTTGTTGTTTTTTTTGTTTCACTGTTCCTGCAAGAATTTTATCTTACCTTCACCCCTGTTGATAAGTAATTCATGTTGTTTGCTGGATGATAAAATTTTAAAAGGTCAAGGCCAGAGTTCTGAGTTAGATGCTAAAGAAAATGAGTTTCGCATTTTATTTCATTGTCATGGCTCCCTTTCTCTCACGAATGATGAATGGATGTCCATGAAAAAGGAAAATACAGACATAAATTGTATGTGCATCACAAGCATAACCACGTCGTTCTCAGGCTGCAAAAGGGAAAATTCACCGTGATATCCTGATGATGGGGTTCTAAAAGTCCGTCTGATTTGTTTATTAGAAGACAAAACGCTGCAGTGTTTTGGTACGAGCCAGGCTTGCAGCCAGCTGCTAGTCCAGGCTGCGAGATTAAGCTGCTCTGCTTCGGACACTTTCCTTGGAAAGCAGCTGTCAGGTCTCAGGAGAAACATCCAATTCATAGCCTGGATATTAGAGCATTGTTCAAGGACATTAGTTCTGAGTGTGTAGAAGCACACACACACACACGCTCACACACGCTCACACACACTTGCATAAACATACATATAAGTGGACAGAGTTGATCCCTAGATCACGTGGTTAATAGAAACATCCACCCTTTAATCTTTTCAACAAATAAATGGGTTCAGTGGAGTCCAAAACTTATTCCACGATGAAATTCTGTCCAAACTCTAGTTTAATTACTCTTGACCTAGTAAAACTCTTTTATCCCTCAAATCCAAGACTGGAGATAACACTATAGACTAATGCTAGCAATTTGGATGGTGGGTGGAGCACTGTCTAGATTTGTATGCCACTCAGAAGACAGTCAGAGATGCCACCTTAGCTACATTACCAAGTTTCCCAATCATGGACAACCTGGATATTTCACTATATGCTGACAAGCGCAGTGAAGCCATTGACTACTTCTTTGGCGAGAGGTCCACTGAGAATGATGGCAGTCCACAGGAAGTACTGAAGACCAGTGACGAATCAATATGACCCGCACAAGTTCCTTTCGTCTTTTCACAGTCAACTGACGTTGACTGTGTCCAAAGGTCAAGGAGGTGCTGTTTGCAGATGACACTGCACTGATGACACTGCACTAAGGCTGGTCTTCAGCTTGCATATAAGAAGTTAGGGTTGTCCATATGTGTCAAGCAAACCAAGATTATGACCCAAGAGTCTGTCTCTCCTTTTGTCATTTCCACCAATAGCGTCCCAGTTGAAGTGGTCAAAAGCTTCACTTACCTGGGGTCAACTGTTCCTAGGTCCCTCTTCATGGGTGCTGAACTGGGTACACGAATCATTAGAGCTGCAGGTGCTATGGCAAGACTGAACAAGCAAGTTTGCTCCAACAGGCAGTTCTCTGCAAACACAAAACTCCAAATTTACAAAGCCTGCAAGCACTGGACTGTTAATGTGAGGCAGGAGAAAAGACTTCACAGTTTCCACCTTTGCGGTCTCAAACGTATTCCCGGAATTCAATGGCAGGACAGATCGACGACAACAGAAGTCCTCCAGCACACCAGTATACCGACCATGTATAGTCAACTGAGCCAGACACGCACGCACGCACACACACACACACACACACACACACACATTAATAGTTCTCAATCTAGCAATATGTTTTGTGTGTCATCTGCCCTTGACTCAGTGTTGGTGGAGACAGGTGGCAGCCTCCCCGGAACCCTAGTTAGGATTTAAGCGGTTCAGAAAATGAATGAATGAATATTTAGTACTCACGTAATGAACAAGGATTTAGGATGGCTCATAACTATTAGAAAAAGTACATGTGATAATACATTTCGAAAGTATTAGTAAAGTATATTTCAAGTAGTTAGTGTGTGTGTATATATATATATATATATATATATATATATATATATATATATATATATATATATAGATATATATATATATATACACATACATATATACACATACATACATACATACATACACACACACACACATATATGCATGCATGTCCACTTTACAGCAAAAGGGTCCTGAGTTTTTGAGTTCCAGGCATGCTGAGGGTGTTTATGTGTGGATCTTACATGCTTTTCCCTTGTTTGATTTGGTTTCCTCCTGATACTCCAGTCACCCTCCACAGTACAAAGACGCACACAGGCTTTCTGTGTGTGCTAAATTGCCTGTAGGAGTGACTGTAGGCATAAACAGTTGTTTTAAGAAAATGTAATAAAATGGCGAGCTGTTGGGGTTGATATCCAACCTCCCCGTGACCTTAGTACAGTGGTTCTCAAATAGTGTGGGGGTACAATGCAATGCCCGGAGGGGGGGGGGGGGGGGGGGGGGGTTGCATGTGACCCTAGGGAACAATGCTTTTTTTTTTTTTTTTTTTTTTACCATACTAGGATAAAGTGTAATTGTACATCCACTACAGTAGGTGGCACTGGCTCCCTCATTGTCAGAGTGTGCCCAGAGAGAATTAGCTCAATGGAAAAAATATGAAGTTAATAAACCCACCATGAAAAATTAACAGGGACGGAAAGAGCGAGAAAGACAGAGATGGTGAGAGAAACGAAAGTCTCCCGGAAGCTAAGTTGAGGAGGTATGATGACGCGGATGTAGCACTCGGCTTCACTGAGCTGCGGTGAGAAACGAGGAAAGACCGCTGTGTTTACTGTGTCTGAAAACACTAGCAGCGGACAGCATGAAGCCAAATAAATGAAGGTGTCACTAAAAGACATCACACCCCAATCACGCTGAGAAGCCGCTTGAGTTAATTCAGCAAAAACATGCTGAATATTGCCAACCACCATCCCGCTTTGTAAATGCTACTCCAGCAAACCAGCGAGCTCTTTTAGCATCAGATAAGGCGGAGTACCAAACTGCTCAGTGCAGAAAACCCCCACAGCAGAGCAGAGGAACTGATCCTACGTGCAGCGCACACGGTCTCTGTCATGATGGATGATGTCAGCGCTGTGAAAATAAGTCCAGGTCCCAGTTCAGCATTGAGCAGGAGCTGAGAGTGCAGTATCGTGCTTTAAACCCGGCTTCGAAAAGCTGTGCACTGGAAACGTGCTCATTACAGCCATTAATCTGGACTTAATCATTTTGAAAAAAATTATAATAATACAAATTGTTTTATTCATTTTGGTTTTGTAGGTTAAAGTGTTTCATATATTGTGCTGCTGAGTTAATATTACTGATCAATTTGAATTTATTATTATTTATTGCTTTTATTTAATTTTATTTTTCAGTATCGAATGGTTCAAATTGTTGGTCAAAATGTTTAAAGAAGGATCCTTTTTTTTAATTTCAGGCAAATTGATGCACTTTAAATCTTTTTGTTTAAAGACTAAAAAAGTTATTCTTTGTTGTAAGTTGATCTATATTTCTTCTTTTTTTGTATTCATAATGTTCATAAGGATACAATGTTATGCAGAGGATTACTTATAACTATTTCATAGACAAATGACACTATTTATAGTGGGGGGGGATGTTTTCTATTTCCTGGGGGTCAGAAAATAACAGAAGCACTACCTTAGTAGGATATGCAACTGCATCCCATTGCATCCTGGAGTATCGAGCGCTGTCGGGTACAGAGGCTCCTGAGAACCAGAGGGTGTATTTAGTGATAAAACAGTCAAGATTCAGCTGCAAGCTGGAAATATAATGAAGAGCAAGGTCAGGAATGCAATTGTCAGAAACACAGTAAATCCAAGGCTAGGCAGAATCAAAACTAATACCAGACAAGATGATCAAAAACAGGCAGAGACGACAAACAATCAGTTTGGCAATAGAACAGGGTTACTGCAAAGCTTCTGCAAAAACTGAAACGAGGGAACGTAAATAACCAGGGAGACTATTTTCGGAGCTAACAGCAAGACCTGATTGTTATCCCCAATGTTTGAGGCGGCTGTCTGAGAATTTTAGGAAATAAAATTCCTGGGAAATAGAGAGAGATAATACAGTAATCCCCCTTATTTCGCGGTTAATGGGAACCAGCTTCCCCGCGAAATGCGAAAAACTGCGAAATGACTTCTGCCACTTCTTAAGGACACCCACCCACCCACCTATATAAAATTTATATAGAAGTTAATTTTAAAGTGTTGCATGTTAATGTCATACAGGCAACATGTATTACTATATAAATAAATTATATACCTTATAATGCCAATAAATATATTATATACATACATATATATATATATATACATATATATATATATATATATATATATACATATATATATATATATATATATATATATATATATATATATATATATATATATATATACACACACACATATATAAATACTGTATAACACACCTTATAAATAACAAATCCACGGCCACGTCGAGGAGGAGAATCACTGGCGGCACTGGTGCTTGGTTGGGGCTCGTCAGCGCCTCCAGAGCCTTTGCTTTAGTACGTATCATGTTGTTGTCTAAACTCACATTATTTTTATAACAGTCCATAATCCACAACGATAAGGCATTTTCCATTTTCACAACTGTTATGGTCTGTGCTAGTTGGCGGCGTTTAACTCTCTATCTCCATAAACTGCATACGCTGGTGAGGGGCGTGGCTGTTACCCGCAGGCGAAATCCAGAGAGCGCACCTGAATTCACTCAGCCATCAGCTATAAAGAGCTCCGTGCTCGGCCAGTTTCCGTGTTGATACTCTCCCAGTGATTTTGGTTTTTGTTTTTCCCCTCACCTCGATGGTGAACATGATTTTTCCCGCACCCCAGCACTTTCCTCCCTCATGAAAGCTGTGCTGGATGCTGGGAAATATAATCTCGACCAATCAGCTTGCTGGATTCACAGCCAATCAAAGAACACTCAAGTCAAGCAGGAAAACAGCGCATGTTGGATAGCGTCGTTGAATATACATGTAGTGCTCGTGAATTTTGAATAATCTTTAATTTTTTCATTTCCCAATGGGAAATCCCGCGATATTGTGGGGACGCGAAGTAGGAAATGCGAAGTGGAGGGGGATTACTGTATAACTCTTCTAGTATTGTATTCCCGTATGTACCATATTATACCATGTAGGTTTGTTGTAGGAGTTCCCGTGTTGGAGGTGTCTGTGTGTACGCTCCAAATTCCTCTGGCCCTGCTCTCCATGTCCAACCTAAACATTTGCGAGTGTTTGAATAGCTCAAGTTCTATGAACAAATACCAGCTGAAAGCCCATCAATCAAACAATTACAAGGATGATGGTATTTGTGTGTGTAACCCATCACTGATGAATCATGTCTTTAGATATGAACTAAAGCAAATACAATAACTCCGGCTGAAAGGATCTGAGCCAGTGTTATTCTGTAGGACTGAAGTTGGAGTTCTCATTACGGATGTATTAACTGACGGCTTATCTGTGTTTTGTGGAAATAGTGAAACTCGCTAATGCTGCACTGCTTGGTTTACTGTTAGGATTGCTTGATACAAATCAGCTGATGACTTGTCGACACTGAAGACATCACCATTACTACCATTAGTCTACTGGTGGGTGGTGCATTGGTATTAGTGGTTACTCTATCTACCACACAGTCAGAAACTGCTGGGTTTGAATGCTGAGTTCAGTCGTTTCAAGGTGGAGTTTGCATGTTCTGTACATGCTTGCTTGGGTTACCTCTAGATAGGTAGGAGTTTCCTACTCCTAGTTTTGTGTGTGTGTGTGTGTGTGTGTCTGGGAATACACGTGAGTGTGTGTGTGTGTGTGTGTGTGTGTGTGTGCGCGTTACCGTGCAATGGTCAGGTCTTCTGTTTGGGGTGTACCCTACCTTAGCACAGTGTCGGCCGAAATAGGGTTCAGGCATCAATAAACATTAGTACTGTATATCAGGGGTCCCCAACCACCGGTCCACTTCAGCAGAAGAAATAATTCATTATTTCCATTTTATTTATTATCCGAGTCTGACTCAGGTCATTTCGAGCACTAAAATGTAACTCAGAAGGGGACGGCACATGAACAGAGGCGAGTTGGACATGTTTCAAACAATAGCATGGGATTTTGGGTGAGACTGAGCCTTCATTCTATGAATGTTACTAATAACAACAATAATTATATTTTATATAAATAAATTTTATTTACAATATAAACAATCTATGACACGCCCCAAATCCCCCACCCCACCCCCCGCCCACGGTAAAATTGTCAAGCGTTGACCGGTCCGCCGTGATAAAAAGGTTGGGGACCCCTGCTGTATATAACTGTGCACAGGAAGTGGGGTCGCTCATGAGTTAGCAGTGTTAGCTCACAGTGAGAAGGTTATGGGTTCAAATCTCTGGCAGTGTTTTTTTTTTTTTTATTGTAGAGGTTGTATGTTTTGCACATGTTCGCTATAGCTACTCAATTTTCCTCCCACAGTTCAAACACGTGCATATTATCTGGTTAAACTAGATCCCCATCTGGTCTCAGTGTGAGTGGGTATGGACGCCACTGCAATAGACAAATAATGTACACGGGGTGTACTCCGCCTTTCGTCCTGAATTTTAATTGGCATATATATTGATTTGAAAGATAAATCACTCTGCACGTAAATAACGAGACTGTTATGACCTCTGCTATGGAAATTGTGTTTTCATCAGAATATGTTTATTAAGACCACTCATCACAGAGCCTGACTTTACTCTTGCTGTCTTCTTCCTCTGTCCACTTCCAATCTGGTGCTTTCAGCAGGATAACTTACAGAATAAGTCATATGTCACCAGAATATATTCAAAAGTCAGGCAGGGTTTGATCTGAAAGCCAAAAAGGTCTTATTTATTTATTTTAATAGCACAGCGGAGTACAGGCAGACACCCCCCCCCGTGCAGCTAGCTGGGTTATCAAAAGCCGGCCAGGTCTCTCACTGTCTTTGGTGAGACATTCATATGAAAGAACCATTGCTGACTTTAGACAACAGTCTGATGCATAGCCAGCAGCGTGTTCCTGGCCTGCAATGGCCTGGTGAGCTGTCCAGGGTATACTCTGCCCTCACACTGAGTTGGCTATGACGGGCACCAGCCTCCTTGTGACCCAAATTAGCATTAAGCGGTTACAGAAAATGAATGAACGAATGAATACAAGCAGAGAAAGTGCACAATAGTACTCATACATTTGTTGATTCAGGTAGGTAGGAATATTGTTTTTTCACGACTTTAGTGGTGAAATCATCAAAAATTTCAAACAGCACATGGTGATAATTTTGTTGAAGCTGTGAAGAGGTGAAGTTTAACGTTTTTCTTTTTTTACCCTTCTTTTCCTTTCGGCTTTTCCCTTCAGGGGTCGCCACAGCGAATCATCTGCCTCCATCTCACCCTATCCTGTGAATTTTTTTCTCTTATACCATCGACCTTCATGTCCTCCTTCACCACATCCATGAATCGTCTCTTTGGTCTTCCTCTAGGCCTTCTGTCAGGTAGTTCCAACCTCAGCATTCTACTGCCAATATACTCACTATCCCTCCTCTGTACATGTCCAAACCATCTCAATCTAGCCTCTCTGACTTTGTCTCCAAAACATCTTACATATGCTGTTCCTCTGTCCATCCTCGTTACTCCCAAAGAGAACCTCAACATTTTCATCTCTGCTCCCTCCAGCTCTGCCTCCTGTCTTTTCCTCGGTGCCACCGTTTCTAAACCATACAACATCGCTGGCCTCAACACCGTCTTGTACACTTTTCCTTTCATTCTTGCCGATACCTTCCTATCACACATCAAACCATTCCAACCTGCCTGCACACGCTTCACCTCTTTTCCAAACTCTCTATTGCTCTGGATTGTTGAGCCTAAGTACTTCAAATCCTCTACCTTCTTTATCTCTGCTCCCTGTAACCTCACCGTTAATCTTGGATCCATCTCATTCAAACACATGTGTCCTTTCCAGGGCATATATCCACCTCTCTAGATTTTCCTCCACTTGTTCTCTACTGATCACGATGTCATCAGTAAACATCATAGTCCACGGAGATTCTTCTCTAACCTCGTCTGTCAGCCTGTCCATCACCATAGCAAACAAGAAGGGGCTCAGAGCCGACTCTTGATGCAGTCCCACCTCCACCTTGAACTCTTCTGTCACACCAACAGCACACCTCACCACTGTCTTACATCTCTCATACATGTCCTGCACCACTTGAACATACTTCTCTCCCACTCCAGACTTCCTCATATAATACCACAGTTCCTCTCTTGGCACCCTGTCATATGTTTTTTCCAGATCCACAAAAGGCACAATGCAGCTCTGTCTCACCTTCTCTGTACTTCTCTATTAACATCTTTTTTACTTTCAGCAAATAGAAAAAAAAAAAAAATCAGCTTTAAATTTCTCAAATTATTATTATGATGCTATTATTATTAGCATCAGTGCTAGCTGCCTTTTTGATGGTAGCTTTTTGTCTCTCAACAGGAAATTAGAACTGGCCACTATCCTCAGCTTGTTGCCCCTCAATATACACAATGAGGTGCAGTTTGAGAGTCTGAGTGGTTGACAAATTGATGTATTTTTTTCCCCCCAAGTTTTTTGTTTTATGTGCCTGTCAGCAAATTCCTGTCCACAGATCAAATGT
>CM045740.1:36653224-36755724 GCA_024760905.1 Plotosus lineatus | reverse complement strand
TACACGGCACAATTAAACCTTTGGGAAAATATCAGTACTGTTATGCAATAAAAGTCTTTTTTTATAAGAAGATGGAGAAGAACGCTACGGGAAGCTGTTGACATGTTGCACAGTAGGTGGAGTCTCGCTAAATAGAAGCATTCTTTAATTAGCTACAATTTAATCCTTGCAATGGCCTGGGGAGCTGTCCAGGGTGTGTCCCGCCCTCTGCTCAGGGTGGGCTGAGATGGGCACCAGCCTCCCCGTGACCTTAATTAGGAGGAAACGCTTCAAAAAAAAAAAAAAAAAAAAATGAATGAACCAACCTTACATGTCATTTTTTTCTCTCGTAAATTTTTCACTTGGATATCTCTACTCACAGTATCTGACTAGCTAGTATCGCGAGTATTACTGTATTAGAGTATCAGTGATATCAATCGTATTTCATCTTTTAGCCCCAAATTCATTTCTCAGAACACACACACACACACAAATCTCAAAAGTCAGTCAAGGTAACGTGCTTCTCTGTGTGGTCGGCTTCTATTATCATCAGTATCTAGTAGTATTGCACTGACTATCAGCCAAGTGGCGTGTGGGTGGATTTCAGACGTCTTGCTCTGGGAAATTAATGAGCTGATCACAGGGAGGAGTATTCCTTATGGAGGGATCTAACACTACCCAGAAATGCAATGGCATCATTAGAACACATGGCACGAGGATAGTGGAGGTGCCGGTCTTTGGTTATTTGTGTGGCGCATGATATATTCTGAAGTCATGTGACGTTTTGCAAGCGCATCCTCTATGCAGGAATAATAATCTGGATCTAAAACTTATCACTATTGAATTATTTTCAGAAACTTAAAAAAGATCAAACCCAATATATTTGCAGTATTTTAATGTTTATTTCGAAAATAATGCTAACTCAATGGAGTTTTGTTGGCTTTTCTCATTTGCTGAATCCGCTGAAGCCTATCTCAGCCAGACCATTGCTGTACTGAAATGCACAACCATTCACACTCGTACTCACATATAGGGAAAATTTGGAACGATTATTTTTAATGTACTAGTCCATGTCTTTGGACTGAGCTGAGATGGCACGACGTCAAAGTGGTTAGCATGTCCACCTCACAGTAAGAAGGTCCTGGGTTTGATTCCCATCACAGGCATTTCTGTGTGGAGATTGCATGTTCTCACCGTGCTTGCGTGGGTTTCCTTTGGGTACTCCGGTTTCCTCCAACAGTCCAAAAGCATGTACATTAGGTTGATTGGCTGTTCCAAATCACCCGTAGGTGTGAGTGTGGGTATGAATGGTTGTGTGAAATGTTGGCCCTGCGATGCCCTGGCACACTGCCCTGGGTGTACCTCATCCTCAATGGGCGCCACGACCCCAGCTTCAGAAAAAGAATGAATGAATGTCTTTGGACTATGGGGGGGGGGGGGTGTCTACGCAGAGGAAACCCACATAAGCACAGGAAAAACATATGCCCGAGCATGGGACTTGAACCCAGGACCCTCTTACTATGAGGCAACCATACTAAACATTACGTCACCATGCCACCCTAGTCTGATTTGGTATGCAAAAATACATATTTCATATACGACACACACACACACACACACACACACACAGTTCACTCTGTAAGGAAGGCTATTTTAACTCAAATGAGCATGCTTTGCATCCATACTAAACTGAAAAGCATCCCAGATATTGGTGTATTTGTGCTACACCAGCAAGATCAGGTTCTGGATGTATAACATAAAACAGGAATGTGATGCCACATGGCACCCAGGCTCCCAAAACTAGGTATCTAAAGATGAAAAGACCAGACAATGATTTTCTAGTCTTCATCGCTCTAAGTGAAACTATAGACTTTTTAATTGGCCGGCCGGACTTTCAATCAGTAACCGGAGTAACAAGAAACTTTAGCATGTGACGTGTGAGAATACCTCGTAAAGTGTTGCTTTTATAACCCAGGCAGATAGAAAAACAGGTGTGTGCAGAATCAAGGGTGTGATCATTCACGGTAGCCGTGTTCACGGGCCATGGTGTGGTTGGAGAAACGCAGTCCAGGCATGTAGAGTGTGCGGCCAAGAAGCACCGTTTGGTGCCAACATATTTCATTCATTCATTTTTCAAGCTGTTCCATCGTACTTAGGGTTGAGGGAAAGCTGGCGCCCATCTCGGCCAACTCGGACATAATTTCATCGATAATAAATCTACCGGCTGCATGACGGTTGGTGGATGAAGTCTACTAATGACATTTTCTTCATATTCAAACAAGTTCGATCACGGAAGTCAACCATTTCCATATTATGTGCATATATTTACATTCAGGGCATTTGGCGGATGCCCTTATCCAGAGCAAATTACATTTTTTATACAACTGAGAGTTAACAGCCTTGATCAAGGGCCCAGCGGTGGGATTTGACTCACTGGCCTTACTCACCTGTGCCACCACTGCCTCATATACTATCCCACCACTATACACATGTTGCTGTATATTTGCTGTACCTGGATAGCATATGTTCATCTAAAAGTAGGTTGACCCATGTGTTTGGTCGTTCACTTAGCACGACACTCAGCAGCCTAACTGTCCGTCTTAATATTCACTGAATGAAGGCCCAAAAGGGACAAAATTTCTGATTGTGACCCTCTGACACCCAAATCCAACATCTAATTAGTACAGTGGTACCTCACCTTACAATAGTCCCAGCAAACGAAAAATCCAGGTTACGAAAAACATTTTCTTAAAATTTTTGTCTCTGGATCCAAAACAAGTTCACGTTATGAAAGCACCATCTCAAAAATTCAAACAATACATGAGTTGCTCTCCCATTGGCTATCTCCCAACATCCCGCCCCACTGGCCTCCCATTGGCTAGGAGGGATGACGCAACTCCCTCCCATTGGCTGTTATGGAGCTGTATCTCCATAATACCCATAATGCTTTTCGTGTAAGGGACAGAGTTACTGTTGTTTCATGAGTTTTTCGAGTGTGCTCATTGCAACTTTATTTTTTGGCTCAGGCTTTTAACCTTGCATAATACATTTGTAAGATTATAACTCTGCTAAGAAGACATGGTCAACGTGAAGTAAGTTTGATTGATTGATTGATTGATTAACGGTTTGGGTTTTTACACCCGAGCCCTAGCGGCTCATCAGGCCGGTGCTTATCCCCAGTTTCCGTAGCGTGAAGCAATCAGGAGTTGAACTCCTCCTGGATGGGACGCTAGTCCATCGCAGGTTTACCTTCCCAGTATATTTTTACTGGTACCCATTTATACTGCTGGGTGAACAGAGGCACACTTGTGGTTGAGACCTTGCTCAGGGGTCTTAGCACAGTGAGGGTCTCAGCGGGATTTGAACTCACAACCTCCCGATCATGAGCCCAACACTTTAACCACTATACCACCGGCTCCACCGGTAAGTACTGTATTTTAAAAGGTATGTTTTTATAATTTTTACGGGAGTTTAGGGGGTGGTATTGGGGGTTTTGGAATGAACCACGTATTTTTACATGTAAAATACAGTACTACTTATGAAAAATCCAGGTTACGAAACCGCCTCTGGAACGGATTAATTTCGTAAGGTGAGGTACCACTGTACTAAATAATAACAAAAACACAAAACAAGGACATTGGATCATTTTAAAAAAATATATTTTCCCATCCAACATTTGAAACATCTAAACGAGCAGCAGTCTTGAAACAATCGTCAACTTTATACTCCCATTTCACTGGAGCACGGAATGCAAGGATCATAGCGGAAAGGCGCGGATCACAGCCTATGTAAGAGTTTCGGCATTTTTACACGGAAAATGGGTGAAAATCCTACGGAAAAGTGAAACTTCTTACACTCTCAGAACGTTCACAGCATGTGCGGAACAGGTACGGCAAAGTACGCCAAAGTGGCCCCACGGAACACTCACGGAATTGTTTTCTGTGAACGTGCTTTTGAACATGTTCAAAAGCACGTTTATGGAATATTTTGCCGTGCCAGAAGCATCCGGAAGTGGAGGAAGACGTGAGAAATAACTACAGAATCACACGGAATGACGCGGAAGATGAGCGAATAATTGCGGAACGTTTGCGGATGACAACATTTTTGCTTCCGTAAGTCTGCCGTGCTCCAATGAAATGGGGGTATTAAACTCAACCCTGTTAGACTCACAATATTTGTTCAATCATTTATTTCACCAAACCACTTAACCCAATAGAGTCGCTGGAATTCACTTCCTGAATAGCCCGCCAGTCCATCGCAGGGCCAACAAACACACACTCACATCTGGGTCAATTCTTTAGGAGAAAACCAGTGTATTCAGAAGAAACCCGCACAGGAATGCGACCTCTACAGAAAAACGTCCTCATTGAATCTGGGACTCAAACCCAGGACATTGTTGCTGTCACGTGGACATTCTACCCACTACCTCCCTCACTCGGAATATACTTCACCAGTCCAAGAAGCTCAAACTGATACATATTTCAACTTGCTAGCCACAAACCCTAACTACTTAAATATTGATTGAATATTCCTGAACAGAAATGCATGCATGACAAATGATGACGGGGATGGATGGTACCCTGGAGGTTAGCATCCGTGTACGAGTTTCTTTCCTTGTTTCCTCGGTCACAACCACATATTAAACCTGCAGCTTCAGTTCTTCTGTTTCAACATGCAATGGTAGGTGACTAAGCTCAGTTGGTTCTCCTTGTGTAAACATTGAGACTAACATCATGGAAGGGATATACAGTTTTCATAAGAACAGCTATAAATAATGAAACCAGTCAGGGCTGCTGCGACCTCACATAAAAATGTAGGTGTGCCCCGTCTCGCCGGACTAAAATACGTACAAAGAAACAATACAACCCCAAATAATAGGGAACAAATCTTTTATTTCAACACTATAAACATTGGTGGTGGTCTGAAGCACCCCACATATAAAGAGGAATAAATAATACCTCAAGGTGAATAAGCCTCTTAAAGCAGGCCAAGCTGGGCCATTAGTGTCACTTTAGCATCTTATAGCTACCATTTGCCAGTTTTGGCATTCAACCCTCATTATATACTCAATGTCTCTTCGTTCTAGTTTATAACATGTGGATCCTGTGCCTTCAAATAATCAAAGATTAAACAATGTGCTATGGTATCAGCCCATCTGTGGTACTGTAATTTGCTGAAATGAGATGATTCAGGCAGTATAATATACCTCCAGGATCTGAGGATGAACTGTGTCTCACTGACATCACAGGAGTCTTACTGTAATTACTGGTAATGGCTGATTTATCAAAGGAACATTAGAGACAGCTTCAAAGAGCTCTCGCCAAGCATGTGCATTAAGCTGAACTAACCGCGGCACTGATGTTGCTTTTCCACCTCCCAGAGTGATCCTCCATTCGCATAGAAGCGACATCAAAATGTCCGAGAACATTAAGGGGAAGATCCCACATCCTGAGGTAATGGAGAGACCTTAACACTTAACGGACCTTCTTATGTTATTTTAGGATCAGAATGTTTTTGGAAAACGTGACCATGTCTGATGCGTTCAAGTATTACTCGCGGTGATGCTAACGTTTTAGAGATTCTCTTATCGTACATATATAGTCTTGTTATACTTATGTAATTCTGTAAATGAATTAAAGGCCGCCCATTCTTGAGACGCTTCGGACCCCTGAAATAAAACCGCACAGAGTTCAACTGAGCTGAACTTTCACGCAACACAGGTCGAGCGATTACCAATCAGAGCTTTAATAAACCGTTGATTGACAGAATGCGCTAAAATCAGGGTTTGAGCTAAACTTTCAGTGGAAACATCATTTGTTCATTTTCTAAGATGCTTAATCCTATTTACCGTTGCAGGTAGGCTGGTGTCCATCTAAACCGACTCTGGGCCAAGGTGGGGTGCACTCCGGATAGTTCACCAGGCCAATGCAGGGCCAACACAAATACAAATCATTCACACTCACACTTTGGGGCAAATTGGAACAGCCAATTAGCCTACTATGCATGTTTTTGTACTGTTAGAGGATGCAATCATGGGGTGAGCATGCAATCCTCACACAGATACGCGGGTGTCCAGGCTCGGTAATCAAACATAGGTCCCCTTCCTGTGATGCGGACCTGCTGGCCACTGTGCCACCATACCGCCCTCATGTGGGGACAATAAACAGTCAATTTACCCATTTAAATTAACATGGAAGAACAGCTTATTATTGACGTGTCTCAGCATCCTGTATTTAATGACTGCACACAAAAATTTAAAGATAATAACCTTATACGTGATGCCTGGACGACCAGCATTTCCAATGAGAGTATTATATAAAAAGTATATATATATATATATATATATATATACATATATATATATATATATATATATATATGAGAAATGAAATGTACAGTATGGACATTATCCGGCTGACTCAATTACATCGTTTTGATAACGTTTTTTTCTATTGTATTGTGTTGCACCTAAATTTCAGCACTAATCTACATATGATAAAATACGAGTTAAAATAAACTCAAACAATTTAAGGCAATGATGATTAGAAGCTCTGATGGACCTGACGTTTTAACGCATGGTGCTACTCAAAGGTTAAAAAAAAAAAAAAAAAAAAAAAAAAAAAAATTGGAAAACATTGAGGTTACCTAGGCAACGAAAGCCGAGAGGGGAAGTGATTTCCTTCTTTTGTCAGGTGATGTTGCGTGTTGCTTCCTGTATAAACACAGATTTATTCACCTGTTTTACATCTTGTTTGGGTTCTGTATCTGCTTAGCATAAAACCAGCATGACCATGTCCCTTTCGAAACAAAGAATCTTGTGCCTGCATAATAACTTGGCAGTGCAACACCGGTTCGCAGAAAGTGAAAATGTCCGAGATTCTTATTTACAGCATTTCCCAGACGCTCTTACGTATTTTCATACTGAACTGGGCTGAGCAATTGAGGATTAAGGGCCTTACTCAAGGGCCCAACAGTGGTGATAGTGGGGACTGAATCGCTGACCTTTGGATTAGCAGCCCATTGCATTACCCACTAAGCCAACACTAACACCAAGTGTACAGTGTTCAGTGTGTTCACATCAAGTGGTTAAGAAATAGAAGAAATAATAATAAAAAAGATTTGCTAATATCAAGGTGCCAGGTGCAGGGGTCATTGAGACTCATGTACAGGAGTAAGGCGGAATGGTTTCAGAGGGACATTGAAATAAAATGAAATTGGGCGCAGAGAGATAACACCATAGTTCATGGTTATTTAATGTTCGGTAAATGAATGTGTCCCTATAAGAGGTCAGGGTGTGAGCAAGTCACGATACTGAGCTATTACAGAGAGATAATCAGCTCAATTGTCACAAGTGTTATGGATAGGTAAATTTAGAAGATGGAAATTGCCCCGTGAAACCAGCAAAACATGACAAACTATATATAATTTAATAATATGAACAAAATAAGACAAAACAACAACTGACATCTTGGAGCTAAACCACATACAAATTAACAAAGGGTCCCATAGTCACCAAGCACCCGCAGCAGGGTAAATTTAGAGATGGCGCATGTGCTGGCGGGGAAAGGCTTGCAATCCCACGTGTCGAAAGAAACAAATGATGAACATCCTCGCGTGGCCTGTGTGTGAACGTGGATGATGGACTTTGACGATGAAGTCCCGAACAACGAAACTGGGTTGATGCGCGTTCCATGGTTCACCTTGGATGAGTTGATCCGCCGAGATGAGTTTCCTTAGATGATCTGCCCAAAGAGACACGAGGAGACTAGGTCCTTAATGTAGATTCCCTAAAGTTCGGGAAAGTTCCATTCTGGAAAATTCCACATCACCTGACCCGCCACCAGGGCGCATGCGCAACTAGGTCCCCTTATGGAAAATTCCAGACCCAAACAGTTGAGTCATACCACCATTTACAGCACACTAACTGAATCTAAATTATACACAACATTTATACAGCCGTAATTTTTATATTTACATTTATACAAATATTTACATGCCCATAACAACAAGACATTCATTCTTTCATTCATTCCCCACACAGTTAATTCCCTTTATGGATGCCTACCTCAGCCATCTTCGGGTGGTAAGGTACACCCTGAACAATTTTTTGGCCCATTGCAGGGCAACACACAGTCAGTTATATGCACACTCACACCTAGGGGCAATTTGGATTGGCCAATTAGCTTAAATGTGCATGTCCTTGGACCTTTTGGGCAAAATGCAAACTCCACAGAAACGCCTTGCTGAGCGGAGGATCTGCTCACCTTTACACGACAGTGCTGTACGGTCACACAACAGATTTACAGAAATCTTGCTATAGTTTTAGATCTCTCATGTTGCAAAACAAGGCAAGGAAAGACTTCCTGAAGCTGAAAAATGACCCCGTCCTCATCTAAGTGACACCAAATAGAGCAGATACACAACGGAAAAACAGTGTTGGGTGTTTTCAAAAGTACAAGTATATCTTGCATTGCAAGGTTTTGGTGAGATTTTCAGGATATGCCCCACCCTTACTCAGTGTCCACTGAGATAGACTCCAGATAGCCCCCCTTTAAAATAAGCTGTATGGAAAAAAAAAAAAAAAAAAAAAAGTCAGACCGAGTGAGTATATAGTGAATCAAAGTCCTGTTGGGAGCACATGGAAATGTAATAACTTAAGTTGCGGGGAGCCGCTATACGGGCTCAGATGTTGTACTCAAGCCATGGTCATGGCTCTGCTGTACATATGTGAGAAATGCCATTGTTGTGGCTTTCCATACATAGCATAACAAACAACTATAGCTTGGTTAGAATCTACCTTTTCTTATAAACATTACCATTGAAAAGGACAGACTGGTAAATGTTACGGCAAATTTGATTATCCATTGTAAATATATATACATAAAAATAAATACAGCAGCAGTTCTTGCTGAAATTTATCCATGTCTCAAAAATGATACCCGTTATGTTGTTGGTTTTCAGAAACAATGCTGGCAAATGTTCCAGAATGGCATAAACCCCATGGCCGGGAGATTGCCAGTTCAAATCCTGACAGTGGCGCAATCATCCATGGTCGGGAGTCAAGAGGGATGGCATTTCTCTCTCTTCTATCAGTCATAACTAGAGTTACAAATCGTGACTGTCCGTGCTCTCATACGTCCAGAAAGCTGATATTTGGAATTGCAGGCCAGCAACTTGTCAGCAGATTAAGCCTAGCTTTTTGTCTTCCGATTTCAGGAAATGAATTTAAATTTCACTGGTTTACTTTTCTGTTCTTTCTTTTCACTTGAACTTGTTTTATTCATTTTATTTATACTTGGTTTACCTCAAAACGCCAACTCTTCTCCACTTCAAACCAGGAAGCAGAGGGAAATCAAGAGCATCCTGCTATAAGTCTCAAAGTAAGTCCAGAGTAAAAGGCCAGAGAGCCGACAAACAGGCTAATCCGAGCGTCTGCTGGCTGCACAGAGTTGTCACTCAAGGTCAAGTTTAACACTTCCGAAACGGACTCTCCCAAACTAAACAAAAATGTAAACAAGAACGTAAAAACTCAGCGTTTGCGTTAATAATCTACAAATTTAAGTCATGCCGAAGCTATAGTCTGCATGTATGGTCTAAAGATAGGGTTGTTAAATGTTATAGATCTCTTGCATCTAAAGCACTTATAAATGAAGTCATTACTGATCAGGACTTTCGTGGAATGTGTTTAACAGAAACATGGATTAAACCCAACGAATCTATAGCATTAAATGAAGCGAGTCTTCCTGGTTGGTTATATACACCAAACTCGTCTAACTGGCAGAGGCATCGCAGTTATTTATACTGATAATCTCAGTGTTATACAAAAATCTAGACATGAAATTAATACATTTGAAATTCTATACACTAATAATATGCATGTTCCTGGAAAAAAATATGCACACACATCTGACTCCTTTAATTATTATTTACAGACCCCCAGGGCTCTACTCAGAATTCTGACATGAATGTGCAGATTTCATTTCAAACCTGGTTGTTAATTTAGATGAAGCTTTAATTATTGGTGACTGTAATATTCATTTTTATAACCCAGAGGACACTTTAAGAGCAAAACTCAATTTAATACTAATTTTTCAATTAAATATTGAAAAGTTGCAGTCCCACAGTCAGAAACTATTTCAGATCATATCTTCTCACTTAGTACTAGCCTCTTAGTACTAATATGCACCTCGCCACGCTATCACATGAAGCAACACTTTTACATCAACAACTGCACAGAGTTGCATTAATAATCTTCCAATCATAGTTAATAATTCTGGATCACCATCAGAACAACCAGAACTCGATCAAGCCACCAAGTGCTTGGAGTCAAGTTTATGCCATATACTAGATAACGTAGCGCCTCTTAAAAGAAAACCAATCATAGAGGAAAAATTATCCCCCTGGTATAATGATAACACGCACATGAACAGAACTCCGGCAAATTAGAACGAAAATGCTAGAAAACTAAATTACTGGTTTTCCAATCAGAATGGAAGGAGAGGTTTGTTAATTACAGAAAAGCTCTTAGCGCTGCTTACATTTCTCAAATCTAATAAACAACAACAAAAATAATCCAAAATACTTATTAAATATTCTTGCAGAATTAACCAGAAATAAGTCCATGAATAAAATGTGTAAACCATCAATTTACAGTAGTCATGATTTTATAAACATGTTAAAATTGAAAATATCATGCAAAAATTGACTCCCTAAATTAAAAAATATATAACTTTAATATATAAAAATTATATATTAATAACAAAAACAGTAAATAATATAACACCAGCAGATCCGTAACTTTAGTGTTTTAGCCCCATTCAAAAGACAGAACTAATCTCATTAAATTGTTCTTAAAAATCAACCTGTGTCTGATCCAGTACTTACATGTCTCTTTAAACAAATATCATCAGAAGTGAATGACCCTTTATTAGATGTAATAAATTCTTCCCCTGGCACTTGTTATGTACCTAAATCCTTTAAACGAGCAGTTATCAAACCTCTGATTAAAAAAAAACCCTGATTGACCCATATCAGCTGTCCAACTATAGACCACGATCTAACCTTTTATCGTCAAGATCTTAGAAAAATCTGTAGTGCAACAGCTATGTTCATTTATGTAGGAATAACATTCACAAAATATATCAGTCACGATTTAGACCTCATCACAGTACAGAGACAGCACCCATTAAGGCTGTAAATGCCCTACTGGTAGCCTTCGACCACAGCCATGTCTTCCTACTTGTGTTACTTGACTTTAGTGCAACCTTTGACACTATTGATCATACAATTCTCCTTCACAGATTAGAAAATATTGTTGGCGTTAAGGGAACTGCCCTCTCCTGGTTTAAATCTTAATTAACCGTTAGTGTGTAGATCTAAATTGTGATTTCTCTGTACATTCTAAATGTTAAGTTTGGTGTTCCACAAGATACTGTCCTAGGCCCGCTGCATTTCTGATAATACAGAACTCCCTGTACTCAGTTCTCAGGAAGCTAGAAATAAGGTTTCTGATTATGTAGTAAGTTTGGATGGTGTTTTAGTTTCATCATGTGTAGCAGTAAAGGACCTTGGAGTGATTATTGATGCTAGTCTTTCTTTTGAAGCTCATGTAGATAATATTACTCAAGTAGCCTTCTTTCATCTCAGGAATATTGCTAAAATAAGAAATTTGATGTCAGTGCATGGTGGCAGTGGTGGCCCGGTAGCAAGATACTGGATTACTGAGCCTAAGGTTAGGGGTTCAAGCCCCACCATCAATGGTTGTCACTGCTTTCTCCCAGTACAGCTAACTGGGTAATCAAAGGCCGCCCAGGTCTCTCACTGTCTATGGTGTGAGGCTGTAAAAGCTGACTTTAGACAAGAGTAACCACATAGCCATCAGCGTGTTTCTGCCCTGCGATGGTCTGGCAAGCTGTCCAGGGTGTACTATGCCCTTAGCTTGGATGGGTGCCAGTTTCCCCATGACCCGAATTAGGATTAAGCAGTTCAGAAACACTTGGGGAAATTCGGACCAGCCAGTTAGCCTAATATGCATGGCTTTGAACAATGGGAAGAAAACAATGCAAACTCCACACAGTAACGCCCAAGTCCAGGAATCGAACCGAAAACCTTCCGCCTGTATGTGCCTAATCACAAAATGTTCCTATGCCATCCTGATAGACAAAGTAAATGAATTGAAAGTAGCAATAGTGGAATTATGACTCAGAGCATACAGATATAGCGCATGATTGACTTTCTCTTTCGTTTAAAAACATCTCTCCTCTCCCGAGACACCGTGCACCTCACTGATTTCCCTTTTATTAGAATAAGATGGCAGCTGCCCAATTGCCTGTGTATGTCTGACCTTGAGGCAGCCCATTTTACTATGGCATCCAACCAAAAAGCATTAACATCGCCAACATGTTTACCACCATAATTTACTGCTGAAACAGATTGTTGCTCTCACTAGCGTTTGCTGTAATCACCATATTTTATTAAAGTGGACAAATGGCTTGATCATATTTCATCTATCAGAAATGTCCATGTCTTTGCTAATTTGAACCGGAAGGCGAATAAACAGAGTTGCATATATGAGTCTTATATATATATATATATATATATATATATATATCTTCTTTCTTCTTTTACTTTCGGCTGCTCCCTTCAGGGGTCGCCACAGCAAATCATCCGCCTCCACCTCACCCTGTCCTCTGCATCTTCTTCTCTTACACCAACTACCTTCATGTCTTCCTTCACCACATCCATAAATCTCTTCTTCGGTCTTCCTCGAGGCCTTCTGCCTGGTAGTTCCAACCTCAGCATCCTACTGCCAATATACTCACTATCCCTCCTCTGTACATGTCCAAACCATCTCAATCTAGCCTCTCTGACTTTGTCTCCAAAACATCTTAAATGGGCTGTCCCTCTGATATACTCATTTCTGATCCTATCCATCCTCGTTACTCCCAGGAGAACCTCAACATTTTCATCTCGCTACCTCCAGCTCTGCCTCCTGCCTTTTCCTCAAGCGCCACTGTTTCTAAGCCATACAACATCGCTGGCCTCACCACCATCTTGTACACTTTTCCCTTCATTCTTGCTGACACTCTCCTATCGCACATCACACCTGATACTTTTCTCCAACCATTCCAGCCTGCCTGCACCAGCTTCCTTCACCTCTTTCCACACTCTCCATTGCTCTGGATTGTTGAGCCTAAGTACTTAAAATCCTCCACCTTCGTTATCTCTGCTCCCTGTAACATCACCGTTCCTCCTGGGTCCTTCTCATTCACACACATGTATTCTGATTTTCTGAGGCTAACCTTCATTCCTCTCCTTTCCAGGGCATACCTCCACCTCTCGAGATTTTCCTGCACTTGTTCTCTGCTCTCACTACAGATCACGATGTCATCTGCAAACATCATAGTCCATGGAGATTCTTGTCTCACCTCGTCTGTCAGCCTGTCCATCACCATAGCAAACAGAAGGGCTCAGAGCTGACCCTTGATGCAGTCCCACCTCCACCTTGAATTGGTCACACCGACAGCACACTCACCACTGTCTTACATCTCTCATACATGTCCTGCACCACTCTAACATACTTCTCTGCCACTCCAGACTTCCTCATGCAATACCACAGTTCTTCTCTTGGCATCCTGTCATATGCTTTTCCAGATCCACAAAGGCACAATGTAGCTCCCTCTGACCTTCTCTGTACTTCTCTATTAACATCCTCAAGGCAAACATTGCATCTGTGTGGTGCTCTTTCTTGGCATGAAACCAAACTGTTGTTCACAAATGCTGACCTCTGCCCGTAGTCTAGCTTCCACTATTCTTTCCCATAACTTCATCGTATGGCTCATCAACTTTATCCCTCTGTAGTTGCTGCAACTCTGCACGTCTCCCTTGTTCTTAAAAATGGGCACCAGCACACTTCTCCTCCACTCCTCCGGCATCTGCTCACTCTCTAGTACCGTGTTGAATGTTCTTGTCAGAAAATCTACTGCTACCTCTCCTAGACACTTCCATACCTCCACAGGTATATCATCAGGACCAACTGCCTTTCCATTCTTCATCCTCTTCAATGCCCTTCTCACTTCACCCTTACTGATCTTTGCTACATCCTGCCCCTCAATGGTTACCTCTTCTACTCTTTTTTTCTCTCTCATTTTCCTCATTCATCAGCTCTTTAAAGTACTCTTTCCATCTTACCAGCACACTTCTGTCATCAGTCAATAGAGTTCCCTCTCTGTCCTTTATCAATCTAACTTGCTGCACGTCCTTTCCATCTCTATTTCTCTGCTGTGCCAACCTGTATAGATCATTTTCTCCCTCTTTACTATCCAACCTATCATACAAGTCATCATATGCCCTCTGTTTGGCCTTAGCCACTGCTACTTCGGCCTTGCGCTGTGTCTCCCTGTACTCCTGTTTACTCCCTTCGGTCCTCTCAATGTCCCACTTCTTCTTGGCTAACCTTTTCCTTTGTACACACTCCTGCACTTCCTCATTCCACCACCAAGTCTCCTTATCTACTTTCCTTCCAGAGGACACACCAAGTACTCTCCTACCTGTGTCCCTGATCACATTTGCTGTGGTTGTCAGTCATTTGGAAGCACTTCCTGGCCACCCAAAGCCTGTTTCAACTCCTCCTTGAAGACAACCGACCTCTTCCTTTTTCAGCTTCCACCACTTTGTCTTCTGCTCTGCCTTTGCCTTTTTCACCTTTCTCACCATCAGAGTCATCCTGCACACCACCATCCTATGCTGTTTGGCAACGCTCTCACCCACGATGACTTTGCAGTCACTGACTTCCTTCAAATTACATCGCCTACAAGATGTAGTCTACCTGTGTGCGCCTACCTCCGCTTTCATAAGTCACCCTATGCTCCTGTTTCTTCTCAAAGAAAGTATTCACCACAGCCATTTCCATCCTTTTTGCAAAATCTATCAACATCTGTCCTTCTGCGTTCCTGTCCTGGATACCAAACCTGCCCATCACTTCCTCGTCCCCTCTGTTGCCTGCCCCAACATGTCCATTGAAGTCTGCACCTATGACCACTCTTTCACCTCTGGGGGTACTCTGCATCACTTCATCTAAGTCACTCCAGAATCTCTCCTTCTCTTCTAGCTCACATCCTGCCTGTGGGGCATAAGCACTAACAACATTGAGCATTACACCTTCAATTTCTAACTTGAGATTCATCACTCTGTCTGACACTCTTTTCACTTTTAGAACATTCCTGACAAACTCCTCCTTCAAGATGACTCCGACTCCATTTCTCTTCCCATCCACACCGTGATAAAATAGCTTAAACCCTGCTCCTAAGCTTTTAGCTTTGCTACCTTCCACCTGCTCTCCTGAACACACAGTATGTCCACCTTCCTCCTCTGCATCATGTCAACCAGCTCTCTACCTTTTCTGTGCATAGTTCCAACATTCAAAGTCCCCACTCTCAGTCCTAGACTCATGCCTTTCCTCTTCTCTCTCTGCCTACGGGCACGCCTCCCACCTCTCCTTCTTCGACGTCTTCGACCAACAGTAGTCCAATTTCCATCAGCACCCTGTTGATTGACAGCACTGATGGCGGTGCGTTGTTAACCGGGCCTCGACGATCCGGTATGGAGGTAATACTTTTGATTTGCATTTTAAGTAATTGGCATTGGTTTCACGTCGGATGCCCTTCCTGACACAACCCTCTGCATTTCTCCGGGCTTGGGACCGGCATGAGGAGAGACACTGGTTAGTGCCCCCCCACCTCATGGCTGCATTATATATATATATATATATATATATATATATATATATATATGCAACTCGTATATAAGTTGCATATATAAGTTGCATATATATATATATGAGCCTGACCCTGAGAACGGTTACACTGGTGCCAAAACCCAGAATACTAGTGATTGCTGCCATGGAATCTGTATTGCTCAATGACTGCTTATAACTGGTAGCTGGAATCATCATGAGCAGACACCCAGCACTGCTAGAACCAGGTGTAGAGCTTCCAGAAAATGCTCCCGTTACTTGTTCAGGCGGAGGCTAGTGTCCAGTGTCATTGTCCAGCAACGATGAAGAAAGTGATCATATGCTTTGGGGGTTAATTATTGGTGCTAAAATCTGTGAACTGAATGAAAAGGCTGACATCAATCCAGAACCTGACTTCAGGACAGATCACTTCAGGCTGCAGATCAAAAAGGGCCAGTAAGACAAAAGGTGAGCAGACAGCTGATACACTCAAAGTCTGTCTAGATATCTACAGCATGTGGTGAACAGCCCTGGGAAGGGTTCGTTGGCTTCATGCCAAGAGCTGAAAGGTGGAAAGTTGTTACTGGTAAAATCAGATGAGAACAGGCAAGAAAGAGTGAAATGAATAAGTGATTTCTGTGGGTCAAAGCAGAGGTAAGCGGTTGTTCCTGGGAAAGGACGGTATCGTGACTCTCGAGGATTACTGCTGGGGAACGGAGACATTCCCCAGAGAAATTAGGGAAATAGCGTTGGTACTAAGCGGTAGAAGACTGAAGAGCAGAAGGTAAGTTTTCTCTGTCAATATGGAGCGACACACACACACCAAAAAAAATATCAGTTCTGCTATCTGCCGCGGGGAAAGTAAAAGAGTAAAGAAAAATATTAAAAAGAACTATATAATTAACACTAAAATAAAAACAAATAAGTGAAGTGATCCAGTACATAAAGTAGGAATAGAGAGATCGTTTAGAAGAAACACAAGGTATCAGCACACGATTTTTGTGGAGCAAGTTTTTTTTTTTAACAGAAATAACAGGGTAGAAGAATCACAGACAGGACAGGTAAGATATAAATTCTGGGCATTAAATAGGTAGGATAGGTTAGATGAATCAAATCATTAACTTCTTGGCGGATACTTGGAAGGGGAAATTAGAGCCATCTGGAAGCCTAGAGTCCTAAGATCCATATTGACCTCCCTATTGGACCATCCAGTACACTGTTGTGTACACTTTTGTATTCTTGTTAGTGTTTGATGTTGGTGGTAATCCATCCGATGAAGAAGAACCTTTCATAGAATTATTTGAGGATAGATTTCCACTTGTCAGGGGCCGACAAGAGGGGTCTTGCAATGGCTATAGTGATCAACGGGATAAATTCATTAACATGAAGAATCAAGTAGCCAAAATTACCAGGTAAAACCGTAAGATGGATTGACATCTGATTAACGTGGATAAATTCAATCTCAGGCATGAAAAGCAGTGAACATCCAGCCAGGCAGGGTGTGCCAGGAGCAGGGAAGAGCCACCAACCACACTCGTAGGTGTGATTATATTAAAACATAAGGAAACAAAAAATGAAATGACTGGACACAAGGGGAGTTGCAGTGGCTGACAACGGGCACATTTAATTAGGACAAATGTGAGAAAATTAATGAAAGGTTAGAGATCTGGGGAGAAGTTAAGAAGGAGAAGGGTTGAAAAGACGGATAAAAAGAAAAGGTATAGTGGGGTGTATTTCAGGAAGAAAGGAAAAGAGAAAAAGCTTAAAGAGTAGGCCTACTGTCCCACCAGCGGAGGAACAGGAAAAACCACCTCCATATAGAGAAAAGCCAGCAATGCACCCAGTAGAAGCAGAGATGGTGGACATGGAGATAAGGGGTTGATTCCAAGGTGAGGTGAAGTACAGAAGATATGGTGAGGAAATTCAGCACCTCAGCCAAGTACCCCACACAGTCTGGGCTACATTGACTGAATGAGAAAGTCCACAATGGAAAGCAATGAACGAAGGCAGAATGGTGGAGGAGAACGAAGCCTGTAAAGAACTCGAATCTAATCCGAGGAAGGACAGTGGAGCAGAAGTGAAGTAAAGCGCAACCAACCATGGATCTATACAACCACACTAAGATACACAGAAAAGAGACAAATGAAGGTAGAGTTCAAGATAGAGAGAGTCAATGAGAGTGCAGTGGAAACGAAGAATGGAGATGAATACTACATAGAAGAAAAGGTGAAGATGGCATCAGTAACCAGAACCAAGGTTGAGAGTGAGAACTAGATGCAGGGAAGATCAGCATGATCATATGCTACCCACCATGGTCAGCCAAAACAGGACGCAGGTGGCATTGGCACAGGTGAGTCACAGGAGAATGACCCTGGCTGAGGATGAATGTCAAAAATTCCGAGAAGACCTAAAGAAAACATGGGAGGGGCTGCAAGAAAAATTGGATCATGCCAATCAAACAATAAAGAACCTGCAAGAAATGGAGATAGAAGAGGAACAATGTCACTAGAAGAAAATTTCCATCCAAACTCATGAAGTTAAGGTCAGACAAAGCCAAGCAGGCCAAATACTCAGAGGACTGGGATGAAGATGATGGGAATTTAAAGGATGATGACATATACCAGCTCCCAGTAATAGTAAATGGTCATGTGGCAACCTACCTCCCCTGATCATTCATGGACCTAGCAGGAATAATTAACATACTGCCTAGTATCTGTGAAGGAGCAGATCACTGGATTTCACAGTTTGAAGATAAGATGATGGGACAAGCACTGGCAGTGGGGGACATTAAAGCTATATGGGCACAGACACTTAGAAAAGCAAAACTGACCGAAATATTTGACAGGCAAGGCTGGAGATCACTGAGAAAGATATACCCAACATGGGAAGACTGATGCAGGGTGGAAAAAATAAGAAGGGAAGAAAATGAAAGTATGACCGAATTTGTGCTGAAGCGGCAAAAAGCATGGCGAGAAGAAAATGGGAGGAGCCTGGGATGAAACCCCAGGCAGCCAGACCCTGTTTCATATGATGGTGAAGAAATTCCTCCCAAACAAAGTACAAGGCCCATGTAATACACTATGTGTACTTGCAAAGACAAGAGAAAGAAGCGAAGTAGGCAACAGAAGGTCTGCTAGCACAACTTCAGAAGGCTCAGCACCGAGAACTGGCTGGTAACAAACAAGAAAGCATGGAGACAAAGAAGGAAGAAAAGACTACAGCAAACCAAGCAGCAGTACAGGTGGAGCAACCAGTAATAGCGCCCCCAGTGCCACAGCCAGCAGCTATGCCAGCGACTCCACAGCCACATATGCAACCTTTATATCATGCTGTTCCCTCAATGTATCCTCCCGATCAACAATACCCGCCTCAGAGCCAAGGATGGGGGTCAAGGCAGAAGACGTGGTAGAAGAGGAGGATGGCAATAATTCGGAAGGGGAAGAGCCCCGGTGAACCAAGGAGAACAAGGAGGATGCTGGATATGCCAAGACCCAAATCATCTTCAAAGAGATTATCCATATGTGCGACAGCAAGCAAGCAATACAAACGACACCTCTACAAGCTGACTCAGCAGAATCAATCATGGCAAGGCCAAGGGAGCTGGACAGGCTCCTGGATGGGGCTCAATCAGTTGCCTCGGGGTCCAGCAAACCCAGGAGCAGGCCCTATGGGGGCCATCCTCAAGGAGCATGTGAAGAGGCCCAGAAAAGCTAGAGGGGGAGCTGGTACAGTATGTAAATCTCACTGCACCTAGTACAAGAACCCAGTGTTCCAGTAATAGTGGGAAGACAAATTCGCTCATCATTTCTAATTGGCACTTGTGGGAGGCATACAAGTACAGTATGGGAAATGAAGGCCCAAAACCCGCCCTCTCAAGTAAAGCAGTGAAAACAGTAGGCTTCTCAGGGATTTACGATTTACTGAGTCTCAAGAACTAAACATACAAGGAGTGACAGTACAAGCAGCAATATTATTCTCTCCAGATACCCCAGCAAACTTACTTGGTAGAGATGTGCGGTGCAAAATGGGAGCTGAGATCCACTGTGGAGAAAGTGGCATATGGGTGGAGCTCCTTCAACATTTAATTCAGGACTGTTAATCTCATGCGTCATCTTCTCCCCATGTTTGCTGCATCTTCTCCCCATGTGGCTGCAGGGTTTTGTTTCAACCAAGCAGTAGCACACCTGACTTTGCTCATTTAAACAAACGATTTGAGTCTTCAGGCAGTTGATTGGTCAATCTGTGTGCTCTGTACAGAGACTGGTATGCTGCTGCTCGGTTGAAACAAAAAAACCCTGTAGTCACATGGTCCTTTGTGGCATGAGGTTGACTCCCGTGATTGAATTCAACAATGCATCATGATGGAAGCCAAACTGGAGAAATGAACAATGGACAAAGTATTCTGGCTAGAACTAAGCAACACACAAAGTGGGAGAAGAAACCTCTATGAACATTGGAAACCCTGGCTAATGAAGATGCGACCTAACTGTCAACCAAGCAGAGAACCATGGCATGAAGGAGGAGAGAATGAGGAGTATGAAGCCAAGTGAGATCAAGAACTAAGACCTTTACTGCTGAGCCACCTCTGCCACTTGAAATGGGCTGGGCTTACAGGAAACCCCAAAAAATGGTACAACTGGGCAGACAGACCTACCGTTTCTGGGCTTCCACTTGGGTCGTGTGCAGCTGTGTCTCCAAATTAATAAGCTGGTAGTTACTGCACCCTGCCTGAGGTCTACAAACAAAAAGGGGTGGAGACAGTTCTTAGGGTGACTGATTATATTAGAATGTTTATGCATAATTGTTCAGATGTCACTCGTCAGATGCCTGACTTTACTATAAACGAAGCACAAAATCTGGTCCACAGGATGGAGTTGGGCAGCATGATGGAAGAGTGGTGGAGTTTGCATCTTCTCCCCATGTTTTTGCATGGGTTTCCTCCTGGCACTCTGGTTTCCTCCCACAATTCAAAAACATGCACAGTAGGCTAATTGGCTGTTCCACATCACCCACAGCTGTGAGCATATGAATGGCTCTGTGAGTGTTGGCCATGCAATGGCCTGGCAAGCTGTCCAGAGAGTACTCTACCCTCACCTGGAGTCGAGTGAGATGGGCGCCAGCCTCCCCGCAACCTCGATTGGGATTAAGCGGCTCAGAAAATGAATGAATGGAGTTGTGTAAACGGACTAAAGAAAAATAGGTAAAAGTGGGGCAGTGGTGGTCTAGTGGTATAGGGCGCTGGATCGCTGATCCAAAGGTTGGGGGTTCAAGTCCCACTCTCCACAAGGTTGTCACTGTCCCTCCAGTGAAGCTAACTGGGTTATCAAAGGCGGGCCATGTCTCTCACTGTCTATGGTGAGAGGCATGTCAAAGAACCATTGCTGACTTTCGTAAAGAGTAGCTGCAAAGTTGTCAGCGTGTTTCTGTCCCTTGCTAAAAAGGGTTGTGACAGGAAGGGCATCCGACGTAAAAACCTCTGCCAAATCAAAAACGTGCGAATCAGATGATTCGCTGTGGCGACTCCTGAGAAGGGGAAAAAGCCGAAAGGAAGACAGACAGGTAAAAGTGGTTTTGTGTCTTCCCATGTTGCATTTATATGGCTTTTCTGTCAATTTTATCTTGCAAATGGATGCATGAGACACAGCACTTGAAGCGATTTTGTCCTAGTTGGTGGAGGTGAAGAAACACCCCATACAGTACATCAGTTGCAAACTCTTCATACGCGAGAGCGCAACTACAGTGCCGTGGATAAGAAGTATCCAATCATCAAGTAGCTTGTTTTCACCACTTGTGTTCGGATCATGTACTGCTCCAGGGGTTCTACTGTTTGATGGATTACCTTTTGTGTGGATCACTTCTGATATTTACAATTACAGGCCTTAAAATTCAAGGTGATGGGGCACAAATCACAAAACTGATTACCTCTTCTGCTGAAGACGCGGCTCTCCAGCAGCTTCAGTTGGGTGGTCGGGGTACTGCAGCCTATTGTGGAAGTGGAAGGCTATTCATTCATTCATTTTCTGAACTGCTTAATCCTAATTAGGGTAACGGGGAGGCTGGAACTTATCTCAGCCGACTCTGGGCGAGGGCAAAGTACACCCTGGACGGCTCGCCAGGCTATTGCAGGGCTGAAACATGCTGACTGCTATGCGGCCTACTCTTGTGGAACGTCAGCAATGGTTCTTTTACATGAACCTCACACCATAAACAGTGAGAGACATGGCTGGCCTTTGATAACCCAGTTAGCTGCACTGGGGGGGGGGGGGGGGGCAGTGACAACCTTTTGAGAATGGGGCTTGAACCCCCAACCAGTGATCCAACACCTTAGTGATCCATCAGTGATCCAACACCTTACCAACAGGCCATCACTGGTCTAAGTGGAAGATAATGGAAGTGGAAATATTTTGGGTAATCATGTGAGACCCTCCATGATATCTGATGAACGTATATTTGCCGATTGGCTGGCGGTCGTTGGTTTGCTTTAGATATCATTTCTGTTAGCCTTTCTATATAGTTTGCCTGGTATCAGGTTGATTTTTTTTTTTCCCTCATACACATAGTCAATGGATATAAATCTGAAGTTGGTAAGGTCAGTGATCTGAACATAGCACCTTGCTGTAGCAACAATCCCGCTTGCTGCCTCCGTACAGTTGCTGTCCTTTTAAGCACTGCGGCATTATTTATGTTCTCATTAGCCATTTTTACCTTTGCTGAGACGATGTTTCAAGAAATGACCCACTGGGGAGTTCAGAGCAGATACACACATATAACACAGCAGCAGATTGGCCCGTAAAATTGTAATTTGTGTGTATGGAGGCAAGCAATACAACCATGCAGCTTATTTGACTTCTTTTTTTATATATTTTTTTATCATTCACCTGCATCAGAGTTGCTGATACAACAGAAAATCTAAAGTAATAAAAGAAGGTCTTTGTTTGGAGACATAAAAGAGTGTAACTTTTATGATTGCGGTGCTACAACGTACGCATGGACCACGCGATTAAATCAAGTACTGATGAATAGGAGTGTTTTACGACTGTTACTTAAAGGAAAAAAAAAAAAAAAAAGATTCAGTCCAGTTACAACCTTCACCATGAGAAAAAGAAAAAAAAAATCTGTTGTCAGAGCAACGACGTAAACAAGGAGTAACGTGGTACATTCCAGCTTAACCGAATCCATATAGTTGTGACCACAACGGGAGCGTGTGAGGGTCGGGTTTTTAATCATCATGTCACACCCAGCTTTTAAAGTAAACCGTTGACATCCCAAGGGAATGTTGTTTGAAGGGGATGGCTCTGAGTGTGTAAGTGGTTAATGATCGGAAAAAGAAAGGCATGAGCTGGTCTATCACCAAGCTATAAGCACAAACTGCTGTCTTCGTGTGTTTGTATGTATTTGTTGTGCATGTGCTGTGGTAACAAGTCACAGACATTTATCTTACTGCTTGAAGGGTGTCATGGTCCGTGTGCGTGTGTGTGTGTGTGTGTGTGTGTGTGTGTGCATCGCCAGAGAAGGCACATGTGGGCGTGCATCCAGAAGCCTGTGTGTCTCGAACATGAGTGTTTTAATGGGATTCTCGAGATAATTGTGTGCACTTCCAAATCTGGATGTATAAAAATGGGTGGATTCGTTTTACAGCTAGATTTAACACGCCACCATTGATTTAAAAAGCTGACGTAAACACACAGTGTGCTTGTGTTTTTTGGAAATAAAGGGGCCTGGATAGGCTCCTACCTGCTAAACTACATACAGAAGGGGATACATGGAAGCCAAAGGCTTTTACACATGTATGATTTTCACCACACACACACACACACACACACACACACACACACACACACATTTGGCATGAAAGGGCCAACTATCCCGAAATCACTACATTTTCAAAACTTACAACTTGTGTAGTGATTAGCATGTGCACCACACAGCAAGAAGATCCTGGGTTCAAGTCCCAGGCTTTGTGGGGGCTTCTATGGGTTTCTGCATGGCACTCTGGTTTCCTCCCACAGTCCGAAGATATGCACAATAGGCGAATCAGTTGTTTCGATTTGCCACTAAGTGTGACTGTGAATGGTTGTATGTGTGTGTTGGCCCTGCAATGGACTGACAAGCTGTTTAGGGCAGTGTTTTCCAACCTTTTTGGGCCAAGGCACACCTTTTACATTAGAAAAATCATGAGGCACACCACGGAACAAAAATGATACTGCCCTCTAGCAGAACAGCACTGTCACTACACGCTAAGTGAAATCGGTTAATCTTCCGCGGCACACCTGATGATTTCTCACGGCACACTAATGTGCTGCAGAACAGGGGTTGGGAAACACTGGTTTAGGGTGTAGCCTGCTTTTCCCCAGAGTACAGACAGCTGAGAAACTCCAGCCTCCCTGCAACGCTAATAAGGGCAATCCCATAGTTCCGTTCACTGAAAAAATAACCGGTGACAACAGTTCAATTACAAGGAAACTCTGACAGCGGTTATTAACTATACAGCCATCTGATTGTTTTTTGTTTGTTTGTTTTGGGTTTTTTCCAGCCCAGTGTAAGCGAACTACATTTCCAAATGTTTGTGGACACCTTACTGTTAGCATTCCTCAAATTGTTACCATAGATTTTGAAGTAAGAACGGTATGATGGTGCAGTCGTGAGCACATCCATCTCACAGCGAGAAGGTCCTGGGTTTGAATCATGGGCCCAGCAAGACTGTTTCTGCGTGAAGGTTGCATGGTCTCCACATGCTTGTGTGGGTTTCCTCCCAAAGACATAGGCTGTTCCAAATTGCCTCTAGGTATAAATGTGAGTGTGGCTGGTTGTGTGTGTTGGCCCTGTGATGAACAGGGTGTAGCCCGGAGTCGGATGAGCGAGACTCCAGCCTACTCACCACCCCTTTTAGGCTGTGGAATTAGTTTTTCTTCACTGACCTCAAAACATGTTCCAGCAGGACAATGGCCCGCTAACACATGGCTAGTCAAGAGGTGAGTGGAAAAGATCATGTGGGCCACATCAAGCCACTGTCTCGCACAGTCTGTGTGAAATGTTGGATTCGGTGTAATATGGGGCCACTCCTTGTACTTTCACGAAAACATTTTCTCATATAAACAAGTGCATGTCGGTTATTTTATTTTACTTGGAACTATATTTAATTTTTCAGGCCAGTGACCAAATTTATGCCAGATGTTAATTTGCAGTGTTCCACTTGGGATTCCAAATGACTGTGGCGCAAACATAGTGCTCAGTCTCACACGTTCAAATTCACGGTTCTTTATAAAACTATAAAGATATACTGATGCAAGGAAAAAGGAAACTTGTGAATGGAAATGATATAAAATACACATTTATACTTTAATTGGTTTGTTGTAAAATGGGCATCAGAAGACTCTGTTTTTAATAGAAGTTTGCTGGATTCCATTCATTTGAATATGAGCTTGTTTGCTCATTCTCTGTGGCAAAACACACATACACACCCACATACATACATATAATGAGATGCTGGCAAACATTCTCAAATCTAATTATCTGAGCTCCTCATCCCTCACAAAGATGTGACACACAAGTCCTGATATCAGTAATCTTTTTATTAGAGTTTTTTTTTTTTGCTATACAGACACTCCCCAACTTACGTTTTCGTTCAGTTCCAGACGGCCGAACGTAAGTTGAAAAAAAAAAAAAAGTAAGTTGTTACTGTAAGTTCCAGTGACGTATGACGTTCATACTGTACTATACATAAATACCATTACCATACCTCATAAAACACCCCGAAATCAATTATTATAAACATAACATTGTAAAATAATATCAAATATATCAAATAATATCAACATTAATTTCAAATAAATTAAATTCAAGCAAAATAATTTCAAATAGATAAATTTTAATCAATTCACTCATCAAATACAGTATCAAATATAACCTTTAACATTCTCTATGATGCGATCTTTCTGCTTGTAAATGGTTCCGATGGTCGACGGATGGTCACTTTACATGAAGCTGAGCCGAGTCACTATAAATGAAGCTGAGCCGACTCACTTTACATGAAGCTTGAAACAGCCAATCAACGCTTACAATATGTGAGGCACACCACCAAAAGTAGTTCACTTGCTTGTGCTTGAGACAAAGCACGAGTTATCCGGCGCCATTGAATACTTGTTTAGTACTCAGCCTGCACTGATGTGAATCACCAGCAGAGTGGACAGTTCTCTTTCTTTTCTGGATTCGGATTTTCATTCATTTTACAACTCGCTTTGCTTAACTGAGTATTCAACGGCGCCCTTGCTCACTTGAAAGACCGGAAGTCCGGATAACTCGTGCTTTGTCTCAAGGACAAGAGGAAATAAGTTTAGTTAGTTCAGTCTTGGGAAAACCGGAAATTCTGGCGTATTCCGGAAAACTTGCACCCATGCTAGTAGGCTTACGCTTCTGACCAACCGTATTTACTTAGGGTGACAAAGGTCTGCAAAATAGTGTAAACACAAAGATCACAGAGACCACGTCTTAACACAAGGATAACACGCAGTGAACTGGGAAGAAGCAGGCAGAAGTTCAGTCTGTCGTTTGTAAACAATGGACGCAGCGTCATTGTCATTGCGTCATTACGTCAGCGTACTACGCAGGTACGTCTTGTACTACAGCGAGCACGCTAAATTCCAAATTTGACTTTTTTTTTTTGGAAAAAAAACCCCCATAATATCCAAAAAACATAAAACGAATGAACGTAAGTCGGGGAGCGTCTGTACTGTATTAATCCTGCAAGGGAAATTATTTCCTCTGCATTTAACGCATGCAAAGTGAGCACACACACTCGAAGTAGTGGACTGCCTCACACATTGGGGCGCCCAGAGAACAGTTGTGGGTTAGGTCATGTGCCCTTGGTCAAGGACACGTTGGCCATACACTCTGAACAGCATGCTAGATCACTGCATTGGCCAAAACAGACATACAACCACTCACACTAACACCTACAGCGAAGGGCACTCCCAAATGTCATTAATTTGTTCATTTATTTTCGAAGCAATTTACAGTGATCCATGCAGAATTCATGCAGCGTCAGTGCATCATGTTTTTTTTTTAAATATTCATATACTCAATAAATATTAAAAAAAAAAAAACCCAAACAAACAAAAATAAAAAATAACCCAAAACCCCCCATCAAAACTACTTACATTTTTATGTGAGGTGCGCATCTGAGTGTGTGCACGCGTCTGTATGTGTGGGTATTTATATTTTATTTATATCTTATGCATTATTTTGGAATGTTTAATTGTTATTATAAGCATTTATAGCCTTGAATGAATATGTATTTATTGATATTATATACGCATATACATGTACGTATACGTCAGTCAAGGAGGGTTGGTGATCCTACTTCGCGGAATTTGGTTGTCGAGGGGGGACCTCGATCTCAATTAACCGTGGAAAGTGAGGGATGCCTGTAATCCTAGTTAGGGTAGCAGAGAGGCTGACACCCATCACAGCTGACACCCATCACAGGTGATGTCGGGGTACACCCTGAACAGCTCACCAGAGCATTACAAAGCAAGCAGAAATGCTACAATTCACACTTCCTCTCACACCTAGGTGTGATTTGGAACAGCCAGTTAGCCTACTGTGCATGTTTTTGGACTCGGGAGGAAACCCACACAAGCACAGGGAGAATATGCGAGCTCTACACAAAAATACCCAAGCTGGGAATTGAACCCAGGCCTTCCTGCTATAAGGCGAGCATGCTAATCATGAATATTCAACAATTAACCAAATATGCATACCTTTGGAATCTTGGAGGAAACTGGAGCACCCAGAGGAAACACACCACACGCAATCATATGGAGAACGTGCAAACTCCACAGAGAAATGCCCTCACCAGGAACAGGCCTCGAACACGGGACCTTCTTGCAGTGGGGCAGGAATGCTAATAATTCTGCAGTGTTTAAAAAGAGCTTAATAGTAGAAAGACGTAAACGCATTTATTCATAAACACAATATGTATTTCAACAGCAGTGTGATTCAGTGCTGGGTGTCTGTGTTGGTCTGTATGCATTAGCATGCGTAGGACGTCTTCGTCAAAACTCTTCTTTGCATTCCAGACAAATTGAAATAAATAGTTTGAGCTACAGTGCTGCAGTCTGTGGTGAGTCATGTGGAAGTGGATGAGAGAGGTAGAGGGAGGACAAACAGATGGGTGGGACATATTGATGAATGAGTACAGCATGCTTTCTATCACAAAAACGACTAGACCAAGCCTCCTCCACCACCACCTACACACCAAGAGATGATGTTCACTTCACACTGAGTGGGCTGAGACTCTGTACCTGAAGAGAGCGAGAGCGAGAGAGAGAGAGAGAACATCACACTGCAATCCACATTCCAGATCATTACAAATATTCAGTTGAACAGTTGATATGATGAATGAAATGGAGCCACGACATCATGTCAGTTCCAGGTGCAGTAATCAAACCTGCTGAAGTTATTTTAACATTATTAATATTATTATTATTATTATTATTATTATTATTATTATTATTATTATTATCGGTGCCACCTCAAATGCTCCAACCCCAGATTATTGTGTGTTCTGTACATAACCTCCAGTTTCCTCCCAAAAGTATGAAAATATGTGGATTGTCTATGAGTGTCAATGTGGATGATTGACGTCCCATCCTGGGTGTATTCCTGCCTAACATCCAGTGTTCCTCAGATAGGCTCTGAATCCACCATAACCCTAGATAATATAATTATGGTAAATTATTATTTTAACCAACGTCCTGGGAAGTGGTGGTCTAGTGGTATAGGGCGCTGGATCGATCGCTGATCCAAAGGTTGGGGGTTCGAGTCCCACTCTCCACAAGGTTGTCACTGTCCCTCCCAGTGCAGCTAACTGGGTTATCAAAGTCCGGCCATGTCTCTCACTGTCTATGGTGTGAGGCATGTAAAAGAACCATTGCTGACTTTCGACAAGAGTAGCTGCAAAGCCATCAGCGTGTTTCCACCCTGTTCGGGGTGTACTCTGCCCTCGCCCAATGTTGGCTGGGATGGGCACCAGCCTCCCCGCGACCCTAATTGGGATTAAGCGGTTACAGAAAATGAACTGATGAACTGAACCAACCTCCTATGTATTCATTATATCATTTACGTGCACTATCTCACTTCATATGTACACACTCTAGAGTTTTTGATTTACGTTACTACAACAACATTTCATTCATGCATTCATTCATTTTTCTGAGTTTAATCCTACCAGGCCTGTAGAGAGACTAGAGCCTATCTTAGCTAACTCTGGGTGAAGGTAGAGTACACACGAACCAGCTTGCTAGTTCATCACAGGGCCAACACACACCCAATGAACCATACTAACACCTAGAGGGACTCTATATTAGCCAATTAGCCCAGTGTGCATGTCTTTGGACTTCAGAAGAAACCCAAAGCAAATCCATGCAAGACTAGGCTGGTGCCCATCTCGGCCGACTCTGGGTGAGGGCAGAGTACACCCTGGACAGCTCACCAGGCCATCGCAGGGCAGAAACATGCTGACGGCTATGCAGCTACTCTTGACGAAAGTCAGCAATGGTTCTTTTACATGAACCTCACACCACAGACAGTGAGAGACATGGCCGGCCTTTGATGACTGTTTGCTGCACCGGGTGGTGGTGGTGGTGGTGAAATTTTATGTATAGGACATCTTAAGTGTTTGAGTTAGCTCAAAGTGTTTCCTGTTGCAGTCCAAAATATGTACTTTAGGTTAATTGGCTGTTCCAAATTGCACATGTGTGAGTGTGAATGGCTGTTGTGTGTTGAGCCTGTGATGGTCTGGTGAGGTGTTTAGGGTTGAGTCTGAATAAAAGCTCAGAATAAAATTCATTATAAATATTTTGAGAATAACAAAATCATTCAACTGATTCAAGGTATTATGGATTCATAATATCCAAAGCATTCGCCAACAGGAGGGTTTTATAAGCACTCATGTGCCAAACTGCTTAATCTCATTAAGGTTGTGGGATGAATGGAGTCAGCCAACTCAGCCAACACTGGGAGGAAGGTATGGCACATTATCAAGGGCTTACTAGACTATTACAAGACACACACACACACACACACACACACACACACACACACACACACACACAAATCCATTCAGTCATGCCCACACCCAGGTGCAATCTGAAACAGCCACTTCGCCTAATGTGTAGGCTTTTGGACTGTGGGAGAACCTGGAGTACCTGCAGGAAACTCACGCAAGCACAAACCCATGCCAGCTCCACATAGAAATGCCCAAACCCTGAACCTTGCTGCTGTGAGGCAGATGTGCTAACCAGTACACCACCATGCTACCGAAAACTACAACAGGCTGTAAACCACCATTTTAAAATGGTATAAATGATAAATATTCTCTATAGGTGCCTATATGGCACCTCCCCTTCCACTGAGGGAAACATTCACGGTGATTACGTCTCCTTGATAGCGTACTGCTCACAGGTGGACTCTGTTCACGGAGAAAAGGAAAGGTTTGCTTTTCATGTTATGGATTTTTACCCTCTAATTGAGATGGTGATTACAAAGAGCAAAATTGCTGGTGAACTGGGTGTATGCAGCACATGCATGATATCATGCTATTTTCTGAGAATGTCATCATTGTGAACACTTATCATAATATAATAGCATAAAAGCAAATCAGTAAAGCAACAAGATGATCACAGCAGACAAGCAGTCCAGACCGACATGTTCACCACCAGTCAGGATGGTTGTGCAAAGTCAATGTTAACATGACTAGTCGCAATTTAATCTTTGTGCACCTTGCAATGCACCATTAGAAAAAAGGACAATGCATTCGACAAGCAAACTATTCCTGGCATCATATTTGCTGGGTTATTATGGCAGGTTTAGAGCCTGTTAACTGAACATGCAGGTTGGTAGAGTCAAATCCACTTCTTTGCGTTCCCAGGATGCATCTCATTTATCATTTAAATAGGATCCTTGTTTCCCTGACTTGCATTCCATCTTAGTCCTTTCGAGAGAGAGTGAGAGAGCAAGAGAGAAAGAGAGAGAGAGAGAGCGAGGGAGAGAGGGAGGGGGGGGGGGGGGGGTAGGTACTTACTTTATTAATCCCAGAGGGAAATACAGTTTTTTTTATTTTATTTTTATTACTATTTATTTTGTAGATACAAAAGTTAGAGCATGCAAATACACTCAAGCCTGTGTGGGGAGATCTCACTGGATTTCTAGTCCATTGCCTTAACCACTCAGCCACAACTAGAAAGCGAGGAAAGATGCAAGGAAATTATGTTAGAAGTATAAAATTAGAGGAATGTGCTTTAGGAGAAATCCGCTGAAATGTCAAGTTGTGTGATGTTTGTTGCTGCTGACAGTGATATGGGTGACCTCCTGCGAAGGGTTTAAAGTCATATAAGTGGAGGATTTTATATATATATATATATATATATATATATATATATATATATATATATATATATAATTAATTTATATATATATATATATATATATATATATATATATATATTGTATTGGTGTGCAGCTCTTCCAGGAAGGCTGCTCTTGTGTCCTTGTTCATTGCTCCTTATTCATTGCTCTTCAGTCATTTCACCAAGATCCCTGATGCACAAGTTAAGACAGTCAGAATAGCAGGCAAAAATGGAAGCCCACAGTAACTTCCAGTTCGAGTGAGGCATGAGGAAAGGCCGAATAAGGACTTTGAGAATAATCCCTGGAGAATATGATGAGTGTTCTCACTTTCTTTGGAGCAAATGATCAATACAGAGTCATTATAGCTGTTTAGTTACTCAGTGCTGAAAATAATAGTTTCGTGGTTCTTCTCTCAAAGAAGTATGCAGTGGGAAATGTCACCCAGCCAAAAATGGCAACGAGTGAAAACCAGATGCCACCTTCTCTACAGATACACTATTACATGGAAGCTTAATGAGCAAAAAAAGAAAGGATTAAAAAAAAACACTGTCAAAATAATTTCAACAGAGAAGAATGGAGGTGGAGGTTCTTAGCTTTCTGCTAATGGTGCAATAGGTGAAGTAAGTTGGCTACAAGTTAAGCACAGGCTTACAATCCCAGTAGGATTGAACTGAAAAACACAGATGGGTGCCTCACTTTGCACCTGTTCCTGTTCGCATATTTGCATATTACAGGTATCTGCTATTTTCCAAAAACAGCAGGGTGACGATATAGCATGATGAAGGAGAAGAAACTGAAATATTCTCTTTTCTGTGTTTATGCGTAATAGATTATGAAGCATACATACGTTAAGCCAGGCCAGTTAACTTGCTTGCCTCACAGAAAAAATGTCCTGGGCTCGGGCGTTTCTCTCAAGAGTTCTTCCCATAATCCAAGTATTCTGGTTTTCTTCCACAATTCAAGTACAAGCTTGTTACACCAAACAACAGATTACCATTAGGTGCAAGTGTGAGTGACTGTGTATGTGTGTTGGCCTACCTTTGCCCAGAGTCAGCTGAGACTGGCACCAGCCTTCCTTTGACCCTACAATAAATAAGCAGTTGGCAAATGAGTGTTGAACATGTTTAATGTGTTCCATAATTTTGACTAAACAATGTTCGTGTCATCCACCATGGATCAACCATGAACCTTGGGGTATATGGGGTGTTGTGGAGGTCTAGTACCTTTGTAGCCATGCCTGCCGCACACCTTTGTTAATATGGGTGTGGATATAGAACATTGGTGCCCACATAACATAACACTCAACTCTCACTTATGGCTCCAAGTAATGGGTTATGCGCAGCTATGGCCATACCCTGGGACCTTACTCGGCAGTCATGCTGAACTAAGTGAGCGGGCTCATCAGTCACTGATTGGCATTGCGAGAAGATATCACCTCTTAAGCGCATGAGGTGGACTCCGTTGCAAATCATGTCCCACATATGGGGAAATAGTAGAGGACACCCACCTCTGCATTAGCACGTCTGACATGGCAGACAAGGCAGATTAGTCAAATAGGCTATTCAAACTGGCATGGAAGGCAAGTCAGCACAGTTGTGTGGAAAACTGTAAAGGGCAAAGTATAGGTGCAACAGATACTTCTGGCCATCCACTGCAGCTGAACACATCTCCAGTCGTCTCGACTCGTCGTGCCATTAGATCAAGATGTGAGAAGCCAAGAGAGTGGGATAGACCCAGCACATATCTCTAACACTATAAAATGATCACGTGCAGGTGCCTAATGAAGCATTCCTTAACAAAGCCCTGTGGCGATGGGCAAGTGGCGAAGCAGTAGCTGAGGATACACTGACTGGTAGCTGTAGCCACAAACCTGCACACAGGTGGCACAGGACTTTGGTCGCTCTCAGTTGGAAACAGAAGCAGCAACTGTGTTCGGCAGCATCCTGGTTGACTGAGCAGCCCTTTTTAGGACCACACTGCTCACCCTGAAAAGGGAAGGGGCTAGAAAAAGTGCCCTAAAAATTGTCTGCTTTACACAGCTTGATCAGCTTTCCATGGCTGGCGAGCATCCCATACAGCGGACGAACCACAAGAAGAAAATATATCAAGAAAGCCTTAAACCTTGGGGCATGGAACATACGCACCTTACCTGACAGCCATACCAGAACGCAGAACTGCCCTGGTAGCACAGGAGCTAGCAGGTTACAATATTGACATTGCAGCTCTGAGTCAAACACGGCTTGCAGAAGAAGGCCAACGAACTGAAACTGGTGCTGGCTATACATTCTTTTGCTCAGGAAAAGCATAAGATCAACACAGAGAATCTGGAGTGGGATTTGTAATAAAAGCGCACATTGTATCCAAACTGGAAGACCCATCCAAAGGAGTGAATGACCATCTGATGACACTCCATCTCCCCCTGGCTAAACAGCGGTAAAGACAAAATAATAATGATGGGGTATTTCAATGTCCGTGTCGGAAGGGACCATGAAGCATGGCGAAAGTAATTGGACCAAATGGTACAGGCAACACCAACTCAACATCAAACACACTATTCAGGCAAGCTGACAAATATAAAACAACCTGGATGTACCCAAGGTCAAAACATTGGCATATGATTAACTACATAATAGTAAGGCAGCAGGACATAAAGGAAGTAAGAATCACAAGGGTAATGAGAGGTGCTGACTGTTAGACTGATCATAGATTGCTCCGGTCCAAACTAGTTCTCCAGACAGCTGTACCCAAGTACAAATGGCTAATCCACCAAAAAAGCTCAATATGTTTAAGCAAGCTTAAGATTGCTGACATTCGGGAAAAACTCAGCAGGAAGATGGATGAGTCAGTGGATATCCTCTAATCCCCATCTAAGGATGTAGAGGAAGAGTGGAACACTTTCAAGAAGACTGTTCACCCAACAGCTGAGGCAACCCTTGGCATGGCCAAAAGACATCACCACGACTGGTTTGATGAAAATGATGTGGCAATTCAGGAGCTGCTGAGCCAAAAAACATGCTTCACACTTGATGTGGATGAAAGATAAAGGTTCAACATTGAAAAGAGCTAAGTATACAAAGGAAAGAGTGAGGTTCAACACAGGCTGAGAGAGATGTGCGACAACCGGTGGAGAAGAAAAGCTGAAGAAATGCAAACATATGCAGACCAGAATGACACCAAAAGCTTCTACAATGCAATTAAGGCCATATATGGACCGATTCAAAATGGAACAGTGCCACTGTTAACTGCTGATGAAACCACACTCCTGACTCATAAAAAAACCTCATCAAGGAAAGGTGGGCAGAGCACTTCAGCAGCCGGCTTAATTGGCAGTCAGACATTGATCCAGACGCCATAGTGGAGATTGTACAGAAGCCCATTGTGGCAGATCTTGCTGACATACCATCACTCAATGAGACACAAAAGCCATCAAAGCTTTGTCAAATAGCAAGGCACCTGGATCAGATGCCATACCAGCAGAGATTTACAAGTTCGGAGACCACCACCTTGTTCACCATCTGACCAAGCTTTTCCAGATCATGTGGGAAGAGAAAAGGATACCTCAAGAATTCAAGAATGCATCAATCATCAGTGTGTGGAAAGAGAAAAGCTCTTGCTCCAAGTGTGACAACCACAGGGTCATATCTCTCTTAGTCATAGCAGGCAAGATACTCGCAAGAGTTATCTTAAATCGTTTTACTGTAGCATACCTTCTGGAAACTCAATGTGGCTACGGCAGTTGCAGAGGAACAGCAGATATGATATTTGCAGCAAGGCAGATCCAAGAGAAATGCAGGGAGCAGAATGTGGATTTGTACATGGCTTTTGTTGACCTCACAAAAGCTTTTGATACAGTCAGCAGAGAGGGCTTGTGGAAAATCCTTGCCAAGCTGGGATGCCCAGGGCAATTCACCAAGATGATTCCACAATGGAATGATGGCTAAGGTAATGTCAGAGGGCAACATATCAAATCAATTCCAGGTTAAAAATGGCGTGAAGCGAGGCTGTGTCATGGCTCCAACATTGTTCAGTGTACTATTTGTAGCTATGCTACTGGATGCCGTCCCAAAACATGGGCAGAGGGGTGTACATACAGTTTCGGACCGATGGTATGCTATTTAATCTCAAGAGACTCAAGGCCTCCACCAAGCTGGTTGAAGATCAGGTGAGGGAACTCCTTTTTTCTGATGACGGTGCATTACTTGCTCACTCAGAAGAAGACCGCCAGCTGATAATAAACCATTTCTCTTTAGCATGTAGAAGATTTGGCCTTATTATCAGCCTCAAGAAGACTGAAGTGATATATCAACCATCTACTCAGAAAGTCTATGTCGAGCCCATCATCACATCGAAGACGCAAGGCTAAATGTGGTTGACAGATTCACTTATCTGGGAAGCATCCTGTCTCGATCAGTTTCCCTGGATGATGAAGTGAACCATCGCATTGCCAAAGCAAGTATTATTGCTTTTGGGTGCCTCAGAGGAAAGCTATGGGATAAGAGGGGTATAAAAGTTCAGACCAAACTACAGGTATGCAGAGCAGTCATCATACCCACACTCCTCTATGCCTGTGAAACATGGACCACCCACAGACACCATATAAAGAAACTTGATCATTTCCATCTCAGCTGCATCCGCAAAATCTTGGGTATCCGCTGGCAAGACAAAATTCCAAATGCTGGAGTCCTGCATAGGGCAGGAATTCCTGGCATAGAATCCTTTCTGATAAAATCACAACTCAGATGGGCAGGACACCTAGTCCGTATGTCAGACAACAGACTGCCAAAGGCAATCTTCTATGGACAGCTCAAAACTGGTGAACGCAGGCATGGTGGTCAATACAAACGGTATAAAGATACACTCAAGGCCAACCTGAAGAAGTGCCAGATAGATGACAGCCAATGGGAGGACGTAGCAGAGAATCGGAAGAGCTGGAGATCCATCAGTCACAAGGGCATCAGGCAATTTGAAGATGAGCGTATCCAGGCTACTCAAGAAAAACGCCAACTGTATAAAACAAGAAAACATGAGGCAGTTACATTAAGACCATCCTGTGATGTGTGTGGTCGTATATGCTGCTCCAAGCTAGGAATCATCAGCCATCAGAGGGTCCACAAATCAAGACAAGGAATGAATACATGAATAGGCGGTCTTTGTCGTATTGACAGACAACCAAGAAGAAACCATGAACCTTATATGCACTAATCAGCCTTAACATTTAAACACCTGATCACTGACCGATGGATAGTGGTGGCCTGGCGGTAAAGTATTGGATCACTGATCCTAAGGTTGGGAGTTCAAGCCTCACTCTCCACAAGGTTGTCACTGTCGTCGTCGTCATCCCGTCCCCCCCGTGTGCAGCTAACTGGGTTATCAAAGGCCGGCCATGTCTCTCACTGTCTATGGTGTGAGGTTCATGTAAAAGAACCATTGCTGACTCTCGTCAAGAGTAGCTGTATAGCCGTCAATGTGTTTCCACCCTGCGATGGACTGGCGAGCTATCCAGGGTGTACTCTGTCCTCAACCGAAGTCGACTGGGATAGGCGCCAGCCTCCCTGTGACCCTCATGAGGATTAAGCGGTTACAGAAAATGAATGACTATCACTGACAGATGACCTGAATGACATCGTTATCTCATTAAAGTGGCACCTGCCAAACTATGGTATACATCCGGCTGAAAATGAACAGCAAGTTTCTGAAGATGATGGAATGGAGACATGAAAAATGAGAAAACATGCAAAGGCAACATGCCTCAGGAAGGGCTGGGTTTATTTATCTAAAAAAGAGCAGGTTTTAGTGGGTGTTTCGAGTATGTAGTGGTAAGTAACTACCAAAGATGGTCCAAGAAAGGAATAAATTGGGAAGAATGTCATGGATGCCCAAGCTTCAGTGGTTTTTGATAGGGAGGGAAAGCTAGTGCCTCTGCTTTACTCAGAACACAGAGGAGCTACTACAGCACAAACTGCTAAAACTGTTAATGCTAGGCCATCACACAATTCAGCTTATTTGCATACTGGGTCAGGTGGTGTTAATTTTATGGCTCAGTGATGGAAATATCCTTAGATTCATGCTAAAAATGACCTTTTGTTCATGACTTAATTTTAAATCCAGTAGTAAATAGCAACCTTATGTTTATGATGTTGGTAAATGCCACCCCAATCAGGCATTACCTATATCATTGCAATCTTATTTTACTTGCAGATTATTCAGTGTCTAATTTCCTTTTCATTATCATACAGTCTTTCACCTTTTTATACCAAGTAATCTTTAGAAGTATGTTAGTTCTACCCACCAGTACATCAGTATTCTGTTCATGTCATAATCGAGAATGAGTGTGCTCTCATTTCTCTGAGACAACAGGATTCTACAGCCCACGGTTTACTGGAATAGATTTCTCAAGGTCTCCTGCCTTAATATTGTTATAGAAACATAAAACCTTATTTATTATCTGAAGAATTAAATGAAATATCAGAGTTTTCTCCAGGTATTTCATGTCTTTCAGTTTTCATGCATGCTTGGGTAGCATTTTATTTCCCTTTTAATTTTGCTCTTTCCGATGAATTCAATTCAACTTGGTTACTTTTTATATCATGGCCATATAAAATATTGATAGTGACTGCGGTGTAGTGGTGAGGTTATTAATTAGTAATTAGCAATTGGGTTAAGCATGAGGCAAGGCAGAGCTGACATGGCAGGACTGAACGTTGCATACACACTACCAGGCCAATAAGATGCAAGGACCGAATTAGAATACTTTAATTTTTATTAGAGATTTGAGAAACATTATTATAGTGTCTAGACCACATATAAATAATCATACAGTACACTGTACATCAGATTAAATGCATTGAAACTAAATTACAAGGAAAAGTGTAATCAATCAAGTTAACAAAAGCTCAAGTAATTTAAACAAGCTTTTTTATGAAATAGGATCATAATTATGATGTACTTTGGATCTGAATTCATAATATAACTTTAAATTCATTTATTTATTCATTCATTCATTTTCTGAACTGCTTAATCCTAATTAGGGTCGCAGGTAGGCTGGTGCCCATCTCAGCCGACTCAAGGTGATGTCAGAATACTATTAATTAATTAATTATTATTAATTATTTTTTAAATATTTAATCATTTTTAATATTAATTATTATTATTATTATTTTTGTTATTATTATCAGGAGGAGGAGGAGGAGGCATGGCATAGAGAAGCTCATTATCTTCAAAGCGGTAGCTCTGGTGAATATCACCTGATCACAATTACAGACGCTCCCCCACTTATGAACATTCGTTTTACGAACATTTGGTCCGAGGTCGAGAATGAAAGTGAAATGAAATTGAAGAACAAGTTGTAATAGAAATGAAATAAAATCTATAGAAAGATATATCATAAATATAAGTATGAAATATGATTAAACATTATCCTGGGTACATTTAATATTGGGCTCCAGCAGATGGGGGCGTGATAAGGGAAGAGAAAGAGAACGATACATTTCTGAACTCCTGCCAAAAGTTTCAAAGAAGAAACAAATTGACTCCAGTATTATATTGAACTGGATAAAAGTGAAACTCTGTACATCTGATGAGATCCGCTGTGCTGTGCTTGAGAGGAACCAGTAGTTTAAACACGGGACATAATGATATGAATAATGTGATGATTATGAAGAGAGAGAGAGAGTGAGAGAGAGAGAGAGAGAGAGAGAGAGAGAGAGAGAGAGAGAGTGTTTAATTTCATGTCCCCCACTAGTATGAACATTACACCTGTGAGACGGTAATGTGCACGCACTGCTCTCAGAGGTCGGTCAGCACATCTTGCACCATTCCAGCGACACGCAGCCTCCAGTGCACTCGCGGCTGCCGCGCACCTCCAGATCCTACACAGATAACTTTATTATCTGGGACCGGGAGCGGTGGGTTAAATGGTGTGCCCCGGCGATGCTGAGTGGTTTTGATGTGCAGGAAGATGTTTACAGCGGTGTCACGGGAGGAATGGTGTCATTAACAATGATTTGTGATTGTCATGATTTAACACCCTAAAGACTTTAAAGCTTCAGGCACACGGGCAGCAGGTTGAGTTGAGTCGGGTCAATGTGGGGCTGAGTGAGACACAAACCATGAATCATACTGGGAAATGATTCACATATAATCCATCAATCAAACATAATTATCTAGGACACATTACACACACTTCGAGTAAATAAATAAATAAATAAATAAAATTATCTTCATGTCGAAGTTCGATTAGTTCTCTGGTGCTCCTTCAAAGGGTCACCGGAAGCTGATCAGTTCAATTGTCCAGTTGTAGTGTCGCCTGTGTGTGTGTGAGTGTGTGTGTGTGTGTGTGTGTGTGTGAGAGAGAGAGAGAGAGAGAGAGAGAGAGAGAGAGAGAGAGAGAGAGAGAGAGAGATTGTATACAGCACAAACTCATATAGGTTACTTGTACAAGGTTTAAACATACGTTCCCCTCTAAAGAATGCCCTGTAACAACTTACGAACAAATTCATCTAACGAATGACCGTTTGGAACCTAACTCGTTCATAAGGTGGGGAGCATCTGTATATGATAATTTGCATATCCTTCGCATGTCTCCAAGCCAGAATTTGTGAGTAGTACGTGGGTTGAAATATGGCTCCCATATGGGATTGCCAGCAGGTTCCATAGTGGCTCATACCAACTCTTTCATTCACTCGCTCTCATTTGCCAAACTGTTAAATCCTATTAGGGTCTCTGGAAGGCTGGAGCCTATTTCAGCCAACATTAGTTTGGATACCTCCTCAAAAGACGTTTCTGAAGAACAAACATTGTCAGGCCAACACACAGAGACTCAACCATGTATACTCACATTTACATCTCTGATCAAATCTGAACAGCCAATTAGCCTAATGCCTTTGGTCTGTCAGGAGAAAACAGGAATACCCAGGAGAAACCCAGGCAAGCTCAGGGGAAACATGCAAACTCCACACAGAAATGCTCACAAAATCCAGGACCTCCTTCCTGTCAGGTGGACGTACTAACTACTCCTCCACTGTGCCACCACTGTGTCAACTGCCAACATCAATTCAATTCCTGAGACTACAGGGATCCCTCACTTTCCGCGGTTAATTGGGACAGAGATTCCCACGCGACAATTGAAATCCGTGAAGTACGATTACCTCCCCCCAACCCCCTCACTGACGTATACGTACATGTATATGTGTATATAATATCAATACATACATATCCAATGCTATAAATGCTTATAATAAAAATTAAACATTGAAAAAAATAACATAAGATGTAAATAAAATATAAATACAGACGCTTTCCAACTTACCAACATTCGTTTTGCAAACATCCGGAGATACCAAACAAAGCTGTCCAAGGTCGAAAGTGAAAGTGAAATGAAATTAAAGAACAAGTAGAAATAGAAATGGAATCAAATCGACAGAAAGATAGATCATAAATATAAGTATGAAATATGATTAAACATTATCCTAAGGTACACTTAATACTAGGCTCCACTTTACCACATATTCTTCCTTAATTTCCTTATTTTTTAATTTGATGAATATTTATTATTATTTTTTTTTAAAAACCGCGACGCACTGAAGCCGCATTAATTGAAGTGCGAAGTAGCGAGGGATCCCTGTATTCCAAATTGGACCAAATTATGGGGCCTGTCTGGGCTTGCCAAAGAGGGATGCTCTTAAATGACCCAAGTAAGTTCAGGTAACATGTTCATTTTGGGCCTGTGTAAGCAGTTGACATGAGTCCTCTATGGAACCTGTGGACCGTCCCATGTGGGATGCATTTTTCATTGCAGTGTTGGTGAGACATATCTCCCAAATTTGAAGAAATTCTGAGAAAAGCTGTAGAAGTTGATTTCAGAAGCTTCAGAACAGATGATTGACAGGACTTGTACGTGTCACCAAATATTAACTTGATTTACTTCATCTTGAACTGATTCAGGGGCAAAATAAAACCTCACTGACTCAATTTCTGCATGACAGAAGCAGTTAAAATGTTCAGGATTTGAATCAATACCTTGTTTCAACAGATTATTATACAGGTCCAGTACAAGTCACCATTAAAATTGGTTTACTTAAGACTTCACAGTTGTCTTGACACTGAGAAATAAAAAAAAACCCCTTTGTAATCTTAGATGTATTATTCCTGCATTATAGCTCCTCCCAGCTTATATAATATAATCCTGTTTCCAGCATCTGTGCCTGGAAGCTGAATATATTGAAGAAAGTCTGGACTAAATCCATGCCGGAGTCGTTCGCCAATCTGTTTCTCTGCAGTCGTGTCATGTTTCCATGGGAACTAGAGTCTCAATCATGGAGACATGACAAACATTATTATGTTATTATAGATGTTGGCTAATAACGTTTTACAGAATCCATCTAAATTTTTCAAAGCTGCTGCACATATCATTGTTTGCACGTTTTTTTTAAGTACATAAGAAAATATAATGATTCATTCAGTTCCTTATATGGATGTTTCATCTGTGCTTTCAATTAATTTTCTCTAAACATGAGCCAACTAAGTTTTTGTACCCCCCCCCCAACAAAAAATAAAAAATAAAAAATAAAAAAAACAAAAAACAAAAAATAAAAAACAAGTCCATTAGATTCAGTTATTTATATTTTAAAGGAACGACGGTATGGTCTTGGTCACAGTGGATCCAGAGCCGATCCGTGGAACACAGGAGAGGAATACACCCTTGTATGGGATTCCAGTCCAAATCCATTACAGTGTTCTTGAATTAATAAAAGGATGACATCACCCAATTTAACTTCACAAATATTTTGTTTGCTTTCTTAGATTGGCAGCAAGAAATTCCACGTTTGTTTTCAGGCTTCTTATTTTCATATGTGTCGTCTGTGTGGGAACTGAATGAATACAATGCTTATGTAAAAGAAAATTAAAGTGATCTCATATAATTCTGTTTCCCTTTAAGACCATTTAATCATTACGCACTCGTTTACTTCGTCCTCTTACCGTCATTGGGAGGCAGGGGGCCTATTTCAGCCAACAGTAGATAAAGGAGGGTTATACCCTGAACAGCTCTCCAGACCATCACAGGGCAAACACACACACACACACACACACACACACACACCAAAAAAAAAAAAAAAAAAAAAACCAAAAAACCTTCCCATCCACACCTAGGGGCAATTTGGAACATTCAATTAGCCTGATGTGTATATTTTTGTACTGTGGGAAGAAACTGGAGCACCCGGAGGAAACCCACTTAAGTGCATGCAACCTCCACACAGACACACCTAAGCTCGGGACTCGAACCCAGAACCTTTTTGCTGTGAGGCATGATTTTCAAATGCCAACATGAATTCATTTCCTCTTAGTAATACCACTAGGACCAACACTGAGGGCCCGTCTGGGGCTCGTGTAGGTGGGATGCATTTAGTTGACTCAAGTGCACTCCAGTTAATATACCTATTTTAGGCCCAGGCATAACCCAGGTGAGGCTCACATGCTGTAAATCGGAACCACTATGACACTGTGCCCCTGCCTTTCGGTTAAAATTAACAAAATAAATAAATAAGCTCGAAAAAAAAACAAGCAAATAAACCGACACAATGAGATATGGGCCATTAAATTATGATCACATTCTTGGTGCATGGATTTATAAGATGAATATTTCTGGTATTGTGGAGCAGCAAGTAAACTTATAATAAAAATAATTCGAAAAATTAGACGGATTTGAACACAGTATGTAAGTGCAGTCTCACGCGGAAAAGCCGGAGGAAATGGCTGGGGAGACTGCGGAGACTGACCCTGCAGCCCGACCCCAGAACAATTGTCAGATGTTGATGATTATGATGGTGATGACGCCTTGAAATCTGTTGAACAAAATGAATACAAACAAAAATGAGCCTTTTTAATCATTTATTCTACAAAACTATCTGAAGATAAAGGAAATCCAGCAGCACCATGACCTTAGAAGCCCTTGAGCCGATTCAAGGGGTCAGGTGTTCTGGGAATCTGACGTCAGAGGCTAGTGCATAATTTGTGGTTGACCTTTGTATCTTAATAGCAAGTTACAGATATAATGGCACCTCGCAAGGCAGCTGAATTCACTCCAGGACCGAACATGTGGCGTGAAATACTCGAACAGCAACGCAAATGCTCCCAGTGGAAATAATGGTAAACCCAGTAATACATTCGAGCTCGCCAACAGGCCCCAAATATCAATAATATAAAACATTTTAAAGGTTGTTTTACTCATAAAGAAATTAATCAAATGCAATAAAAAGGAAACATAAACCTGCACTTCAACCTTGAAGATGTGATGAGTGTGGCGAAAGTAAAATGAGGAAAAGGAGAGAGGAGTGTGTGTGGGGGGTCCATTTATAAAAGAGGTCCTGTCTTTTAGCCGGGGGTGGGGGGAGGGGGGTGCACTTGTGCTGGCATCACGAGCAATATAGTAGCATAGCATTGAAATATTCTCTTCAATCACTCATTCATTTAGTCATTCATTCATTTTGTGAACCGCAGAATCCTAATTAGGGTCACAGGGAGGCCGACACCCATCTCAGCCGCCTCCGGGTGAGGGCGTGGTACACCCAGGGCCCTCTTCAATATCCTTTTTCGTCACCATGGTAACATAGTTTTCAATAGTACAGTAATTATCACCAAGAAGCACAGAGTTGACAATAAACTTGCAAGAGACGCTTATGCAACGAGAAGCAGACGCTCTTTGACTCGCCCAGCATTCCATAACCACAGAGGTGACGTCGCAATGCTGCGTGATCACATGAACAACAGGTGACTCTTTGTTTTGCTTAATCGTGAAGGGGCGTCTCGTGTCATGACACATCCCTCGTCCTTCGATGCAGTCCCTCGTTAAGAATGTCCTTTGTATAAAGGGACACTCGTCCTGCAAGGTGCCACTGTACTGTATTGCACACACGCACACGCACACACACACACACACACACACACGCACACACACACACGCACAATTTTTTTTTAATGGGGCTCAAACCTGGCCCTGGGGATAATGAATTTATTAGTCTGCTTCGAAGCTTAATCCTGTTACAAGTGCCGTCTTAGGATCAACTTCAACTTTTCAACAGATGGCCTCACATTACCTCCAAGCAATCTTTGATACGATGCAGAACTTGTAGATGAATCATTGACTGCAGGCTTTATTGCAAGGCAGGAAAGCAATCCCAAACCATAACATTTCCGCTTCATGCTTTACAGTTGGTGTGAGGTTCTTTTCATGCTGGCATAATATGCACTGTGACTGGAGACAAACAACTCTTTTGTTTTACCCTCATCTCTCCAGAGCACATTATTTCAAAATACCCGATCGCTCACTGGCTTGCTGTAGTTTTCCTCTAATGTCTTTTTTGGACGGTAAACGCTCTTCTTTTGTCGCCTTATGCAAATCAGATATGTTCAATCTGCTTCGGAGTGTAGACGCACATACACTGCTCGCCAATATTACTAGCTCCCCTGGATAAGATGTGTTCTTGATCTTCAGAACTCAGAGGGGTTTTTTTCTAAACGACAAAAGACTGGGGCGGTGGTGGCCTGGTGGTAAAGGTGCTGGAGTACTGATCCTAAGGTTGGGGGTTCAAGCCCCACCCTGAACATGTTGTCCCCACCCCCACGTGTAGCTAAGCGGGTTATTAAAAGCCGGACATGTCTCTCATTGTCTATGGTGTGAGGTTCATGAGGTTCATGTTAAAGAACCACTGCTGACTTTCGACAAGAGTAGCTGCAAAGCCGTCAGTGTGTTTTCACCCTGAAATCGCCTGGCGAGCTGTCCAGGGTGTACTCTGCCCTTGCTCAGAGTCGGCTGGAATGGGTGCCATCCTCCTCATGACCCTAATCAGGATTAAGTGGTTACAGAAAATGAATGAATGAATAATTAAAGACCGAAGTGAAAAAGGAGGAAAATTCAAGTATATTTATTCAGTGAGAAAAAAATCCTGTGTGCCACAATTATTAGCATCTCTGATGTTAATACTTTGTACAACCGCCTTTTAATAACTAAACAATACCTAATCTTCTTCTTTAATCTTTCACAAGATGGAAGAATATAGAAAGAGGATCTTTCCCTGTACAATCTCTCTAAATCATCCGGCGACTTGGATCCTCTCCTCTGCACTCTCCTCTTCAGTTTCCTCCACAGGGTTTCAGTCGGGTTGAGGTCTGGGAACCAAAATGGCCATGGGAGGAGCTTGATTCTTGTCTGTTGAACCAAGTCTACATAGAACTGGTTCACCTATCTAGATGACCCATCTTCAGCTTTTCGAGCAGAAGCCACCAGATTTTGATTTAAAATGTCCTGGTATTTCAAAGCATTCATGATGTCATTCAGCCTAACAAGGTTCCCCAGGCCTCTGGAAGAAAAACAGGCCCACAGCATCACCGGTCCTCCCGCACACATCACAGGGGGAATAAGGTTCTTTTCTGCATGCTCATCATTTGTATTCTGCCAGACCCACTTGGAGTGTTTGTTGCCACAAAGCTCTATCTTACTCTTATTGCCAAAGCATATAATCCCAGTTGGAGTCCCAGTACTGCTTCGCAAACTCCAGATGTTTTTACATTTATGACTGTTTATGTTTATGAGTCAAAGGAGGTTTTTTTCCCCTGCATGCCTCCCAAACACCTTGTTGGCATGATGGAGTCTGATGGTTGCTCTGGAGGCTTTGTGAACCCAAGATGCTCTCATTTGTTGCAATTCGTTAACAGTGGGCTTTGGAGGACTTTGTATTTTTCTCTTACCATCCTCCTCACTGTGCGTGGTGGCAAAATAACCTTGCATCCTCGTACAGGCTTGTTTACCACTGTTCCAAACCCAGGTGTTCTTGCTGTGAGTTGGACTTGCTAACCATTACATCACCGTGCTACCGCACCTACAAATTCTAAAACGAAATTGTGGAGTCTTTAGAGACTTCATTTCACATCAACTGGCTTTAGTACCAATTTGCTGCAGCAGTTGATAATGGATAAACCATTAGAAATTACTTGTAATTAAGAAATTACTGAGTCTCCTTACAGTGAAATGTATTTCAAAAAAATTTAGAGGCCTTTTCTTGCCAGACTAATGTTTCTTTTTTCATTACGCTTTTTTTCCAAAATAACTTCTTTTTATATGCCAAAGAAATGGCGTTCCTGGGAGTGGCTCTGAATTTGGCGACTTTTAACTCTGTACACACTGCAGGCACTGGTGAGGTGCGAGGCTGTCACACGTGGGCGAAATCTGGAGCACACATATAATTCCACTCAGCCAATACCAGGCTATAAATATGAGCGGCGTGCTCCTCCCAGTGCTAGAAGATTGTCCCTCTTCGTGATCCCATTTCCCCCATGATCTCTCTGGCTCCTGGTTCTCAGCTTCGTACTCGACCGGTTCCCGCTCTGAAGTTTCCCTTAGTATTTTGAGTTTTCGTGTTTCACCTCATCTCTTCGGTGACTACGATTTTCCCATACTGTAGCGCCGTACCTGTGTACAATAAACCTCATCGGTGTCATCTCTACTCTGTCTCCTGCATCTTTGGGTTTGACTGAACGCTCCCGACGCCACCATTTGAGGAAAAAAATTTCAAAAGGTGGTACAGCTCAACTTCTTTAACAGCTTTTCTGAAAATCCATCATTTTGTACCACTCACTCTGACTTCCACATTCATTTGCTGTACTGCTTAATCCGACTAGGGTCGAAGGGATCGCTACAACACCGCTCAAAGGCAGGGTACACCATACCATTGCAAGGCAACACACACAATCATTCACACTCACACCTAGGGGACATTAGCCTTGTCTGTATGTCTTTGGACTGGAAAACCAAGAGAACAAAACCACATAAGCACAAGGAGAACATGCAAACACACTGAAACGCTCGAAACGGGAATTGAACTCAGGACCTTCTTGCTGTTAGGCAGACGTGTTAAGCACTACCGCAGTACTACAGCAACTTCGAAATGCTAACATCTTTTATTTATTAGACACCAGCAATCTGTCATGAGTTGGAGTGCAGGGAAGAAGGCAGGATGCAGTTGCAGATCACTATTTATGAAACAAAAGATAAATGGAGTAAAACAGGAGGACGAACAACAGTAAACAAAAATACGTTATTTAACCCTACAGGCTCTCACACCCAATAAACAGAAACCCACACAATCATCTGACAGAAGGCCTGTCAACTAGTGTGGAGGTGCGGTGGAGGTGGAGGTGGGCGTTTAACCCAACACAAACGTGAGCAAGAGATTACAGATTGCAAAATGTCCTGATGTCTGAAAAGTTTCAGCTTTAGCAGACTTCTTCCAAAAAGAAAACTTATTTATTTGATATTATTTTCATTGTCATTTTTCTGGGGCAGTGGTGGTCTTGTGGTATAGAGCGCCGGATCGCTGATTCTAAGGTTGGGGGTTCGAGTCCCACTCTCCGTTGTCCCTAACACCAGCCCCCCCCTCTCCCCCAACACCCACCCCACCCACCCCAACACCCACCCCACCCCCCACCACCAACCTCAGTGCAGCTAACTGGGTTATGACAGGCGGGCCATGTCTCTCACTGTCTATGGTGAGAGGTTCATGTAAAAGAACCATTGCTGACTTTCGTAAGCCGTCAGCGTGTTTCTGTCCCTCACTAAAGGGTTGTGTCAGGAAGGGCGTCCGACGTAAAAACCTATGCCAAATCAAACGTGTCAATCATTCGCTGTGGCGACCACTGATAAATATATACTGAGTTTATTAGCCATGCTCAACATATTGTTAGTAGTGGGCTTAGTGGTGACACACACACACACACACACACACACACACACACACACACACACACACACACACACACACACACAAAGACATCATCCATTTAACTTGTGTTGAACCGGCCTGAGGGTTTTTACCTCACTGTTCTTATCAATAATTAGTTTTCCTCATTAAAGAGTAAGAAGCGAAATAAATATTTGCATTTTTATTTTCCAGGAATATTTTTCAACACCATTTGAAATATTTTCACATTCTTAACATTTAGATTTAAATGTTTAAATGTACCAGACTCTCACTCATTCATTTGCCGAACTTCTTTGTCCTATTAGGATTGCAAGGAAACTGGTGTCAACATTGAGAAAAGGCATGGGACACCCTGAACAGTTTGCCACGTACACACACTCACACCCATTGACAGTCACATCCATATCTCGGCGTGATTTAGAACAGTTAATTAGCCTAATGTGCATGACTGTGGGAGGAAACCAAAGTCTCTGGAGGAAACCGATGCGAGCACCTGGAGAACATTCAAACTCCACACAGAAACGCCCAAAGCTGGGACATGAGCCCAGGACCTTCTTGTTGTGGAACAGAGATGCGAATCACTACACCAGAGTGCCACCCTTTACCTATAACAATTTAACACTTCATTTAACTTTTACAAGTATGATGCTAACAGTTGCGTATAGCACTAATATTACACAATTTTCTGTCCAAAATGGTTCACCTAGAAATTTGAAATCAAAATTTTCAATTCAGCACCCGCTATTTAAAAATGGATCATTTCCATTTCTTTCCACCTTTTCAAACACTGTGGTAGCAAGAACCATGGCTTTGCTAATCTGAAACGAGCTGGCCGAACAGCAATGTGCACCCGCAGCACCTATAAAATCATAGCACTGTTAATAATTGGCAAACATTTTCATGTTTTTTGGAGAATTTTCAGACAAACAGATAGCAAGCTAATACTCATATTTTCTCCTAATGTTCTTCTCAACCATTCAAAACAGCCAAGATCCCTACAAACACATCTGAACTGAAAAAATATGAGCGCTGCCATTAGTACATCATCAGCAAGATGATCACAACAAGTGTTTGCTGCTTCCCGAGACTATAGCTCTGCTTTCACCGCCATACTACTGGGCAGGCTGACTGGGAAGCCGACAGAGCTCGGTGTCCCGACCCCCACCTGCAACTGGATTCTGGATTTCCTGACTGACAGAGCACAGGTGGTGAGGATGGGAAGGAGGGTGTCAGCAAAGCTCACAGTCAGCAGAGGAGTACCACAGGGCTCCTGCCTCAGTCCGAAACTGTTCACCCTGTACACACACACAACTGTGTCTCCACCCAGGAAAATACCACCGTCATCAAGTATGCTGACGACATCACCATCCTGGGCCTTATTAAGGGCTGGGACGAATCAGGCTATAGGAGTCTGGTGAAGTGCGCCACAAGAGACAATAAAACTCTGGACTTGCTGTATGCTAATGTGAAGGACGCTTACAGCTCCACCCCCCTCCCCCCACTGGGATGCTCAGACCACAACCTGGTCTACCTGCTCCCCAATACACACCAGGGTGCGAAAGGAACCTGCACAGAAGAGGTCTGTGAAAGTGTGGACCGAGGAGACCAATGAGAGGCTTCGGGACTGTTTCCAGACCACAGACTGGAGCATGCTCTGTGACTCCTTTGGTGGTGACATCGACGGCCTCACACACTGTATCACCGACTACATGAACTTCTGCGTGGACAGCACCGTGCCAACACGGAGGGTACGGTGCTTCTCCAACAACCACCCGTGGGTCACCCCTGAGCTTAATGTCCTTCTGAACCAGAAAAAGAGGGCTTTCATCTCGGGGGATAGAGAGGAGCAGAAGAAGGTCCAGCGTGAGCTCCAGTGGAGGATCAGGAGGGCCAAGAAGGACTATGGGAAGAAGATGGACGAGAAACTGGCTCAGAACAACGTGCGGGACGTCTGGAGAGGACTAAAGACCATGTCTGGATTTGGGCAGAGTGTCAGAGGGACAGCTGATGGTGACCAGCGCTGGGCGGATGAATTAAACTGTTACTTCAACAGGTTTGATTCTCCCCCCTCCCCCTCTGCCCCCCCCTTCACATGTCTCCAGACCAGCAGACACCTCCCCCCTCCCCAGGCGAACTTCACTTGACTGCTACAGCCTGACAGACACATCCCCCTCCCTCTGCAGCCCACCCCAGCCCCCCCTCTCCCTCACTCAGACCAGGTGAGGAGACAGTTGAGGCGACTAAATCAGAGGAAATCTGAAGGACCAGATTGCATCAGTCCCAGGCTGCTGAGGACCTGCGCAGACCAGCTCTGTGTGGTACTATGCTACCTGTACAACCTGAGCCTCAGCCTGGAGAAGGTTCCCGTCCTGTGGAAGACCTCCTGTGTGGTTCCGGTTCCCAAAACAGCTCAAGCAAAGGAACCAGCCCACTACAGACCTGTCGCCCTGACCTCCCACCTTATGAAGACCATGGAAAGGCTCCTCCTCATACACCTCTGCTCTATGGTGAGCCCCACCCTAGACCCGCTGCAGTTTGCCTACAGGCCCAACATCGGGGTAGAAGACGCCGTCATCTACTTTCTGCAGCCGGCACTCACCCACCTGGAGATCGCTGGTAGCGCTGTGAGGGTCATGTTCTTTGACTTCTCCAGCACCTTCAACACCATCAGGCCAGCGTGCCTGCGGGGGAAGCTGGAGGACGTGGGAGTGGACGGGCATCTTGCTGCCTGGATTATCGACTAGCTTACTAACCGTCCACAGTACGTGCGGCTGTGCGGCTGCAAGTCAAAGGTGGCAGTCTGCAGCATGGGGGCACCGCAGGGCACCGTCCTCTCACCCTTCCTTTTCAACATTTATACCTCGGACTTCATCTATAGCACAGACAGCTGCCACCTCCAGAAGTTCTTGGACGACTCCGCCATCGTGGGCCGTGTGTCAGAGGGGAACGAGCAGGAGTACCAGTCAGTCATTGTTGGCTTCGTGGACTGGTGTGAGCGCAACCACTTGTGCTTGAACACTAGGAAGACGAAGGAGATGGTGGTCGACTTCAGAAGAAGCACTTGAACACACACACACACACACACACACACACACACACACACACACTTACTAGTGAACGTCCAGGGACAGGACATTGAGACAGTGGACAGTTTCAAATACCTGGGCGTTCACCTTAACAATAAACTGGACTGGTCCCACAACACCAACGCCCTGTACAAGAAGGACCAGAGGCGCCTCCACCTTCTGAGGAGACTCAGGTCCTTTGGAGTATGCAGACCTCTGCTCAGGACATTTTATGACTCTGTGGTAGCCTCTGCAATCCTCTACGCTGCCATCTGCTGGGCCCCGGGCAGCACAGAGCGGGACAGGAAGAGACTGAACAAGCTGGTCAGGAGGGCCAGCTCTGTCCTCGGCTGCCCACTGGACTCTGTGGAGGAGGTGAGTGAGAGGAGGATGGTAGCAAAGCTCACATCCATCCTGTTCAACAGCTCTCACCCACTGCACCAGACTGTAGAGAAGCTGAGTAGCTCCTTCAGTGGACGACTGAGGCATCCTCAGTGCAGGAAGGAGCGCTACCGCAGGTCGTTCATTCCCACCGCTGTCAGACTGTACAACGCCACTTTGTAACTGTCTGTGAAAATACCGGTTATGTGCAATAAAAACCCCGTGCACTTTAATCAACCACATCTACCCCACTGACTGAGAACCATATCAACCCATCTACTCTGCACTCAGATACATATACACTTGAATATAGGCCAGTCTACAAAGTCGTTCCCTTCTTTTCTTTTATTGTTTATTAATTTATACTATTTATGTATCTATTTATTTATTTACTTATATAATATATATGTATGTGTGTATGTTTGTATTTGTATCTATTTTTGCACCCCCTACTGATGGTACCTCAAGAGCTTGTAACAGTGAATTTCTCCATTGTGAGATTAATAAAGCTGTATCTGATCTTATCTTATCTGAATTCTTATCGACGGAGAGGAGAACAATCTCAGTGTAAGCATAGATAAGACGAAAGAAATAATAACATCGGATCTTATCTGGACCTTGAACACTACGGCCATGGTGAAAAAAGCGAGCCGAGACTCTATTTCATCAGAATGCTCAGAAAAGCTGGCCTGCACTGTTTCCCTCCCACCCAGGTCTACAAAGGGCTGATTGAAAGCATCCTCACTCCAAACATCACTGTGTGGTACGGCAACACCACACAGGCAGAGAGGAAGCTCTGCAAGGTATCACGAGGACTGCGGAGAGGATTATTGAGACTGAACTTCCCTCCATAAACACGGTTTACACACAGCACTGTCACACAAGAGTAGAAAGGACAATCAAAGACACGCTACATCCAGCTCACTCTACATATACACTAGTCCTTCTCAAAAAATTAGCATATTGTGATAAAGTTCATTATTTTCTGTAATGTACTGATAAAAATTAAACTTTCATATATTTTAGATTCATTGCACACCAACTGAAATATTTCAGGTCTTTTATTGTTTTAATTCTGATGATTTTGGCATACAGCTCATGAAAACCAAAAATTCCTATCTCAAAAAATTAGCATATTTTGTCCGACCAATAAAAAAGTGTTTTTAATACAAAAAAAGTCAACCTTCAAATTGCACTCAATACTTGCTCGGGAATCCTTTTGCAGAAATGACTGCTTCAATGGGGCGTGGCATGGAGGCAATCAGCCTGTGGCACTGCTGAGGTGTTTGCTAATTTTTTGAGATAGGAATTTTGGGTTTTCATATTTCAGTTGGTGTGCAGTGAATGTAAAATATATGAAAATATAATTTTTATCAGTACATTACAGAAAATAATCAACTTTATTACAATATGCTAATTTTTTGAGAAGGACCTGTATTTTGTGAGTGTGTGTGTGTGTGTGTGTGTGTGTTGGCCCCTTGATGGCCTGGTAAGGTGTTCAGATTGTACTCTGCTGTTGCCTAGAGTCAGTTGAGACAGGCTCCCTGAAACCCTTGTAGAATGAAGTGGACCAGGTAATGAATTAATTTGTTATGACATCAGTAAGACTTAATTATATGTGCATTTAATGGTTGACTACATTTGCTGTGGATTCTGTTGGTATAAAAAGGCCGTGATCCTTGTGTGATGGTGTTAATACTATACGCATTACTTTTATTTAATTAGAATAAGCACAAAGATGGATGCGTTTTACATCGGTGACAGAGACATGCATTTCTGTAAAAACCTCATTCCACTTATGCAAATGAGCTGTGCATGGGTTAAGGTTAGATGCTATAATAATTAAAAACCTGTAAAAGACCTTTTGAGTTAGTACCGAAGTGATGTCATGATTATGTGCACATGCGTATTATATTATATCCTGGTCCACGTCACCAGATTACACTGCAGGCATGCTGGAACATCAGAGACAGTCTAGTCTGGTCCCTTCCGAGTCGTAGGACGACTCTTGGTGACCTGCCATGAAGGAGAACGCCTTGATTATCATCTTCACGGAGGTTTTCTTGACAAGGATAGTGCAGTGGTTTTCCATTGCCTTCCACACGATGCGAACCTGCGGGCAATTTAGAACAGCCAATTAGCCTACTGTGCATGTTTTTGGACCGCGGGAGGAAACTGGAGTACCCAGAGGAAACCCACACGAGCACGGGAAGAACATGCAAACTCCGCACAGAAACGCCCAGGCCGGGAATCGAACCCAGGCCTTCTTGCTGTGAGGCGGACGTGCTAACCACTACGCCGCCGTGCCGCCCTTCAGAGACAGTGCACGACTTTAAAAAGGCTAATGGGTGCATGTAGTGGAGATAACGTTCCTAGATGGCGCTGTACTGTCCTTAATAAACATTATGACCTATAAGCAACATGAGACAGACAGATAGACAGACAGACAGACAGATAGATAGATAGATAGATAGATAGATAGATACTTTATTAATCCCGCAGGTAAATTCGCAACTGCAGTCATGTTGTTTGTGGGCGGAATCGTGGAGTAGCTGTTAGAGCGTCAACCTTGGAGTCCCAGTTTTGGCGAGGTCATTTCTGGGTGGGGCTCTCGCCCCGTTTGATGGTTTCTTCCTACACTGCAAAGACGTACACAGTAAGCTAATTGTCTATTCCAGATTGCCCCTAGGTGTGAGTACTCCACCCTTGCCCAGTGTCCCGACTGAAACAGGCTCCAGCCTCCTGGCGACCCTAATAGGATTAAGCGGTTTGATAAATGAGTGTGGGAGAATAAACTGAGTGTGTTCATTGGGGTAGTGTTGCATTTATTATCACGAAAACGCTGGATTACAATCGTCTATCCTCTTACAAATGTGAGTTTAATGTGAAATGGTCCATGATGTAACCTGAGCCTTTTCTTCCCGGGTATAGCGTGCATAGTTCATGGAATGATCAGGGACCCCACACACCCTGGAGACGCCCTGTTCTCCCTTCTCTCCTCTGGAAAAGGTACAGGGCACTAAAAACAAAACTAGCAGACTCCACATCAGCTTTTACCCACAAGCTGTTAAACATGTAACACCACCACCACCATCACCATCACCACCACCATCACCATCACCACCACCATCACCATACACACTGACTGAATTACCATCATTCAGACCATCTTCCTGGACGGTGCGGAACTCATCTCAAACATCAGAACATTTTAGCACCTGATAATTAAAAGCTCCACCTCTGAGCTGGTGCACATCCTACACCTCTGACATATCACTCACTCTCCTGTGTATGTGTGGGAATATGTAAAGCGATCACATGGTGATCCCTCCTGATTCACGCTTCAGTTTCTGCGCCTTCAGTGCCTCGCGGGTTTTTCAAAAATATTCATCGAAAAATAAAAAAATAAGGAAATTAAGGAAAAATAGGGGGAAAGTTAAGGAAAATATTGCGCGAGGTAGCTATCAACTCGGGTTTGGTACTCGGGTTGAGTCAGCTCTGAAATCTAGCAAGCTGATTGGTCGAGACGAATTTCCCAGCATCCGAACATCCCAGCATCCCTTCGTGTGGAACGCTGCTGCTATACGGACGTACCGCATAACTCTGTGTTGTTTATTACAGTGATATTTGTTTGTGTGAAATAAGTGTTTGTGACGCCACCTATTTGAAATTGCCACCTATACGTCTTCTTCCTTCTAACTCTTCCTCTGAACCGAAGAAGAAGCGAAAGATGATGCCAGTGGAAGAGAAAGTGAAATTACGGTATTTTATTTATATTTTATTTACATCTTATGCATTATTTTTGACTGTTTCATTGTTATTATAAGCCTCTATAGCATTGAATATGTATTTATTGATATTATATACACATATATATGTACATACTGTATATGTCAGTCAGGGGGTCGATCCTTCTTCACGGAAATTTGGCATTCGCGTAGGGTCTCGGGCCCCATTAACCACAAAAAGTGAGGGGTCACTGTATATTGTATAGTTCTTTAGTTGTCTTTTGTGCACGAAACTAAAAATTTAATTTATTTTCATTGTTCTTGCAACAGTTGAGAAGAAACCTCTCTTTTCTCTTATCTTCTAATGTCTTCCTGATGCAAATACAAATCTTATACACTCTCACAGAGCCAACAGCATCCAGGCTAAGAAAGTGTTCTTCTTCTTTTTTTTTTTTATTATTATTTTTTCGTAGCTTTTTCTTTATTTACTGAAAAGCACTACTAGCTACTGTCAAGCTAGCGGCGAGTACTTTGTGAAGTCCCCGAGTGTAAAGCAGCGGTTTTGAAATGAAGTGTTAAAGCAGAGACATTAAAAACAACGATTGTGTAACAGTTTCATTATGAATGATGACAGACGGCGGTAAACAGAGGCGTTCCCGTCACGGCTCAGTATGTATCGCTCCTAATTCCCATGATGTTGATGAAAGATATCATGGTAACCGAACAAGTATAAGTGATATCCCTGCTAATCTTAAATGTTTTGCAAAGGTAGAAGATCACATAATCTATAAAAAAGAATGAGAGTATAAAATATTTCTCCAAAGTAAATAAATAAATATATCAAATTAATAAAATAAAACATTCATGTTCTGTAACCGCTTAATCCCAATTAGGGTCACGGGGAGGCTGGCGCCCGTCCCAGCCGACCCCAGGAGAGGGCAGAGTACACCCAGGACAGCTCGCCAGGCCATCGCAGGGCGGAAACATGCTGACGGCTTTGCAGCTCCTCTTGTCGAAAGTCAGCAATGGCTCTTTTACATGAATCTCTCACCACAGACACTGAGAGACATGTCCGGCCTCTGATAACCAAGTGAGCTGCACTGAGGGAACTCAGCACGGTATTTATTAATATTTCTTTGAAAACATTTATTGGATACAAAAAAAAAAATTGGTGTAATAGTGTGATGTTCGGAGGTGGAGTTAGCATGGCTAGTAGTATGATTTTTCATTGGTTGCTGTATATCTGCTGCAGCGTGGTGGCAGAGTGGTAGAGCAAAAAGGTCCTGGGTTCGAGTCCCAGAATTGGTGGTGGCGTTTCCGTGTGAAGTTTGCATGCTCTTCCTGTCCTGGCATGGATTTCCTCCGGGTAGTTCAGTTTTCTCCTACAGCCTGTAGATAAGCACGTTAGGCTAATAGGCTGTTTTGTCTGTTCGCCCTTCGATGGACTTTTAAACTGTCCAGGGTGTACTTTGCCTTAACCCTGAGTCAGCCCAAATTGACTCTAGCTTCCCAGCAACCAGAGTAAGATTAAGCAGTTTGGGGAAAAAATTAGTATTAAAAGAAAAATACTCAATGTCATGCAGATGTCCCCTCTGCTTGTTTTTTTCCCACTCCTCGTCTACCGCCAATCAGAGATTATCTTTTTTAAATTAATAAACAAAAATCCCTGGCTAAATTAATCAAACTAATTTTGAGTAATTACTTAGTTGAAAAATAAGAATAAGTGTATTTGCTTAAAGTGTACCTGTAGTGAATTTGTATTACTCGCTCTTTAAAAGGATTGTGTATGACATCAGCAGTTCCATGAGGCAGCTTCAGTCCTTGCCTCTTGTCAGGTATACACAAGTGCTGCCACAGTATGACTACGAGTAGGCTTACACCGCAACATGTTGCCTTCTTCATTGGCTGTTCCCGCCCTAGTAGTGACAAGAATTCATTGTTTTGTGACAAGGCAGCAGACATCAGTCCAGGATAACACATCATTGACCAGTGCTGAGCTTTGTTGTGAGGAAAATGTTGGAATGCAAATCTTACGGCGACAAACACAACAAGCACAAAAACTATCAACATAGCATTGCGGCTGTGGCCTACTGGGTAGAGAAGAATTTGGAACCTAAAGGTTGCTGGTTTGGTCATTGGCAAGACACCTAACATCACCTCATGTCAATGAATAATGATGGACTGGAGCAGAGGCTCTCCAAAAAGATCCAGTCTTTCGTATGCAGGGATTTTTATTCAGTAAAATGTCACTTGCTGTTTGTTGACTAGCACGGCCCGGCCCAACCAGACAAAAAAAAAAAAAAAAAAAAAAAGTTCTGCATTGGTTCAGCCTCAGCTAGTAATTCACAGGTCAATTTAAATCAAGGTCGTTTTGATTAAAATAAGCTCAGTATTGAATAAAATTATTCCATGACACACTACTAACATTAAAAATAGAAAATTGGACCCGACACAAAAATCCATCTGTTTATATTAAATCATACATTTTTAAGAAATTGTTTTAGGTTTAATGTGCGACTATAAATAGCGTTCACTGCACTTCATATTGGTTCATTGGTGCTTTTGCTTTTTCCAGACACCATAGGGAACACAGTGAAGCACCACTGCCATCTACTGTAGAGGATGCACAATTACACTTAATTCTAGTACAGTAAGGCAAAAAAGCATGATCCCAGGGTCATACGTGCCACCCCCCCACCGGCATCACAACGCATCCCCCAAGGGGGGGCATGCCCCACTCTTTGAGAAGCACTGGCCTTGTGGGAGCTCACCACGAGCCTTTCCTCGCTGGCATTCATAGCATGTACATGCACAAAAGTATCCTCCTCCTCCTCCTCCTCCCCTCTTACGCACCACCTCATGCATGCCCACATGATATCTTGACAGATGTCTGCCCACGTGACAGCCGCAGTTAATGATCGGATGTTGACTTATTGTTTATTCTTGTTTTATTATTAATTATTATTCATGTTAATGTACATGTATTATTATTATTATGATGAAATATTTATTGTTTTTACATGTTTACTTTTAATACATTAGGTCAAATATATGTGTACGGGAATAATTGTTTCATCTAACGAACTTTTTGGCTTATGAGCTCGTCCTCGGAAAGGATTAAATTCGTAAGTCAAGGTACCACTGGATACCATAAAGCATCAACAGTGTACAGTTTCAAGTCAGAGACACAATTCTATACTTTTTTTTTTTTTTTAAGCATCAGGCTATCAGCTGAGGTATAAAGTTTCAGCTTGCTCGTACATTCCTATCGAATCAGCCCTGAAGCTGCATACCGTATAATCACCCAGCCATTAAGAATTAAAATGTCAAATATGCAGCACAGTTTCTGAACTTGAAATCACAAAACATGAAGATTTTCATCCTGCTTGATGATTGCGGCATATTATTAACTCTGCACTTCTGACAGATTCACCCACATTGTGTCTATGGGGTTTGACGTTTTGATTAGATAAATTTACCATAATATTCACTTTGTAGGCAGAAATATCTTTTTATATGCCTCTCCTCAGTGGAAAAAAATGATTAAGTATGGTTGTTTAGTCAGTGCAGCAGAACTATATGAATGAATTTAATACCTTCTCTTTAATAGGGACCCCTGTGTACCTTCGTGCAATAATCCTATCTGTCAATCATGCAGTCACAAGGCTCTACCTACAACTATGTTGATCAAGGGATCAGAGGGAAGATGGAGCTGGGGGTGGGGTGGGGTATGTATATGGAAAATTCCAGAAAGATGGCTGATGCCATGTTTACAAGATACATGCTTTTTTTTCATTGCAACACACACACTCACACACACACACACACACACACACACACACACACACACACCTTTTATGGATACAGGTGTAACCACACCCTTCCCTTTGTCTATGAAGTGAAACTGTGTGTGTATATATATATGTGTGTGTGTGTGTGTGTGTGTGTGTGTGTGTGTGTGTGTACAGTACTTCAGTCCTCAGCAAACTGAAATATCAAAACTTAGAACAGATTTGAGCAGATTTAGGTTATTATCAGCACAAAAGCCTCCATCACGGCTTCATTTGCCAGACTGCTTAATTGTACTAGAGTTGGAGGGAGGCTGGAGCCTATCTCAGTTGACTTTGCCCAAAAGTGGGGTACATCCGAAACAACTTTGCCAGTCCATTGAAGGACCAGAGCATGCATGCAACCATTCACACTCATACCTCGTGGCAATTTGGAATGACCAGCCAGTAAGTATGTCTTAAGACTGCGTGAGGAAACCAGAGTGTCCGGAGGAAGCCCACACAAGCATGGGAGCAGCATGTAAACTCGACAGAACGATGGCCTTGGCAGGTGCAGGGTTCAAATCCAGGAACTTCTTCGTATGTGTCGAATGTGTTCACCAGGATTCCTCCTGTATATGTATCAAAGCTTTTCTTCCGCTTATCCAAAGGCGGGTTGCAGAAATAACAAGTCTAGGAGGAAAACCCAGGTAGGTATCCCTTCCCCAGAGACACTCTCTAGCTTCTTATCGGGGATCCCGAGGGGTTCCCAATCCAGATCGGATATATAATCCCTCCAGCAAGACATGGGTCTCCTCCCAGTTGGTAGAGCTGCTCCTCCTTTGCATCAAAAGGAGTCAGTTGAGGTGGTTCAGATATTTGATTTGAATGCTTCCTGGTAGCTTCGCTTTAGCATCAAAACTTTCATGAAGAAATGTACGACTGACTGCTTTAGAAATATCCCGAATTTGCAGAAACTCACCAGTCAGCACTGTGAGATACTCAATGTCTGGTATCAATGCGCGCGCGTGCGTAGGCCTCCGTCAGTCCCGAAGGACTATGGCTGCGCTCTGGCCAGTATCCCGACTGGTGATACTCCCCAGTGCACAGAGCCTGGGTAGGGAGTAATGAGGGACAAGCTGTTACCCAAGCAGCAAGTCCCCCCCCTGTCTCGGCGCCACCGGAAGGATCCAATGGAAAGGCAAGTGCCGATACGACTGGGTTCCAGTGCCGCTGCAGGAGAGAAACTACGGTCAATTTAGAACGGCCAATTAACCTACAGTGCACGTCTTTGGATTGCGGGGGAAACCGGAGCACCCGGAGGAAACCCGCACAAGCACGGGGAGAACATGCAAACTCCACACAGAAACGCCCAGGCCGGGAATCGAACCCGGGCCTTCTTGCTGTGAGGCGGATGTGCTAACCACTACGCCACCGTGCTGGTATCAATACATAGCTGTGAAAGCATATACTGCTTTTATCAAACTGCGGCGTTTTCACAGAAAGCGAAAGAAAATGCATTTTTGAACCACTTCAGTGTAAATACAGTAATAATTTACGTATCCCTAGCAACACCATGAAAACTGGATTCTGATTGGCTAATTCAGTTGCACTCATTTTCTGCCCTTTCATACAAGTATAGATCTGCTCGATCGAAAAATTCAACCCTGTGACTACCTATTGGTATTAAAGGGTCACAAATATCCAGTAATCATCAGGAGACTTTCCGGTTCATGCTTCTGAATACTCTGATAGAGAACCTGAGATTGTCCTGGTGCTGTGAATAATATGGTTTCGTTGTTTTGTTTTTAAGAAGATACTTTTGTTTTTCTATGCCAGTAGCTGCAAATAAGTTGGTGTTGCTTCATATACGGCATTTTATTGGTATTGTTTGGAAATCAACATCCTTCTGACATGTCTATTGTTTGTTTGTTTGTGTGTGTGTGTGTGTGTGTGTAACAGGAACACGTTTGTGGGGTCATGTTTGGAAATGCTTTCTTGGAATACATTCAATTACTGTTTATGATCACACACACACACACACACACACACACACACACACACACGCGACTTTTGTTCTTACGGAAATTACCCCAGAGTGATACCAAGCAAAGGCCTCTCTATGTGTGTTTGTTTTTGTTTGAAAGAATCTGTAGATTGAAATATAAAAGAGAAACAGTGCAGAAGACGTATTAGTAAATAAATATTTGCCAGAATGTGAAATCCTTCTTCTCATTTACCTTTTTAGTAATTAGCTGACGAACTTGAAAGAAAGCTAATGGACCATGCTAATTTGTTTATGATTCTTTGAATAAATTATAATTTGATTAGACTGACTTTTAATGTGCATATTTACTAGTAAAGAGTGAATGTGTTTTATTTTGCATTGGTTCATTCTTACACATCCACCTCACAGCACAAAGGCCTGGGTTCGCTTCCCTTCCTGGGCTCGGGACATTTCTGAGTGGGGTTTGAATGTTCTGCCTGTGCTTGTGTACGTTTCCTCCGACAGTCCCGAAGACATGCACGATAGGCTACTTGGCTGTTCCAAATCACCATTAGGTGTCAGTGTGAAAGGTTTTGTGTGTCTCGCCTTGCAATAGCCTGGAAAACTGTCTAGGACGTGCCCTGCCTGAGCCCTGAGCAGTTCTGATGGGTGCTGGCCTCCCCCGCGACCCTGGTTAGTATTGAGCAGCTTCAAAAATAAGACATGAGCAGTGGTGGCCTGGTGGTATAGGGTGCTGGATCACCGATCCTAAGGTTTGGGGTTTGAGTCCCACTCTCCACAAGGTTGTCACTGCCCCCCCCAGTGCAGCGAACTGGGTTATCAAAGACCGGCCATGTCTCTCACTGTCTATGGTGTGAGGTTCATGTAAAAGAACCATTGCTGACTTTCGACAAGAGTAGCTGCATAGCCGTCAGCCTGTTTCTGCTCTGCGATAGCCTGGTGAGTTGTCCAGGGTGTACTCTGCCCTCACTCGGAGTCGGCTGGGACGGGCTTATTAGGATTAAGCGGTTACAGAAAATGGTGAATGAAAAATAAGAGTTAATTCTCACTTAATACCAAGTTACTTATTTATTTCTTACTGTTTTTAAAAAAGAATAACAATACCATGTGATCGAATAAACATTCTTGGACATGCATGATAACTTTGTAGTGCAACACCGGCTCGGAGAAAGTGGGAAAGTCTGAGTAGTTAAAAAAAGGTGAAGAAACAGAAGGCAAAACAGCACTGTGGTTAGAACGCTTGCCTCACCGCAACAGGGTCCTGAGTGCGGTGAAGCTTTTCAGCGTGGGGTTTACATGTTCTACAAGTGCTCGAGTGAGTTTAATCCAGGTACCGGTACTTAGGTTTCTTCGTACAATCAAAAAACAGGAACATTAATCTAATTAGTGGTTCCAAATTGTGAGTGTGTGGGTTGGTCCTGTGTGCTATTCAGGGTATATCCGCACGTTGTTCCATGTTGGCTGAGATAGGCTCCAGCCACTCCAAGACCTAAGAAGGCAGGATTAAGTGGTTGGGCACATGTGTGTGGGTGAGTAAGTCAAAGGATGTCAATGGTTACTAATATCATGGCCCCATGTCCAGGAGTCATTAATACAGTGGCACCTTATTTTACGATAGTCCCAGCAAACGAAAAATCCAGGTTACGAAAAACATTTTCCAAAATTTTTTGTCTCTGTATACGAAACACCTTCTCCTTACGAAATGCGCCAAAAATGCACCATTCAACTATTCAAACAATGCACGAGCTGCTTTCCTATTGACTATCTTCCAACATCCCAACCCGCTGGCCTCCCATTGGCTAGGAGGGATGACGCAGCTCCCTCCCATTGGCTATTATGGAGCACCCATAATGCTTTTCGTGTAAAGGACAGAGTTACTGTTGTTTCATGAGTTTTTCGAGTGTGCTCATTGCAACTTTATCTTTTGGCTCAGGCTTTCAACCTTGCAGAAACATCTAAGATTATAACTCTGCGAAGAAGACATGGTTTACACACACACACACACACACACACACACACACACACACACACCCGTGTGATTCCCAATGCGAGTGAAAAGAAGAAGTGGGCTCGTGGCATGCAATTGAGTGATATCGCAAAGCAGTATGGCCCAAACCTGTCGACCATCGGTACGATATTGAAGCAAAAGGAGGTCTTAAAGGTATACTTTTATAATTTTAAAAGGGTTTAGGGAGTAGTATTGGGGGCCTTGGAACAAATCACGAGTTTTACATGTAAAATGCGGTTCAATTTACGAAAATCCAGGTTACAAAAAAGGCTCTGGAACGGATTAATTTCGTAAGGTGAGGTACCACTGTAATTGTGTACAGGAGTAAGCAAATGGTTTCAGAAAGTCATTGCGGCCAATTCCATTGATTTAATAGTCCTGGAAAATAAATGGACCCCATTAAATACAGTACAGGATTGATGCGCTAACACCAAGCAGGAAGATCCTGTGATTTATATATTCCACGTTCTGTAATCTTACATCTTTTTTTTTTTTGTCTTTAAACCTTTGCTTTTCTTTGAAACTTTCCAACATCATAGTCTACTTAGCTGTTGATATGCACTTAGTGTACCTTGTGTAATAAAAATGGTAATGACAGATGCTCATATGGGAGTTATATAGTGTGTTGACAGAAATGGTGCTCTGCTGCTGAAAGCTGATATGCACCTGCATTGAAAGCCAATAAAACTCTGAGGATGTATTGACTCAGGATAATAAACCTACAAATGAGAAGTCAGCTTTAGTGGCAGGAGGAACGTATTGACTGGCTCATCAAGTTCTGAGAGCTGAATGACTTATTTATCATGCTGGCTCTTCACTTCTGAGAACTTATTAAAATGTAACCCGACTTGATCCAGAGGGAAAGTTATTAACTTGGTTTTTTATACACTGTGTATGATTTCTTTTCCTACAATCTACTACACCTTAAGTACAGCTGTGAACCTGGACAGGACTGCAAGTACATTACCATGGACATCCATATTTATGTTTACACCTAGGGGCAGTTAAGCATGGCTAATCCGTCTAGCAGAGTAGCCGGAAAACCCGAGGAAAACCCACACAGCCAGTAACCTGAAGGCAAAAAGCACACCAGGGACTTGGGAAATGTGACGTGCAAACATTATTTAGTTCACAACACAATACATCTGAATACAAAAGTTGTGCACACTAATATTTTGTTGGAATACCTTCCAACTTGATTAGCTTGGGTTCGCTCTGAGGCATGGTGTCTTTGATTAATAAAATAATTCACTTAGCATAATTGGGGTACAAAAAAAAAGGCAGGGTGCATTCAAGAGATGAAACTTGAAGTTTATCAAGATCCCTACAATGGTGCACCAAGATCTGTTACGCTCTGGTTAGGTCTGTTACGCTCTTCTACACTCTACTATGATTCCTACGTTCTATTACGATTGGCGTCAAAGTGTAATACATCGCAATAATGGGCTCAAAATTTTTGACAGTCAAAAATTTTTGCCACAGTCATCAAGAGTCTGCCAAGTTCCCTCAAGATCACAAATCCACCAAGCTTCCTCGTGACCATCACGAATCCAGTCGTAGCGTAATGGTTAGAGAAGTGGCTTTGGGACTAAAAGGTCACTGGTTCAATTCCCTAGGCCTGCTGGGTGAGCAGCACCTTCACTTCCTCCACATAAATGGCTGAAGCACCCATGAGCAGAGCACCTAACCCCCAACTATTCTATGGGTGCCCACAGTGTGTGTGTGTGCTCATGTTGGATGGGTCAAGTGCAGAGGAAATAATTTCCCTTGCGGGATTAATACAGTGTGTGTGTATATATATATATATATATATATATATATATATATATATATATATATATATATATATACTCACACACACACATTATATATATATATATATATATATATATATATATATATATATATATATATATATATATCTCAGTGTTTCCCAACCCCTGTTCCGCGGCACATTAGTGTGCCGTGAGAAATCATCAGGTGTGCCGCGGAAGATTAACCGATTTCACCTCACGTGTAGTAACAGTGCTGTTCTGCTAGAGGGCAGTATCATTTTTGTTCCGTGGTGTGCCTCGTGATTTTTCTAATGTACACACACACACACACACACACATATATATATATATATATATATATATATACATATACATACATACATACATACATATACACACTGTATATATCATGACAAATCCACCCTCGATATGTATATTGAAGTTCCCAACACAATTCCACCAGGTTCCCTCAAGATCATTGTGCCTCAATGCAGATGCAAGGCTACAGCACATACTCACCTTCGCATTGATTCAACAGACTTCAGCAACATTACAAGATATATTTACATCCAGAATCAGGTTCGTTTCTCACCGAACATCTTGAATTAATGACAGAAAAATTGAACCGCTCCATAAAGTCTTCTCCAGCACATCCACATGACTTTCAGTAGTGTTAAGGTCAGGACTCTGTGGTCCCAATACATTTGTTAAGATAATTCCTCATGCTTCCTGAACCACTCTTTTACAATTTGATTCACAGTATTACATCTGATAATCTGGTCATTTAGTACATTAGTACAGTGCTTCTCAAATAGTGCATCGTTAAGATTCCAGGGTGGGGGGCGTATGACCCTGGGGAACATGCAATTTTGGAATTGTGTATGAGAATTAAGTATGATTGCACCTCCACCCCACTAGTTGGCAGCGGCGCTCTCATTGTCGTGCTATGGTGTAGCGGTTTTTTTGCACTAGCAAACGATATGAAGTGCAGTAAACAATCCCTCAAGAAACAACATGGAAAAATTTCTAACAGGAACGAAGAGAAAGGTGGAGAGAGACGGAGATATTAAGACATAAGTAAGTTGAATGAGTTTAAATAAGGATGTATTTTTTTAATTTTAGAAACATTAGTGCACTTTAAATCTTTTCTGTTACAGATTAAAATACAATGTTAATGAACTTTCCTTTATTGTAAGTTGAACAATATAGCTATACCTCACCCAACGTCATTAATTGGTTCCAGGAGAGACGACTTAAGTCGAAAAAGGACTTAAATCGAATTAGCTTGTCTATGCTAGCCTAGACTAGGCTACGCCAAATTTACTTGCCTAGACTAAACAGAAAATAACCATTCCTAGTTCTGTACTTTATTCATGAATGCAATTTTCAATATGGTTAATAATGTTGCGCCTGTAGCATATGCGTCAGACCCAAAGATGCAGGAGACCATGTAAGAAGATTCAACGATTTTATTTTGCACTTTGGAAAATTTAAATCGCTGGAAATAATTAATCGATGAAAACCGCTTGAGCACGAAGCAGGATACCAGGAGTCAGAGAGATAGCAGGGGAACGGAATCACTGGGACGGACAATCTTCTGATGTCGGAGGGAAGCACGCTGCTCCTATTTATAGCTCACTGATTGCTGATTGCTGAATGGAAACAGGTGCGCTCTCTGGACCTCGCCTGCAGGTAGCAGCCACGCCCCTCGCCAGCGCTTGAAATGAATGAAGCGAGTTAACGCCTCCAGCCAGCACAGACTATAACAAATAAGATCTATTTTATTAAACTTTATTTATTAAACTTTATTTTTATTTTATTTTTCTATACTTTTTTGAAAACCGACATATAATCGAGAACGACTTAACTCGAAACGACTTAAGCCGAGATATACCTTTATTTCTTTCTTTTTGTTTTTAATGTTAATAAAGATAGAATGTTATGCAGAGGTTTATAGTCACGGGGCAGTGGGCGTGATTTTTTTTTTTCTTCCGGGGGGCAGAAAATAATTGAGAAGCACTGCATTAGTACAATGTACTGAAGCAGTTGAAGTCACGATGTCATGGTGATTACTGTAATCAACGCTAAAGATAAACAACACATGAGCATACGAGCTTTTTTTTTTTTTTTTTTTTTTTTTTGAAGCTATGTGATACCCTCATTTCATTTACTCACCGAACCACCACGACATGCTCTGTTTAATGCATTCAGTAAACATATTCCATTAGAAAATCAACCAAACATCTCATTTCAAATTGAGTGCCAACATTTTTGGATATGCCTCGATATGTTAAATGGTTCACTGAGAAAAATGTTGTTGTGTTTATTTCTTTTTTAAATGTTAACAATTTGATGAATTTGATAAACACATTTTATGTTTTCTTGTCAGGTCGTCATCTCATGGTTTCTTTGTCGTGGCGTGGTGTGTGTGTGTGTGTGTGTGTGTGTGTGTGTGTGTGTGTGTGTGTGTGTGTGTGTGTGTGTGTGTGTGTGTAAAGAATGCAGTTTGCTACTGTTTGGACTTTGGCTTGATTGCATCTTTACCTCACGCAGTACTCTTTGGGATTTTAATGCTGAGCCACAAGGCAACTGAACGCAGCTATAAATAACAGCATTGTGCTGGAGTGTACGCCCTCACACACACTTTTAACAGTCCCAGAAACACTTATTCTCGCGCACACAAAAGGCTCAACATGAGATTAACCATGAAGGTGAGAAGGTAACAGGTAATAACATACAAGTCGAGGGTACAAGGTTCCGAAAAAACAATAACACAAATTCAGCACAACACTGAGGTCAGGTTTCTGCACAGCCAACATAAAGATATTCTGATTGGAACGTTAGTCGGGGACTGAGGTCATGCTACCGTTGCGATTATCAGTGCTTCTGATTTGCTATTGTTCAGTCGTGTATTCAGGGAGAGGAGGAATGTATGGAGGTAATGTTCCTGCCACACAAAGAGCTATAAAAAATCAAAATGATTTATCTTTGAATCAAAAAATCCAAGCAATGTTATCATCCATTAATCTTTCAAACACACACAGTCTTGTTTCCATAACTTCAAGAGACGTTACTTCGACTTCATTACATTTTCCGGAAACTTCCCCGAGCCTTACCTATAACCCGTGCACTTCCTCCAAGTTTACATGGACATTAAAACATCTTGAGTTTAAAATTTAATCTATATAAACAGATTTGGGTTCAGTACAATGCGGTGCCTACTCATCAGGCTGGTGCCTACACCTGGATTCTGTAGTGTGAAGCTACCAGAAGTTCAGCTCCTCCTGGATGGGACGCTAGTCCATCGCAGGTTACCTTCCCAGTGTATTTTGACTGGTACTCATTTATTACTGCTGAGTGGACAGAGGGACACTTGTGGTTAAGACCTTGCCCAGGGGTCTTAGCACAGTGAGGGTCTAACAGGCATTTGAACCCTTGACCTCCTGATCATGAGCCCAGCACCATTTACACCACTGACCATGCAATAAGATTAAGGGAAAGGTAAAGTCCTCGGAGGCGTTTTTACACCCGAGCCTAGTGGCTCATTGGACTGGTTCTTATCCCCGGTTTCCATAGCGTGAAGTGACTAGGAGTTCAACTCCTCCTGGATGAAACGCCAGTCCATTGCGGGTTACCGTCCCAATATATTTGTACTGGTAGCCATTTATGCTGCTGGATGAACAGAGGCACCTGGACGAAGACGCAAGGTAATTTTACCATCTCGCTCAGAGAGGAGGATGGAAACAGAAAAAGTTCTCCAAAGCTCACTGTTAAAGAATTGCAACAAACGGAAGCATCCTGGGGTCACAAAGCCTTCAAAACAATTATCGGGTGACATCTACATGCCAATAAGCTATTTGGGAGGCATGCTGGGAAAAACGCTTTTCTCACTTGCATTCATAAATAAAAAAGTCAGGAGTTCGTTAAGCGGTACTAGGACTTCAACTGAGACCGTGTGCTTTGGTCAGATGAGACCAAGGTAGAGGTTTTTGTCAACAAACACTCTAAGTGGGTCTGGCGGAAAACAAAAGATGAGTATACAGAAAAGAACCTCATGCCCACTGTGAGCTCTCAGGGGAGGATCGCTGATGCTGTGGGCCTGTTTCTCTTCCACAGGCCCTGGGAACCTTGTTAGGCTGCATGGCATTATGAACGCTTTGACATACCAGGACATTTTAAATCAAATTCTGGTGACCACTGCCCGAAAGCTGAAGATGTATCGTCACTGGCTCTTTCAGCAAGATGATGACCATAAACACGTGGACAAATCTACACAGAAATGGTTCTCCAGACACAGAATCAAGCTCCTCCTATGGCCCTCTCAGTCCCCAGACCTCAACCCCATTGAAAACCTGTGCGGTGAGCTGAAGAGGAGACAGCAGAGGAGAGGACCAGGTCGCTGGATGATTCAGTAGGATTGTGCAGAAAGGAAACTTTCCGAGATCCCTCTTTCTGTATTCTTCCATCTTGAGAAACATTATAGAACGTTAGGTGTTTTGTTGTTGTTGGTAAAATGGGGTTGTACAAAATATCAACAAAACAGGTGCTAATAATTGTGGCACACATGAGTTGATGAAAAATAATTATTTCTTAACCTGGGAATTTTTTTTCCCCACTGAATGAATGCACTTGAATTAAAAGTTGGAATTTCCCTTTTTCCCCCATTGTGGTCCAATGTCTCTCTGTCTTCTTTACGGCTTTTTCCCTTTTACTCGGGAGTCGCCACAGCGAATCATCGGATTCGCACGTTTGATTTGGCAGAGGTTTTTACGTCGGATGCCCTTCCTGTCACAACCCTTTTTAGCAAGGGGCAGAAACACGCTGACGACTTTGCAGCCTACAGTCAGCAATGGTTCTTTAACATGCCTCTCACCATAGACAGTGACAGACATGGCCCGCCTTTGATAACCCAGTTAGCTGCACTGTGGGGGACAGTGACAACCTTGAGGAGAGTGGGACTCGAACGCCCAACCTGAGGATCAGCAATCCAGTGCCCTATACCACTAGACCACCACTGCCCCCTGTGGTCCAATATTGATTATAACACAACTTAACCAGGGGTGGCAATAAATACGGAGGGCTCTGTGTGTGTGTGTGTGTGTGTGTGTGTGTGTATGTATAGGGATCCCTCACTTTCCATGGTTAATAGGGAACTGTGACCCCGCCCCAACCGCTAATTTCCACGAAGTAGGATCAATACCCCCCCCCCTCCCCGACTGACAATATACATACATGTGTACATATTCAATGCTGTAAATGCTTATAATAACAATTCAAACATTCAAAAATAATGCATAAGATGTAAATAAAATATAAATACACACACATACAAATGAGCGCGCGAGCGCACACAGATGCGCGTGCACACACTCAGATCGCACCTCACATAAAAATGTAAGTAGTTTTGTTGGGGAGTTTTGGGTTGTTTTTTGTTTTTGTTTGTTTGAGGTTTTATTTACATTATTGGCCTTGTTTTGCAGCATTTTCCTTAACTTTTCCCCTATTCTTCTTTAATTTTCTTATTTTTTTATTTTCAATGAATATTTTTGAGAAACCCGCAATGCACTGAAGCCGCAGAAACTGAATCACGAAGTAGCGAGGAATCACTGTATATATAAAAACACATGGTCCTGAATTTCAATAGCCGTGGGAATGATACGGGATATTCCAGAAAGTGATTGCTTCCCTAACATGTGTAGGAATCATGGAGAGCATTGTAGCCATGTGTGTGTGGAGAGAGAGAAAGAGAGAGAGAGAGCGAGAGAGAGAGAGAGAAAGAGAGAGTTAGGCTATTTGCACAGACAAATGGTAACCATGTCCTTGTCCGTGGTACTGTTTTTTATTTTTGTACTCAGAGTACTTTGTAGAGCATGTACTCCATTACTTTTATCTGAGTAAAGAAAATCAAATGTACTTCTACAGTTTCCAGGGTTATTCTACTGATGTAAACAATGTATATACTGTACGTTTGACTTTGATCATGTCTGCTTTGTTTTGATATAAATATGAATGCATTATTATTAGGTGTAGTGTTTTTTATTATTTTTTTTTTTACATGAGACCAATAAAGATTTCTCAGCCAGACTGCTGAAGTGTTCATAGACTGACTCACCACCACCAGGATGAGAGATTCTATAACGAGGGGATCAAAGCCCTGCAGCAGCCATGGAAGAAGCGTATATATATATATATATATATATATATATATATATATATTCCTCAGGAGAGATCTGTTGAAAAATAAATGGTATTTGATCAGATTTCATCATTGTATAATGGTCCGCCTGTGTACTTTTCAGCCCATCCATGTAGGATTCAGTGCTGCATGAGCCTTACAAACGCCCTGGCAAATTGCAGGGTGCTTTAAATTGGTTCTCTTATTTGGAGAAAATGAATTTGAATACAATTTTCAAACAAAAACAACAATAACAACAACAATGACGACGACAGCCTTATGAGGTTAATGAACTGTCTGAGCCAGAATTCACACCATGCTCGCTAATTTTTTGAATTCCACGACTACAACAATAAAACCCTTGTGGTTTAGACCACACCCAGTTCCAGCTTAAGCCTGAATACAGATCTGAAAAGCACTGATCAGATCCAAATGGACAGTAGAATTGGGTTCCACCCCGAGTACTGTATATGTAAAGAAGAATTCAAAACAGATCATTAAATATCGGCGTTCAATTGAGCTGCTGCATTGATTTATGAAAACAGTAACACATGGTCACACCAGGATAAGCTCTGTATCAGGAACATAATTATGATGAAAACATAGGGGTGTTCTTTCACGCTTTTAATGGCAGGATGTCAAAAAGCGAGAATTTTCTGCTTTATCACTCAATCCAGACACAGCTGAATGCTTGAGGGGTGAACTCACGCAGACGTGATAATACCTGATATATTCCTGTATTTGTCCTGCTGTAACACAAGTAAACACCGCCAAATCGAATCTGTCTATGACGCACAGCTGAAAAGGAGAGATAGAGAGAGAGAGATTCATTTATAGCTATGTATTGATGCAACACATCTTTAAAGAATAAGTAAATTATTATTAAGTAATGGATATATATATATATATATATATATATATATATATATATATATATATATAAAATGCAGCCATGAGCTTGGGGGGGGCACTAACCAGTGTCTCTCCCCCTCATGCCGGTCCCAAGCCCGGAGAAATGCAGAGGGTTGTGTCAGGAAGGGCATCCGACGTAAAACCAATGCCAAATATTTATGATGCAAATCAGAAGTATTACCCCCATACCGGATCGGTCGAGGACCGCCATCAGTGCTGTCAATCAACAGGGTGCTGATGGAAATTGGACTACTGTTGGTCGAAGACGTCGAAGAAGGAGAGGTGGGAGGCGTGTCCGTAGGCAGAGAGAGAAGAGGAAAGGCATGAGTCTAGGACTGAGAGTGGGGACTTTGAATGTTGGAACTATGCAAAGAAAAGGTAGAGAGCTGGCTGACATGATGCAGAGGAGGAAGGTGGACATACTGTGTGTTCAGGAGACCAGGTGGAAAGGTAGCAAAGCTAAAAGCTTAGGAGCAGGTTTAAGCTATTTTATCACGGTGTGGATGGGAAGAGAAATGGAGTAGGAGTCATCTTGAAGGAGGAGTTTGTCAGGAATGTTCTAGAAGTGAAAAGAGTGTCAGACAGAGTGATGAGTCTCAAGTTAGAAATTGAAGGTGTAATGCTCAATGTTGTTAGTGCTTATGCCCCACAGGCAGGATGTGAGCTAGAAGAGAAGGAGAGATTCTGGAGTGACTTAGATGAAGTGATGCAGAGTACCCCCAGAGGTGAAAGAGTGGTCATTGGTGCAGACTTCAATGGACATGTTGGTACAGGCAACAGAGGGACGAGGAAGTGATGGGCAGGTTTGGTATCCAGGACAGGAGCATGAAGGACAGATGTTGATAGATTTTGCAAAAAGGATGGAAATGGCTGTGGTGAATACTTTCTTCCAGAAGAAACAGGAGCATAGGGTGACTTATAAAAGCGGAGGTAGGAGCACACAGGTAGACTACATCTTGTGCAGGCGATGTAATTTGAAGGAAGTCAGTGACTGCAAAGTCATAGTGGGTGAGAGTGTTGCCAAACAGCATAGGATGGTGGTGTGCAGGATGACTCTGATGGTGAGAAAGGTGAAAAAGGCAAAGGCAGAGCAGAAGACAAAGTGGTGGAAGCTGAAAAAGGAAGAGTGTCGTGTTGTCTTCAAGGAGGAGTTGAAACAGGCTTTGGGTGGCCAGGAAGTGCTTCCAAATGACTGGACAACCACAGCAAATGTGATCAGGGACACAGGTAGGAGAGTACTTGGTGTGTCCTCTGGAAGGAAAGTAGATAAGGAGACTTGGTGGTGGAATGAGGAAGTGCATGAGTGTGTACAAAGGAAGAGGTTAGCTAAGAAGAAGTGGGACATTGAGAGGACCGAAGAGAGTAAACAGGAGTACAGGGAGACACAGCGTAAGGCGAAAGTAGCAGTGGCTAAGGCCAAACAGAGGGCATATGATGACTTGTATGATAGGTTGGATAGTAAAGAGGGAGAAAATGATCTATACAGGTTGGCACAGCAGAGAAATAGAGATGGGAAGGACGTGCAGCAAGTTAGATTGATAAAGGACAGAGAGGGAAATGTATTGACTGATGACAGAAGTGTGCTGGGAAGATGGAAGGAAGATCTTTGAAGAGCTGATGAATGAGGAAAATGAGAGAGAGAAAAAAGAGTAGAAGAGGTGACCATTGAGGAGCAGGATGTAGCAAAGATCAGTAAGGGTGAAGTGAGAAGGGCATTGAAGAGGATGAAGAATGGAAAGGCAGTTGGTCCTGATGATATACCTGTGGAGGTATGGAAGTGTCTAGGAGAGGTAGCGGTAGATTTTCTGACAGGAACATTCAACAAGGTACTAGAGAGTGAGCAGATGCCGGAGGAGTGGAGGAGAAGTGTGCTGGTGCCCATTTTTAAGAACAAGGGAGACGTGCAGAGTTGCAGCAACTACAGAGGGAGAAAGTTGATGAGCCATACGATGAAGTTATGGGAAAGAATAGTGGAAGCCAGACTAAGGGCAGAGGTCAGCATTTGTGAACAACAGTTTGGTTTCATGCCAAGAAAGAGCACCACAGATACAATGTTTGCTTTGAGGATGTTAATAGAGAAGTACAGAGAAGGTCAGAGGGAGCTACATTGTGCCTTTGTGGATCTGGAAAAAGCATATGACAGGGTGCCAAGAGAAGAACTGTGGTATTGCATGAGGAAGTCTGGAGTGGCAGAGAAGTATGTTAGAGTGGTGCAGGACATGTATGAGAGATGTAAGACAGCGGTGAGGTGTGCTGTCGGCGTGACCGACGAATTCAAGGTGGAGGTGGGACTGCATCAAGGGTCAGCTCTGAGCCCCTTCTTGTTTGCTATGGTGATGGACAGGCTGACAGACGAGGTGAGACAAGAATCTCCATGGACTATGATGTTTGCAGATGACATCGTGATCTGTAGTGAGAGCAGAGAACAAATGCAGGAAAATCTAGAGAGGTGGAGGTATGCCCTGGAAAGGAGAGGAATGAAGGTTAGCCTCAGAAAATCAGAATACATGTGTGTGAATGAGAAGGACCCAGGAGGAACGGTGATGTTACAGGGAGCAGAGATAACGAAGGTGGAGGATTTTAAGTACTTAGGCTCAACAATCCAGAGCAATGGAGAGTGTGGAAAAGAGGTGAAGAAACGTGTGCAGGCAGGCTGGAATGGTTGGAGAAAAGTGTCTGGTGTGATGTGCGATAGGAGAGTGTCAGCAAGAATGAAGGGAAAAGTGTACAAGACGGTGGTGAGGCCAGCGATGTTGTATGGATTAGAAACAGTGGTGCTGAAGAAAAGGCAGGTAGTTGGAGGTAGCGGAGATGAAAATGTTGAGGTTCTCTCTGGGAGTAACGAGGATGGATAGGATCAGAAATGAGTATATCAGAGGGACAGCCCACGTAAGATGTTTTGGAGACAAAGTCAGAGAGGCTAGATTGAGATGGTTTGGACATGTACAGAGGAGGGATAGTGAGTATATTGGCAGTAGGATGCTGAGGTTGGAACTACCAGGCAGAAGGCCTAGAGGAAGACCAAAGAAGAGATTTATGGATGTGGTGAAGGAAGACATGAAGGTCGTTGGAATCAGAAAAGAAGAAGCGGAGGACAGGGTGAGGTGGAGGCGGATGATTTGCTGTGGCGACCCCTGAAGGGAGCAGCCGAAAGTAAAAGAAGAAGAAGAAGATATATATATATATATATATATATATATATATATATATATATCTATATATATATATATACAGACGCTCCCCGACTTACATTTTTAATTGGTTCCGGACTGCCGAACGTATGTTGAAAGTGAACGTAAATTGTTACAGTGACGTATGACGTTCATAGTGTACTATACATACCATTACCGTATCTGACCAACCATATTTGCTTCGGATTACAAAAGTCCACAAAACAGTGTAAACACAAAGATCACAGAGACAACGTCTTAACACAAGAGTAACACGCTATATAACTGATTTTATATATATATATATATATATATATATATATATATATATATATATATATATATATAAAATGATGTATATATAACTGAACTGGGAAGAAGGAAGGGCATGTTCAGTCTGTCGTTTGTAAACAATGGACACAGCGTCATTATGTTATTGCGTCATTACGTCAGCATACTACGTACGTCTAAACTCAAAATTTGACTTTTTTTGAAAAAATAAACATGTAAAAGAGAAAAAATGTAAAACGGATGAATGTAAGTTGGGGAGCATATATATATATATATATATATATATACACACACACACACACGTGTGTGTGTGTGTGTAAATTAAAAATTGGATGATATGACTGTCATGTAATGAAACATATAAATACATTAATTCATTTTCTGTACTAGCTTAATCCTAATTAGACTCACAGAGAGGCTAGCATCCATCCCAGTAGACCCTGGATGACTTGCCAGACCATCGCAGAGTGGACACATGCTGACAGCTATGTAGCTACTCCTGTTGAAAGTCAGCAATGGTTCTTTTACAGCCTCACAACATAGACAGTGAGAGACATGGCCGGCCTTTGATAACCCAGTTGGTGCACCGGGGACACACTGAGAGTGGGGCTTGAACACCCAACCTTAGGATCAGTGACCTGATGACACATGAATTCTATTTTTAAAAACCTGCATTTTTATGGGTAAAATATGGCACAAAACACCACCTATGTATTGATGTAGAATCAAGCGTTTGGTACTTCTCCAGGTCATGATATTCATCTATTTATTCATTCAATTAATTGCTGAACAACTTAAACCTAATAAGGCAGGGGTCTCAAACTCATTCCACAAAGGGCCACAGTGGCTGCAGGGTTTTGTTTCAACCAAGCAGCAGCACACCCGACATGACTCATTTAATCAACTGATCTGAGTCTTCAGGCAGCTGATTGGTCAATCTGCGTGCTGTGTACAGAAATTGGTCTGCTGCTGCCTGGTTGAAGCAAAAACCTGCAGCCACTGTGGAATGAGTTTGAGACCGCTGTAATAAGGTCTTGGGGAGGATAAAGATAAGATAAGATACAGCTTTATTAATCTCACAATGGAGAAATTCACTGTTACAGGCTCTTGAGGTACCATCAGTAGGGGGTGCAAAAATAGATACAAATACATACATACATATATATTATATAAGTAAATAAATAAATAGATACATAAATAGTATAAATTAATAAACAATAAAAGAAAAGAAGGGAACGACTTTATGGACTGGCCTATATTAAAGTGTATATGTATCTGAGGGCAGAGTAGATGGGTTGATAAAAGCCTATCTCATCCGACTCTGGGCGAATGTGGGGTACATCCATACAACCATTCACACTCAGACCTACTGCAGATTGGAACAGCCAATTAACTGAATGTGAATGTATTCCAGAGAGAACCCACACAGGGACGGAAAGGACTTGCAAAATACAGTACTACCCTCCCCGAGTCCACTACTCGAACCCTGGAGCCTCTTGGTGTGAAGCAGATGTACTAAGCACTCATCTACCGTGCCAGCACTGGCGTTTAATATGTATTGAATATCTCTGAAAGGGGGAAAAAAGGCTGATGATAGAATGAGTGTGTATGAAGCAGATATCATATAAACAGAATGAACAAGTTTTGGGGGTAGTCAGTATGTAAATGAAGCTATAGAGAAAAACAACATTTTTAATAAATAAAAATCATTATTTTCTGACAAACAAGTCTTCAGCGCATATTGTTATTGCAAAATAATCAACAAGCGCAAGGTAGCTGTAATTCTGATTTACACGAGGCTGGATCACTTCGCTCCTATTTATCCGAAATGTAGAAACTATTATAAATGTTTTGTTTTTTGAAAGGATCTTGATTTTTTTTTTTTCAATCCATGCACTGTATTATGAAGGAAATATAAAAATGAGAGAAGAAAAATATCATCAGCTCTGGTAATAGAAAAATCACTGAAGCGCGGTGAAGGTTATAGATTGTATATGACTCAGACTATTAAACCTGCAATGGAAGGGAAGAACTGCAGGAGAAAAAAGATAAATAGAAGGATGGTGGGAGTTTTCATTTAAAAAATAAAACAGAAAAGTAGCACAAGTTTCAGGACAAAAGATCAGGTGATGAATATGTTACAGAGCTGTGTGTGTGTGTGTGTGTGTGTGTGTGTATGTATATATATATATATATATAAAATATAAAAGTGGTGTGCTGACAGCTCTAATGATGTCCCATTACTTCCAAGCATTCTTTTGAAGCCAGCCAGCTCATGTTTCTCACCTCATAAAAAACCCACATAATTACTGCTTCTTTTCCTCACACGTCACCTCTGTCATGAATGAAGGTGAGCCACAGAACTCATTTCTTTGTTACGATATAGAAAGTTGGCAGATTCAAAGATTCACAATCATATACACACACACACACACACACACAATATATACACACACACACACACACACACACACACACACACACACACACATATATATATATATATATATATATCCAGCATATTTTATATATATATATATATATATATATATATATATATATATATATATATGAACAACAGTTTGGTTTCATGCCAAGAAAGAACACCACAGATGCAGTGTTTGCTTTGAGGATGTTAATAGAGAAGTACAGAGAAGGTCAGAAGGAGCTGCATTGTGCCTTTGTGGATCTGGAGAAAACTGTGGTATTGTATGAGGAAGTCTGGAGTGAAAGAGAAGTATGTTAGAGTGGTGCAGGACATGTATGAGAGATGTAAGACAGTGGTGAGGTGTGTTGTCAGTGTGACAGAAGAGTTCAAGGTGGAAGTGGGACTGCATCAAGGGTCAGCTCTCAGCCCCTTCTTGTTTGCTATGGTGATGAACAGGCTAACAGGCGAGGTTAGACAAGAATCTCCATGGACTATGATGTTTGCAGATGACATCGTGATCTGTAGTGAGAGCAGAGAATGAGTGGAGGAAAATCTAGAGAGGTGGAGGTATGCCCTGGAAAGGAGGGGATTGAAGGTTAGTCACAGTAAGACGGAATACATGTGTGTGAACGACAAGGACCCAAGAGGAACTTTGAGGTTACAGGGGGCAGAGATAAAGAAGGTGGAGGATTTTAAGTACTTAGGCTCAACAATCCAGAGCAATGTAGAGTGTGGAAAAGAGGTGAAGAAGCGCGTGCAGGCAGGTTGGAATGGATGGAGAAAAGTGTGATGTGTGATAGGAGAGTATCGGCAAGAATGAAGGGAAAAGTGTACAAGACGGTGATGAGGCCAGCAATGTTGTATGGGCTAGAGACAGTGGCCCTGGGGAAAAGACAGGAGTCAGAGTTGGAGGTAGCAGAGATGAAAATGTTGAGGTTCTATTTGGGAGTAACGAGGATGGATAGGATCAGAAATGAGTACATCAGAGGGACAGCACATGTTAGATGTTTTGGAGACAAAGTCAGAGAGGCTAGATTGAGATGGTTTGGACATGTACAGAGGAGGGATAGTGAGTATATTGGTAGTAGGATGCTGAGGTTGGAACTACCAGGCAAAAGGCCCAGAGGAAGACCAAAGAGAAGATTTATGGATGCGGTGAAGGCGGACATGAAGGTCGTTGGAGTAAGAGTAGAAGATGCAGAGGATAGGAAGAGATGGAGGCAGATCATTTGCTGTGGCGACCCCTGAAGGGAACAGCTGAAAGGAAAAGAAGAAGAAGAAGGTTCAATGTCTAGACACACCCATTCTGGTTTAATACTAAGACTTTGGCAGTAGCCTAGTACTGGTACTGTGTATAAGTGCAGCACCATCATGAACACTTGAACAAATCCACATTGCCAGATGGAAACAATGGCATTCAGTTCACTGGTTCTGGTATTTAATGGCCGGCAGACACTGAGGTACCAAACTTACCAGCCCAGAGTCTCAACCACATAGCAATGCCTATGTAGTCTCTCAGAACATCATCCTTCATCATTTCAGCTCTGGCCAGTCTCTAAAATCAGTGTTGCATTTATTTCTAACTGAAACACAATACAGTGGTATCTCGATTAAAGACTGTCCCTTATAACGATTTTCCATGATATGAGCTTCAAACCCACCCAAAATCTGCTCCATCCAACAAGCAAAAATTCACTTTATGAGCTCTCCTCAAAATGGCTTTTCCGGGTCAATTAGCCTTGTATTCTTCTATGTGTATTCCTCCATGCTCTGATAATGCCTTGTCACAGTGCTTTTCAATTATTTTCTGTGACACCCCCTCTAGGAAGAAAAAAAAAAGCAACATTTCATCCCCCCCAACACGCACGACTTTAAATAGTGTTTACTGCACTATTCACAACTCATATCGTTTGCTCGGTGCTTTCTCCCCTACACCATAGCATGACCATGAGAGTGCCACTGCCAACTACTGCAGTGGATGCGCAATTACACTTAATTCTAGTACAGTATGGCAAAAAAGCATGTTCCCAGGGTCCCCCCCCCCAAGGGAGGTGCGCTCCACTATTTGAGAGAAACACAAGCCTTTCCTCTCTGGCATTTGTAGCGTGCACACGCACAAAATTCTCCTCCTCCTCTGTTGATGTCACATGATATCTTTGCCGTGGTTGATGATCGGAAGGGTGAGTTGACTTATTGTTTATTCTTTTTGACTTATTATTTATTATTAAATATAATGAATATTAATGTACATCTATTGTTATTATGAAATATTTATAGTTTGTACATGTTTATCTTTAATATATTATGTCAAATATTTGTGTTTGTGGCAGGTTATACGAGTTTGGAAGGGGTTGGAAAGGATTAATTGCTTTTCTGTTATTTCTTGTGGGAATAATTGTTTTGTCTAAGAAACTTTTTATCTTACGAACTTGCCTTCGGAATAGATTAAATCCGTTAGCTGAGGTATCCCAGTATTATCTTCATGCTGGTCTCAGATTTGACAGATAAAGGCATGCAAAGTCAAAACAACAACTGCTGTGCACAAACTCAATTTTATAGTAATATTAAGAGCCAATGTCTCCCATCTCAGGAATGTAAATATTCGCCCAAGTAAATCCAGCCTGCCAATCCCCGAGTGATACCTACCCTGCTGCCATACTCCTAATGTTTACAATCGGAACGTCAAACAGCTGAACACCTTCCACCTGCATATCAAGTGGAAAAGGCAAAGTCCCTGACACAAAGGTGCTCCAACAAGCCCAGATGGAGGGCATCAACACCACTGTCATGCACTCGCAACTTTGGTGGGCTGGCCATGTGCACCATATTGATGACAATTGCCTGAATAAGCAGCTACTCTATTGGAGGCTAACAGAAAAGAAGCTCTTCCACGGTGGACAAAAGAAACATTACAACTATAAACCAGAAGCGTCCATGAAATGTTGTAACATCTTCCCTGCCACATGGGAAGAAGAAGCTCAAAGCCGCACTGCAGAAGATTAGAATTCTAATCAAAATAAATATGTATGATTGACAGGGAGTCATGCAGTAAACCACATTCCTGCTCTGTTTTAAAAATGTATCACAGTCCATAACTCAGTGTTCAGGAAGATACAGCTATTTGTTCGTGATCACAAAGTCTTGATAAGAGAAGATCATACTGATATTACAATTGAGTCCAGAGCCAAAGCTTATATATGATGTCGCTGATCAATCACAGACTGATTGAAAGATGTTCTAGGTGTGGGTGTGTGTAAGTGTCTGTGAGGGCCAGCATTTGCCCTTGCGGTGCTCTTTCTCATTAATAAAATTATGTTTCTTTTTCTCCCTGCCTTTCGGGGACTTCACTCCAGCATGTTGTTTATCATCCTCTCCATGTGTGCGTGTGAGCTGATTGACACTGCTCTGACTAACAGGTCATATTCTGCCCTCTCCTCTTGCTTCAAGCTGAGTTTGCATCATTAAGCCCTGCTGATGTGACAGACCCAGCAGTGATGTACTGGCCTTCTTCACTTGTCTTTGGCACTAAAAGATTTATGGAGATGTAGAAAGCAACCCAAAAGCATCTGGAAAGAGAAATGGAGGAGCTGGAGATTCAGGATGATTAATAATTTGGGTTAGAGTAAGCTGAAGATACTCAGCTAGAATATCATACCACCATTGGTTCAAGCCCAATTATAGAATGATAGAAAACTATTGAGGCCCTCGAGGATGAAGACATACATGCATGTAGTGATAAGGACTGATTGGAGAGAACAATAAATAATCCGTGGTCTCCACAAATCTGGAGCAAATAACCGAAATGCAGAGGTGACTGTGATTTGTCGTTTTATATGTGGTGTTTGTCTCTGCGCATCAAAATGCGGTATTGTTAATAAAAAACTCCCTCATAAAGAAAGTTAGTCCACACACAGCGGGTGACATTGTACTATGGAAATATGGAAGAAATTTTTTATTTGAATAACAATATAAATGAGCAAATGTTTGTCTGGTGTATATGAATAGGCTCACATGCGTAGATGTGCCTAGTATTATTTATAAAGTCACAAATTTATCTGTAAACAGTTATTTTTGCCAGTAACATGCCATATATGACCTGAGGTATTCGCGTCCTTTTCTCACAAATCTGTGCCCTCTTGAGCATGAACTGATCACCTTTTGAAACTGGAAAAAAAATTCAACTTAGACTGTTGGTTCATTTACATCTATAGTAAATGCACTTATTCAGACAGACTAACATTTATCATTTTTATACAACTGAGCAATTCAGGTCAGGGTCTTGCTCAAGGGCCCAACACTGGCACTTTGGTGACACCCATTTGGATTCTACATTCAATAATTCATTCATTTTCTAAGCCTACTCAGGATCACAGTGAGGATAGCATCAATCTTAGGATGGAGTACACTCTTTACAGCCTGCCTGACCACTGCAGGGTCAACACACACACACGCACACACACATCTAGGGCAATTTGGAACAGCCAATTATCCTACTGTGTAACTTTTTATACACATTTCTTGAAAAAAAAATTAGTTACAAATACAGAAATTTCATATTTGAGTAAATCGGTTTTAAAATACACGATCATGTATTATTGTGTTTTTACAGATTACTCTGAAGCCCAACCCTGAAGCTTGTTATTTGAGCATAGTGTAAATTTAGCTGGCAGTGGTGATAAGGTGCTGGATCACTTGATCCCAAGGTTGGGGGTTCAAATCTCACCCTCAACAGGTTGTTACTGCCCCCCCAGTTCTGCCCTGCAATGGACTGTTAACCTGTCCAAGGTATATTCTGCCCTCGCCCAGAGTCAGCTGAGATGAGCGCCAGCCTCCCCGCGACCCTAATTAGGATTAATTGGTTCAGAGAATAAATTAATGTAAATTTTGCAAGAGAATAAGTTGCAGTTCATTCTAGTATAAAATAAAATATAATCCATTGCATCAGCACAGTTGAGTAGTGGTTAGAACGTCCACCTCACAGTAAGAAGGTCCTATGTTCGATTCCCAGCTTGGGTGTTTCTGTGTGGAGTTTGTATGTTTTCCCCATACTAGCGTGGGTTTCCTCTGGGTACGCCGGTTTCCTCCCGCAGTCCAAAAACATGCACAGTAGGTTAACTGGCTGTTCCAAATCACCTCTAGGTGTGAGTGTGAGAGTGAATGGTTGTGCGAGTGTTGTCGTTGCGATGGCCTGGCAAGCTGTCAAGGGTGTACCCTGCCCGGAATTGGCTGAGATGGGTGCCAGCCTCCTCATGACCCTAATTAGGATTAAGTGGTTCAGAAAATGAATGAAAAATGAATCCATTTCATTTGCATATTGAGCAGATGCAGGATACAACTGAGCAGAAGGCTAATGGTTTTATTCAAGGAGCCAACCATGGACGTTTGGCGATATATCAACGAGGGTGAAACATTCGCTTATTTTATCTTGTAGAATCAGCTAATACCTGTATTGTACTCATTTTGTTAATCAAAATTAAATAAAACAAACAAAAACAGAATGAACACAACTCCAATTGCAAATAAATGTTGCTTGTACATGTTTTTATTAAAGCTAAAAGTGGTTCAACAACTTAATGTGCAGGATTGTTTTTAGTTTATCCTGCTGATAACAGAATCAAATAGAATCAGATATTTCAGATTAAGTTCCATTAATAAGAGTCTCCTGCGTATAGAAATATAACCAACACACTCCTGGGAAATATATACATACACATATATACTGCATGTATATATATATATACTGCATGTATATATGTGTATGTATTATATGTATATATGTGTATGTATTATATGTATATATATATATATATATATATATATATATATATATATATATATGCACACACACACACATACACATACACACACACACACACACACACAGATGTGCCTCAGCCTAAGTTGTTTCGAGTTAAGTCGTTCTCGATTATACATCGGTTTTCAAAAAAATATATGGCAAAAAAAAAAAAAGTTTAATGAAATAGATTCTTATTGACCATATATTGAAAATTGCCCAGAGACAAGCTAATTCAACTTAAGTTGTCTCTACTGGAACAAATTAAAACTGTTAGGTGAGGTATACCTATATGTATTTTGTGTGTGTGTGTGTATATATATATATATATATATATATATATATATATATATATATATATATATACATATATATATATATATATATATATATACACACACACACACACACACACACACACACACACATATATAGATACATACATATCCAGAGATCCCTCATTTTCCATGGTTAATTGGGACCGAGATCCCCACGCGACCACCGAATTCTGCGAAGTAGGATCACCCCCCCCGAGTGATGTATACATACAGGTATATGTGTATATGTCGTCCTTTCGGCTTTTTCCCTTTTACTCGGGAGTCGCCACAGCGAATCATCTGATTCGCACATTTGATTTGGCAGAGGTTTTTACGTCGGATGCCCTTCCTGTCACAACCCTTTTAGCAAGGGACAGAAACACGCTGACGACTTTGCAGCTACTCTTTACGAAAGTCAGCAATGGTTCTTTTACATGAACCTCTCACCATAGACAGTGAGAAACATGGCCCGCCTTTGATAACCCAGTTAGCCGCACTGGGGGGGACAGTGACAACCTTGTAGAGAGTGGGACTCGAACCCCCAACCTTTGGATCAGCGATCCAGCACCCTATACCACTAGACCACCACTGCCCCACAGGTATATGTGTATATAACATCAATAAATACATAATCAATGCTATAAATGCTTATAATAACAAACATTCAACAATTATGCATAAGATGTAAATAAAATATAAATACATACACATACAGACGTGCACACACTCAGATGCGCACCTCACAAAAATGTAAGTAGTTTTGAGGTTTTGGGGGTTTTTTTGTTTGTTTTTTTTGCATAATTGGCCTTGTTTTTGTCGCATTATCTTAACTTTTCCCCCTATTCTTCCTTAATTTCCTTATTTTTTAATTCGATGAATATTAAAAAAAAGAAACAAAAAAAACCGCGATGCACTGAAGCCGCATGAATTGAAACACAAAGTAGCGAGGGATCACTATATATATATATATATATATAGATATACATACACACACACACATTTACAGTATATTATGTATATATATATATATATATATTATATATATATATATATATATATATATATATATACACAATGCAGCCATGAGGCGGGGGGGGCACTAACCAGTGGCTCTCCCCTTATGCAGTCCCAAGCCGGATAAATGCAGAGGGTTGCGACAGGAAGGGCATCCGGCGTACAACTTCTGCCACATTTAAAAATGCAAATGATCAAAACAAAATTCATACCGGATCGCTCGAGGCCCGGGTTAACAACGACCGCCATCAGTGCTGTCAACCAACAGGGTGCTGATGGAAATTGGACTACTGTTGGTCGAAGACGTCGAAGAAGGAGAGGCGGGAGGCGTGTCCGTAGGCAGAGAGAGAAGACGAAATGCGTGAGCCTCGGACTGAGAGTAGGGACTTTGAATGTTGGAACTATGCAAGGAAAAGATAGGGAGCTGGCTGACATGATGCAGAGGAGGAAGGTGGACATACTGTGTGTTCAGGAGACAAGGTGGAAAGGTAGAAAGGCTAAAAGCTTAGGAGCAGGGTTTAAACTGTTTTATAATGGTGTGGATGGGAAGAGAAATGGAGTAGGAGTCATCTTGAAGGAGGGGTTTGTCAGGAATGTTCTAGAAGTGAAAAGAGTGTCAGACAGAGTGATGAGTCTCAAGTTAGAAATTGAAGGCGTGATAGTCAATGTTGTTAGTGCTTATGCCCCACAGGCAGGATGTAAGCTAGAAGAGAAGGAGAGATTCTGGAGTGAGTTAGATGAAGTGATGCAGAGTACCCCCAGAGGTGAAAGAGTGGTCATTGGAGCAGACTTCAATGGACATGTTGGTGCAGGCAACAGAGGGGACGAGGAAGTGATGGGCAGGTTTGGTATCCAGGACAGGAACACAGAAGGACAGATGTTGATCGATTTTGCAAAAAGGATGGAAATGGCTGTGGTGAATACTTTCTTCCAGAAGAAACAGAAGCATAGGGTGACTTATGAAAGCGGAGGTAAGAGCACACAGGTAGACTACATCTTGTGTAGGCGATGTAATTTGAAGGAAGTCAGTGACTGCAAAGTAGTAGTGGGTGAGAGTGTTGCCAAACAGCATAGGATGGTGGTGTGCAGGATGACACTGATGGTGAGAAAGGTGAAAAAGGCAAAGGTAGAGCAGAAGACAAAGTGGTGGAAGCTGAAAAAGGAAGAGTGTCGTGTTGTCTTCAAGGAGGAGTTGAAACAGGCTTTGGGTAGTCAGGAAGTGCTTCCAGAGGACTGGACAACCACAGCCAATGTGATCAGGGAGACCGGTAGGAGAGTATTTGGTGTGTCCTCTGGAAGGAAAGTAGATAAGGAAACTTGGTGGTGGAATGAGGAAGTGCAGGAGTGTGTACAAAAGAAGAGGTTAGCCAAGAAGAAGTGGGACATTGAGAGGACCGAAGAGAGTAAACAGGAGTACAGGGAGACACAGCGTAAGGCGAAGGTAGCAGTGTCAAAGGCCAAACAGAGGGCGTATGATGACTTGTATGATAGGTTGAACAGTAAGGAGGGAGAAAATGATCTATACAGGTTAGCACAGCAGAGAAATAGAGATGGGAAAGACGTGCAGCAAGTTAGAGTGATAAAGGACAGAGAGGGAAATGTATTGACTGATGACAGAAGTGTGCTGGGAAGATGGAAAGAGTACTTTGAAGAGCTGATGAATGAGGAAAATGAGAGAGAAAAAGAGTAGAAGGGGTGACCGTTGAGGAGCAGGAAGTAGCAAAGATTAGTAAGGGAGAAGTGAGGAGGGCATTGAAGAGGATGAAGAGTGGAAAGGCAGTTGGCCCTGATGACATACCAGTTGAGGTATGGAAGTGTCTAGGGGAGGTAGCAGTAGATTTTCTGACAAGAATATTCAACAAGGTCTTAGAAAGTGAGCAGATGCCAGAGGAATGGAGGAGAAGTGTGCTTGTGCCCATTTTTAAGAACAAGGGCGATGTACAGAGTTGTGGCAACTACAGAGGGATAAAGTTGATGAGCCATACAATTCTTCTTCTTCTTCTATCGTATGCTGTTGTTTCTCAGCCATTCAACCGCGACATCCGTGGCCTCATGTAGTTCATAGAGGCCTCCTGTCAGTTGTGTTTCAGGGCACTCTTGTAGTATGTGCTGCATAGTTTGGATAGCTCCACAATCACAATTTGGTGAGTCAATGTATCCCCATTTTTCCAACATGTATCGGCACGGGCCAGTACCGCAGCAAAAACGATTCAATTTACACCACAGGTCTCGACGAATATCCATACCATTTAGTGCAGTTGTTGGATCATTCACGATGTCCCTGTTTGGTGCTGTTCCCTTATTCCATCTGGATTGCCAGTTTTCTACCATGGAGTAGTTTGTTGTGGGCAGGTTAGACCAGATGGGTTTTCTTGAAGTCAGTCGGTATCGTGGGTGGTGCTCAATATCATTCAGCAGGGGAAGGCCTGGGATCTGGAGTGTAGAGTCCAGTAACTTTGCAGTGACAGCTTCCCTGCGGATATCTGGCGGGCAAGATTACACATAACTGGCAGCCAGTCTGTATGTGTTGATTTTAGTGTACCTGATATGGTCCGCATAGCACAGTTCAATCTGGTGTCAACTAGTTTGCAGTGAACTGAGTTCCTCCAGACAGCAGCACAGTATTCCGCTACAGAGTATGACAGTGCTAATGTTGCTGAACGTAGTGTCCTTGCACTGGCTCCCCATGTAGTACCAGCCAACATCTGCACAAGGTTGTTTCTTGTTTGAACTTTCTTGGCTACTTTTTGCAGGTGGGCTTTGTATGTCAAAGTCCTGTCCAAGGTGACTCCAAGGTACACTGGTTTTGCATCATGAGATAGGCGGCTGTTGTTGAGTGTTATATCCAGCTCTTGTTTACTTCTAGCGTTGTGTAGATGGAAAACACTAGAAACGGTCTTCTTCACACTAGGTTGAAGCCGCCACTGTTTACAGTAGGTGCTCATATCACTCATGTCCTCAGTTAATCTCTCATTCAATTCATCAAATGTTTTTGCTTGGAGAGCAAAGCATATGTCGTCTGCATATACAAACTTACGAGAGTGTGTGATGGGTAGGTCACTGGTGTACAGTGCAAATAGAGTTGGTGCCAGGACAGAACCTTGGGGTAGTCCATTCTTCTGTGTTCGCCATGCACTGCTGTATCCACCAAGATGAACACGGAACCGTCTGTGCTGTAGCAATAGCTCAACTGTGTTTACGACCCAGTAAGGAAGGATTTTTGATAGTTTCAGTAGAAGACCTGAGTGCCACACTGTATCATATGCAGCTGTCAAGTCTAGGAAAACTGCACCAGTCTTTTTATTCTCCTGAAATCCATTCTCTATAAAGGTGGTGAGTGCTAGCACCTGATCTTGGGTGCTTCTACCTGGTCTAAAGCCGGCTTGGTCAATGTTGAGTACAGCTTCTACATCATCCTTAATTCGGTGTAGGATAATGCGTTCCAGTAGTTTATAGCAGACTGAGAGTAAGGATATGGGTCGGTAGCTAGATGCTAGTTTTGGGTCCTTCCGGGTTTCAGGATAGCGATAACCTTTGCTTCTCTCCATAGCTTTGGCAATTGTCTTTCACGTATAATACGGGACATGAAGGCTGCTAACCAGGTTTGTGCACGTGGTCCAAGGTGACAAAGGAATTCTGGAAAGATTCCATCATATCCTGCTGCCTTCCCAGATTTCAGTGACTTCAGAGCAGTAGTGACCTCTGCACTTACAACTGTTTCAGCTTGGGTTGTATTTGTATGGGCAGACCTTCTAAAGTCTCAAGCTCTTTCACAACTTTTTTCTTTTGGGTCTTTTCAATGGGAGTTTTCCCAAGCTTCACTAAATGGTTAGCAACAGCATTCGGTTTCACACTTGGGCGTGACAATTTTGGTGGTTGCTGTCCTGTTCCGAGGTGTCTAAGAAGCTTCCAGGCTTTGCGGCTTGAGTGGGTAAAGTTCTGTTTTTCAGTAAGCTCTTCCCATCTTGCCCGACGTGCGTTATCTAGTGCACTTATCAGGTGGTCGGCAATATCAGTGCTTCCAGACTCCTGGTACTCTGTCAAGAGTTGTTGGCATTCTTCGTTTAGGCATGGGGTGTATGTTGGTCTGTACTTCCTTGGGATGGTACTACCTGCAGCTTTGTAGATTGCAAAGCGGAATCTTTCAAAGCATTTCTCAATGGGGATGCCAGTTTTGGGTATACAGACAATGCTCTTTTCAGTTTTTCAGTATACATTTCCCAGTCAGCCTTCCTAAAGTTCCATCTCGGTTTCTCAACAGATTTGGTGAGTGGTATCCGGAGTCCAATGTGTATCACAATGGGTCTGTGCTGACTTTTGGGAAATCATCTAGTACCTGAGGTGTAGCTTGGAGAGGATGGCCTTCTGAGGTTGTAACCCAGCATAAGTCTGGGGAGTATCCTTGGTTCCATCGTGCTGAGTGGAAAGACCGGCGCTGCTTCAGGTCTAAGACTAGGTGGAGATTGTTTGATGAAGCCCATTCTATCATCCAGTCACCATTCTCATCTTCTCTATCATATCCCCAGATGGTATGGTGGCTATTAAAGTCCCCCAAATAAATAGCTGGGTGTTGATAGTTTGGAAGTGGTGCATCAGACCATTGGGCAAGCGGAGGTTTGTACACATTTGTGACGGTGTAGCTTCCAATACGGATTGTGTCATAGTATTCTGCTGATTCTACCATTTCAACATCTGCCATGTCTGAGCGTACGTATGTTGCCCGTCCATGCTTGTTATGGCCATACAAGGAAATAAGATCATATCCATTTACCTTGAGGCGGCATGCAGGTGCATCAGCAGCAACATGTGTTTCCTGGATGCAGATCACATCTATGTTGTTGGTAGGGCATATTTCAGAAAGTATTTCTCGCTTGGCAGCTGATAGGCCCTCCACATTGATTTGGAGGAGTCGCATAGTGGGGCCGACGTCTTGAAAGTCGTGGCGTCCATTTTTGTTGTTATTGTTGTTGTTTGGCTGAGGACTGGGATTCATTTTAGAATTCAGTCGGCTGGTTTGGATCATTAGTTTCCCCAGATGGGTACTGACGAGGGATGCGACATGAACGCTGATCCATTATCCCCCAGTATCCGCCATACAATGAAGCTATGGGAAAGAATAGTGGAAGCAAGACTAAGGGCAGAGGTCAGCATTTGTGAACAACAGTTTGGTTTCATGCCAAGAAAGAGCACCACAGATGCAGTGTTTGCTTTGAGGATGTTAATAGAGAAGTACAGAGAAGGTCAGAAGGAGCTGCATTGTGCCTTTGTGGATCTGGAGAAAGCATATGACAGGGTGCCGAGAGAAGAACTGTGGTATTGTATGAGGAAGTCTGGAGTGACAGAGAAGTATGTTAGAGTGGTGCAGGACATGTATGATAGATGTAAGACAGTGGTGAGGTGTGCTGTCGGTGTGACAGAAGAGTTCAAGGTGGAGGTGGGACTACATCAAGGGTCAGCTCTCAGCCCCTTCTTGTTTGCTATGGTGATGGACAGGCTAACAGATGAGGTTAGACAAGAATCTCCATGGACTATGATGTTTGCAGATGACATTGTGATCTGTAGTGAGAGCAGAGACCAAGTGGAGGAAAATCTAGAGAGGTGGAGGTATGCCCTGGAAAGGAGGGGATTGAAGGTTAGTCTTAGTAAGACAGAATACATGTGTGTGAACGACAAGGACCCAAGAGGAACTTTGAGGTTACAGGGAGCAGAGATAAAGAAGGTGGAGGATTTTAAGTACTTAGGCTCAACAATCCAGAGCAATGGAGAGTGTGGAAAAGAGGTGAAGAAGCGCGTGCAGGCAGGTTGGAATGGATGGAGAAAAGTGTCCGGTGTGATGTGTGATAGGAGAGTATCGGCAAGAATGAAGGGAAAAGTGTACAAGACGGTGATGAGGCCAGCAATGTTGTATGGTTTAGAGCAGGGGTGCACACACTTTTTCAGCATGCGAGCTACTTGCAAAATGACCAAGTCAAAATGATCTACCTACTATAAAATTGCAAAACATATATTTATTCATAAATATATTGAGAATTATTTATATGAACCATATATGTCAGTGTACCTTTTATAACTGCGTGAACCCATATTGTTCAATACAACTCTGTACATTTTTTGTCATTACCTTACTCTGATGACTTGCACTGAATGAACTCAGCCAGGGATGCATAATCCGGACAGTAGCTGCTGATAGCCAGACTCAAGCATACTTCCAAATGATCATCAGTCATGGTGGAACGGTACTTGGACTTAATGATCTTCATGTGGGAAAAGGCTGACTCACATAAATAAGTGGAGCCGAATAATGCAGTCAAGGATGTTGTACATTTCCTCATGTTGGGGTACTTTTCCTCTGTGAGTAAGTTCCAGAAATGTCCATGAGGTCTGGACTTCAGCTCAATGTCGGCTTGTAGTGTCAGAATCTCATCCTCCACTCCAGAAGAGTTCAGGTGAAACAGTGTTGCAATTTTTGATGCTCCCCCACTCATTTTTATGCCCTTAAGTTTAGAAGACTTTAAGTGGAGCCTAGCTTGCTAGCGTGCGCCAATATTTGCACATGCGCAGTGACGCATGCGTCAGAAAAGGTCAGATAGGTCAGACCGACTGTCAATCAAGTGACAAACTGTATAGTGAGGATGATAGGCTGACGTCTAAGTTTTAATGCCATGCGATCTACCCACACTACCTTTGCGATCGACCGGTAGATCGCGATCGACGTATTGGGCACCCCTGGTTTAGAGACAGTGGCCCTGGGGAAAAGACAGGAGTCAGAGTTGGAGGTAGCAGAGATGAAAATGTTGAGGTTCTCTTTGGGAGTAACGAGGATGGATAGGATCAGAAATGAGTACATCAGAGGGACAGCACATGTTAGATGTTTTGGAGACAAAGTCAGAGAGGCTAGATTGAGATGGTTTGGACATGTACAGAGGAGGGATAGTGAGTATATTGGTCGTAGGATGCTGAGGTTGGAACTACCAGGCAAAAGGCCCAGAGGAAGACCAAAGAGAAGATTTATGGATGCGGTGAAGGCGGACATGAAGGTCGTTGGAGTAAGAGTAGAAGATGCAGAGGATAGGGAGAGATGGAGGCAGATCATTTGCTGTGGCGACCCCTGAAGGGAACAGCCGAAAGGAAAAGAAGATATATATATATATATACACACACACACACACACACACACACACACACACAGGTAATAGTTAATGAAAATTTGGGTAAACAACAAAGAATTAGAAAAAGTGAAGAAAGAATAAACTTTATTGGAGAAAATGGTCAGAAAATGAGCAAGACTGAATATTCATGCGTATGGAGACTGTACCGTCTCTGTTTCGAAGGTGGAAAAATGGGAAAATTCACTACATAATTTTTATCTATGGAAAGATAAAGTCAGAAAAGGATTTAAATATTTGATCTAAAATGTAAATGTACACATCTTCCTGTGCAACTTTTTCAAAATATCCTCTGGCTTGAGTTTTTTTATATATATTTTTTCATTATTTTGTACAGAGCTGATGCAGCCCAATAAAAACCTGATAAAAAGCTGCTAAATAGAAGCAGACATGACAAAATCTGTTCCAGAAATGAATGCTTTTTGCAAGTTAGGGTTGGCCCATTGTTTTACCCATATTGTGTTTATGAATTTGGCAGATTTAACAATTCTCTAAATTATTTAAAATAAATAACTACACTGTAATAATTACATTGATGAGCAAAGTGGAAGGTTCTCAACATCTCACTGTAGAATCTGTAGGTCATTTCTGCAACTGTTGTAGTGAACGTGTTTACATGTATCAGGAGAAGGACACTGGAAACATTTCACCTGAATGGGAGGCAACCAGGAAAAGTCTTTGCTGTCCAAAAAAAAAGATTAAAGCAAGACAACAGATTGCAAAACAAGAGGAATAATGTGCTCTGGACAGATTACTCAAAGTTGTTTGTCTATAGTTAGAGAAGAACACGTGAAGAAGAGAACAGCGCCATACTCGCTGTTAAACATGATCGTCGAAATGTTATGGTGTCGGTTGCTTCGCTGCCTCAGGGACGCGGAGCTTGCAGTCACTCATCTAACTGTGAAATTTGCATCATATTGTATTGTATTATATTGTAGTAGATTTATAAAGCGCTTTATCCATACTGAATATTATGCTCAAAGCACTGTTTTTTTTTTTTTTTTTCTGCTCCGGGCACCTGTCACCACTGTGCAGCGCCAGTTATTGCTTTGTTCTATCCTTTGATGCTGAGCGCCAAGCAGGAAGCAGCAACTACCAAATTTTAATGTCTTATGGTATGATGTGGCCGGATTCGAACTCCGACCTGCCAGAGGATAAAGCGGACGCTCGACCAACTGAGCTAAATCCTCGGTCAAAAAGTGCTTGAAGATCATGTTAGGCCATCTGTTTAAAAGTTGAATTTTAACCAAGGTTGGACCTTTCAATCAGAAATATATTAGCAAATTCACCACAGAATGGCTCAAATGAAGAAGGGAAGGGTTATTGAAATGTGGTGGGGAATTTAAAATACATAATTATTGTGATAATTTTGATGGAATCTTCTTATTTTTCCACATTTGTATGATAACACAATGATAACACAATTCAGCAGTGGTTATTGGGTCAATGTGGGACTGAGCGGTGGGTTCAAGTCTCCATTAAATCCCTCCCCTTGTTAAGACCCCTGGGCAAAGTCTTAACCACAAGTGTGCCTCTCTCCACCCAGCAGTATAAATGGTCCCAGTAAATATCACTGGGAAGGGAACTTGCGAGGGACCAGCATCCCATCCAGGACGAGATGAACTCACGAGTTGCATCACGCTCAGGAAACCGGGGATAAGCTTCGGCCTGATGAACCCGACTTTCTTCCCAATTTTTTTATTTTTTTTTGGTCATTATGAGGTAGGCGACAGCATTGAGTTCTGAGTATTCCAGCTTTGTTTGTGCAGCATCAACAAGCACTTGAATGTGAGCATTTCAGAAGCTTGTCTCCTTGTCACTGTCGCTCTCTTTCAGACATTCAATCACCAATAGGAACCTGGTGTTGTCAAGGTATTGTTGTCATAGAAACAAAACCCTGGGACAGCTCTTTTGATGAAGTGTTGAGACGCAGTATCTCCAGGAAAAAAAAAAAAAAAAAAAAAGATATGGACATCCAGGCTCAGAGTCGAATGAACTATTTTACCTCCGTCACATCTGCACAGGCTCAGCACATCATGTCCATCACTTTCTACAGCATCGTGCATGGAAATATAGAAATAGGCAAATCTCTTCTTCACATTTTAAACTACAATAACCTCCCCTTTATTCGCGTGGGTTGCATTCCGCTCCTTCCCGCAGATCATGAAAATCCGCAAATTATTGATGCGGTTTATACCTGGGGCAATTAAAAGCAGCTCATGAGCCTAATGTGTGTGTGTGTTCAAACTGTGGGAGGAAACTGAACTCCCTGAAGGAAACCCACATGAGCACAGAGAGAGCTTTGGGTGAAAGAAATTGAGCACACACACACACACACACACACACACAGACCTAGTGCACATGTATTCACACAGTCCGAAAGGAACGGGCCCCTGATACTCTACAGCACCAAAGGAATTAGAGAGAGCCTTTAGAATTCACAAAGAGCCCTCACTTCACGACACTGCTATTGTTTGTTACACACACGTGTGTGTCTGTGTTGGAGACACTCGCATGTCTCGTGCATGTCTCTGAGTAATGACGTGACACACAGACACACCACAGGCTGCTCTAATAACAGTGGAATGAGCTTACTTCATCTGATGTCTCGTCAAATCAGAATCCAGGAATAGACCTGAGACATGACAGGGGTGCTGACAGGAGGTGAAGAAAAGGATAGACGGAGTCATATCAGATCAAGAGGAATAACAACATGTCACGCACGCTACAGCAAATACCACATTACTGCTGACGCTCAGTTCTGACAGAGCACCGAGACACAGGTATTAGTATTTATTTATTTATAAGTGCCGAGACTTTTGGAATTGATGCTCTTATAATATAAAATATTTATATACGTAATGTTCGGCTCGTTTTCTGTGATCCGACTTAGGGTCATGCCGACTCCGCGCGAGGGCAGAGTACACCCTGGACAGCTTGCCAGGCCATCGCAGGGCGGAAACATGCTAACGGCTATGTAGCTACTCTTGTGAAAAGTCAGCAATGGTTCTTTTACATGAACCTCTCACCATACACAGTGCGAGACATGGCCGGCCTTTGACAACCCAGTTAGTTGCACTGGGGGGGCAGTGACAACCTTGTGGAGCGTGGGCCTCGAACCACCAACCCGAGGATCAACGATCCAGCGCCCTATACCACTAGGCCACCACCGACACGTAACGTTGTGATTCACTTTTATCTTTTATTAGCAAACCCGTTATCCTCCTACGGTAGCGGCGCGGCTAGTTCCTATCTCATCTGAAACTGGGCGAAGGTGTGGTACCCCGTGAACAGCTTGCCAAGATCACTGTAGTGCCGATACACACTTAAGGCCAATTTGGAACAGCCAGCCGGTCTGTGGGAGGAAACCGGACAACCCAGAGGAAACCTGTGCAAGCAGGGGGAGAACATCAAAACTCCACACGGAAAGCTTTACATGATAAACGCGGCGGAAAAGAGAAATTTTGGGATATTTTCTTGTCTGAGAAGACGGGCTGAAATTCTCTGCTTTCAGATATATTTCAAGATATCCGTGGCTGGATTTTGAAAATCACCATCCTTTTCAAATTAGTTGCTCTTCTGAAAAAGTGCCCGCACTGAGGCTACACGCTACCAAGTACATCAGAGTCTCTGTTGTTTTCTATCAACTCAAGTGTTATAAGAAGCCGTGCCCTGATTGGTTGAATCATTTCCTTTCATGGATGAAATGTTGGAAAATCATTAAATGTTGCTTTTATCTCACATAAAATTTCAACTTTGATGTGAAAATGTTCTTTTATGAGATAGTCATGAAAAGGCCCTAAAAGTTCAAGCCAGTCTTTTCTGTCTCCGGCTTTGTAGTCCAGCCTCTCCACTAAGATGTAATCCTTGGAATCCTGATAGAATATAATCATCAAAAGGTGGAGGACCAGAGTTTTTAATTACAAGTTCAATGACCTTCATCCTTTAATGGAGGGTAAGCACAGCAAATCTCCAAAGGAACCTCATCTCAGTGTCTCTACTCTTGATCATATTCCTTCCCTTCATACCCTCAGCTTATAATCATTGGTGAGGAACCAGAGCATGACCTCCAAGATTCTTCTCAAAGAACTTGTGAAGCTCATCCCTTGGCAGCATAGACTGGTAGAGTGACTACAACACTTGCTGCCGGAGACCTGATCCATTATCTCCTTTTCCAAATCCTCCAGGGATTCTTCTCTCAGATGAATGGAGCATCCCAATCTTTTCTGAAAGAGGATCATGGTCTCAGAATTACAGTGTTTCTTTCTTCCCAAGCCACATCGCAAACAGCTGAAAAATACTTGACTCCATGGTTCCCCATCAGAGGTTAACACTCCCGGGTCATCTTAGACCGCAAAGCCTTGCGAGATACCTCCTATTCCGATACTGTTGCTTGTGAAACTATTTTTAACGGACCTTCTCGTATGAGATGAGAGACCTCTCACCTTCTCCTATATCTCTCTCATTTAAATTGGGGAAAGTTCACTCTCTGCATTCCAATCACCAACAGCATCAACGAGAACATCCCAAGTGTATTCCCATGACAGACACCAGCAGCCTTCCGATCACAGCTTCCTGCTGACACTTCCGTGATGGACTCATTTTAGATCCCGGTTGGGATGTGCCCTTTTAGGAGTAGAAGTCAAATTTGTAGCTTACGGTACCATCTGTAAGATACCCACAGGCCACCTGGGTAAAGTGTTCAACTCTGCCAGCACCTGGTGGAAAAAAAATCCGACTCACCATGAAGTGTGGATCGGTTGACGGTGCTGATCATTTCTTTATCCCACGTGTCCAGAACATGTGTTGATCCAGTTGCAAAATTTCTCCCTGACAACTGGTCCAAAGTCCTCAGCTACTGGATCCACTTCGATCGTGAGTTTAAACACAGAGTGAAGATTTTCATTTGAACTCACTTCAATTCTAGAAGGCCAATCAATTTCATTTTATTTAATACAGATGTTTTATTAATGACTCCACAACTCTTGTGGAGCCGTTGGTGGAGCCGGTGGTGTAGTGGTTAGGGTGCTGCGCTCATGATCGGGAGGTTGTGAGTTCAAATCCCACTGAGACCCTCACTGTGCTAAGACCCCTGGGCAAGGTCTCAACCCCAAGTGTGCCTCTGTTCACCCAGCAGTATAAATGGGGACCAGTAAAAATATACTGGGAAGGTAACCTGCGATGGACTAGCGTCCCATCCAGGGGGAGTTGAACTCCTGGTTGCTTCACACTACGGAAACCGGGGATAAGCACCGGCCTGATGAGCCACGAGGCTCGGGTGTAAAAACCAACAGACTTTTATTAATGAACATTACTACAGAAACATGTACAGAAAAAAATCAAGTGATTTAGATACACCTGGTGGAGTTCACAAGGTTTTTTTAGTTGTTTAGTTGGAAGGTGACCCTTTAAGCACCTCAATGATTCTGGTTTCTATTATATAAAAAAACCCGTTTAACTGTTTATATATCTTTTATTTGGCAGTTATGAGCTTCACTGAGTAAATACAGCTTTCCTGGGTCTTCATATCAGGCTTCAAAGCAACAGATGTGAAGATTTTAAAGGGGATGATTCTTTTCTGTACCCACTGCATATCAAGCCCATAAGTAAGACAGAATACGTGTGTATGAATGCCAAGGACCCAAGAGGAACGGTGAGGTTACAGGGAGCAGAGATAAAGAAGGTGGAGGATTTTAAGTACTTAGGCTCAACAATCCAGAGCAATGGAGAGTGTGGAAAAGAGGTGAAGAAGCGTGTGCAGGCAGGTTGGAACGGTTGGAGAAACGTGTCCGGTGTGATGTGTGATAGGAGAGTATCGGCAAGAATGAAAGGAAAAGTGTACAAGACGGTGTTGAGGCCAACGATGTTGTATGGCTTAGAAACAGTGGCCCTGGGGAAAAGACAGGAGGCAGAGCTGGAGGTAGCAGAGATGAAAATGTTGAGGTTCTCTTTGGGAGTAACGAGGATGGATAGGATCAGAAATGAGTACATCAGAGGGACAGCACATGTTAGATGTTTTGGAGACAAAGTCAGAGAGGCTAGATTGAGATGGTTTGGACATGTACAGAGGAGGGATAGTGAGTATATTGGTAGTAGGATGTTGAGGTTGGAACTACCAGGCAGAAAGCCCAGAGGAAGACCAAAGAGAAGATTCATGGATGTGGTGAAGGAGGACATGAAGGCAGTTGGTGTAAGAGAAAAAGATGCGGAGGATAGGGTGAGATGGAGGCAGATGATTCGCTGTGGCGACCCCTGAAGGGAACAGCCGAAAAGACAAGAAGAAGAAGACCATTCCATTTCACTCTGTACGTTTTTTTCACCAGCGAAGTAAACTTCCCTTTGAAGGCCATGTCTGTTGGGATTTTTACACCCGGGCCTAGCAGCTCATAAGAGCCGGAGCTTAATCCTGGTTTCCACAACATAAAGCGACTAGGAGATCAACTCCTCCTCCTGGATGGGACGCTTGTCCAGCACACACGTTACCTACTCAGTTTAGTACTGGTACTGTTTGTACTGCTGGCTACAGCGGCACACTTGAGGTTAAGACCTTGCCAAGAGGTCTTAGCACAGTTGGGTGGGGTGAAGGGGTTAATAGGGATTCAATCCCACAACCCATCATTCATGAGCCCAGCACTCTGACAAGTAACACCAACCCCATGTCCAACAGGCATTACACCTGAATCTCATCTTTTATCTCATAGACAGTTTGTACACAATGTTGCTCGGTGTTGCTATTTGGGACGTGTACGGCCCAGGGTGTCAACAGCCTGTCCATCAGTCGCACATCACCCCAGGCCTGGAACTGGATGAGGGTTCTGGTCCCCTTAATACTGCCTCAAATATTTACGTATCTTTTGTCGAGGGAAATTCAACCATTTGCACTGTACAATATATATTTTGTTTTGATCTTGGTTAGAAGGTATTGATTGATGTTCTCCAAACCCAAAAACTGTTGTGTTGGCCTGGACGTTGTGGGCTGTATATAGTCTTATATAATAACCAGCTCCGACAGTAGACTCACTGCTTGTAAGATTTCATTCCTCTGCCCAATGAAGATTCCCGTACCCTACGCCCAGTCAATTATTGTTTACCCATATTACACCATATCATCTTTCATTTTATTCCAATTTTATTCAAGCCGCTCTTTTTTTTTTTTTTTTTTTGCTAAAATGGTAATATGTAAACAAATCATTGTATTTGATTTGAAATACAACTAGGTGTAATAGTAGGTCAAAGTTGCAGTTTGCATAAGGATAGTTGGTGTATTCAGTACAGTAAAAATATAAAAGAAAACCAAGTCGCAGCCAAATGTATTACATAAATCACTCAAAACTGCCCTTAGCCGATTTTCTGCTTGTTACAGAAGCTGTGACTCATTCTGCACAAGAGCTGTATTACATTTACAATACCTGCCCTGTCCACACACACACACACTTCTGCTTGTTTACCACTGGATCCATATAATGTCATAGGCTAATAAAACCTGCAAACCTCTAAAATGAACTACAACACATAATAAAAGTCATCTATCACTGAGCTATGATTTTACCATTTTATTATCATTAAGCATTGGGGAGTTTCCAGGGTTATGCTGCACTGCAAAAATATATAAAATATGACAAGCTAACACAGCATATATATTAGACCTAGTCATTTTGATCTAGTAATTATGGCGGTGTATTGCTGCCTCTCAGGTGTAAGAACTATACAGGTATTAAGTGAAAAGTTTATTATTAAAACATCAAACCTTTCATATTATCACAATATATTTTCATGTCATTCTGACATACAAATTTATCATAATTTTAATTATATTATAACAACATTTCTGGGTTATAGTTATACATGTACTTTTTGTGCTAGTTTAATTCGTGTTATAACAGTAAACATTTAATACATTCAAAGTTACAAATTTGTGGTTTTATGTATTTTGAACATGAATTATTTCAGGTTACAACAATATATTTTCATGCTGATATGAAATATAAACTTAGCACCTAATTACCAAAAAAACATTAATTGTTGCAACAGAAGAGTGCAGTCTCATTAAAATAACATGAAAATATATGACAAATAATTTGACATTCTAATAAATATTATATTGTATTATCATAATTTTTTTTTATAAATGTAGTGTAATGAAATGAAAAGTTTGATGGTATAACAATAAACATCTTATTCTCTAATATGATGCTAATATTCTTTTATTTTATGCCGCCATAAGTATCTACTATTATAAGAACACTATAAACCAAAGTATAAGATTACAACACCATTTAAAAACTTTTCTGATATAAATTTTAATCTTGGAATACTCATTCTCTTTTCAGATCATATTCTTAATTTTAGGCATTTCAGAAAGATACCAAGAACAAATAAACATAATACAGTACTGTGTAGTTGAGGAAAGTTCTGTTGGTCACAAAGTTCTTCCTCAGTTCTGAATAGATCATGTTGGGATTTGACTTGCAATGATTTAACTGTTGGGTTTCTACTGGATGAAAGTTCCATTCACTTTGCTGATGAGGGTTTGTACATCAGTTTTCTGATACAAAGGTACCACTCACCGTGCCATGTTTAAGTACATACCTCTCATCGTAGAATGGCACTTACAAATATGTTTGCCTTTGACTATTGTTTTAAAGCCACTGTTAATAAGCCACAACTCTTTTGGTGTTTTTAAAACTAGGAATCTCATTATTTTTGAAAATCTCTATAAATTTCCACATGAAACCTTTGTAGTTACAAATAAAAACAGTCACATCTAGGAGAAGCAATTTAGCACAGAAAACGGACCATTTATTCCACTGTAATAAAGTTTTACTGTAAAATTCATTTTAATAGTGTCTTCCAAATAGCTCTTGCACACAGCTTTGAGTTTTTATAAACTTTACTGAGATTAAGTAGAACACCATGTGGTTTATATATATATACACACACACACACACACACACACACACACACACACACACACACATATATATATATATATATATATATATATATACAAAAATAAAAGGACAGGACAAAGACTTTCTATTGAAACTCCATTTATCACTACAGATCTGTTTCGAGGGGTGGTGAAACCATCCTCTCTCTTCAGGTGATTATAGAAGAATGATTACAAAGTGCTGGGGGAGGTACTATGTCGGTGAACATGGCGTCTTCTAGATGGGGTGGTGTTCATTATGTAATCGGGGGCAGGTTTTTTAAATATCGATACATGCATACATGTGCATACATTAGTTTTTCTCATGCCCGTACACACACGAATTCTACCCTTCCATAAATGAAACCCTACTAAACAAAGCCCTCGACTTTGCTTCCACCTATGACAACATCACCAAAGACGAGAGAAACATCATTATGCATACCAAAAACTCTACTTTGGTGCATAAGCAACAAACTTGGCAAAAGAAGGGAAACACCACATTCGACGTCACAATGGGGAGCCACGATGGCGCGGAAACCTGCGAGCTGGTGGGAAACTTCCTACTTTCCCAACTAACAAAGCTCGACATCAACGTCGGACTTTACCGCGACGATGGTCTTGCCCATTCTGACACCACACCCCGTCTCATGGAAAAAATCAAAAAAGAAATATGCCGCATTTTCTCCAATAACGGACTACGGATCACTATAGAAGCCAACAAACAGATCACCAACTTCTTGGACGTCACCCTCAACCTGAACAGTGGCACCTACCAGCCATTCACCAAACCGAACACCACACTGCTATACGTCCATCATGAAAGTAACCATCCGCCCATCATAACTAAAAACATCCCCGCCGGCATCAACAAACGGTTATCAGCACTTTCATCTGATAAGACAGCCTTCGAACAGGCGGCACCCCCTTACCAGAAAGCACTACATGACAGCGGATACAACTATACATTACACTATGAACCAAACATAAGCAGCAATCAAAAAAACAGACAACACAGAAACATCCTATGGTACAACCCGCCCTTCAGCAAAAACACCAGCACCAACATCGGACACAGATTCCTCACTCTAATAGACAAGCACTTCACCAAGGACCACAAACTCCGGAAAATTTTCAACCGCAACACCCTCAAGATCAGTTACAGCTGCATGAACAGCACCAAACAAATAATAGACAATCACAACAAGCGCACTCTGGCTTTGCATGACAATGCCGACGATACTAACTCACCAAACAAAAGAACGCAATGCAACTGCCGACAAAAAAACGCATCTGCCCACTCAACGGGAACTGTCTGCAATCATCAGTCATCTACCAAGCCACCGTCACACGGACAGACAATAATACAACAGAAACATACATCGGACTGACAGAGAACACTTTTAAAACCAGATACAGGAACCACATCGCATCCTTCCGCAACGAAAAAAGTAGAAACTCCACCGAACTCAGCAAGCACATCTGGACACTCAACGACATGAACATTGATCACCAGATCTCATGGAGAATTTTATCATCACACCCGACATACAACAGCTCAAACAAAAGATGCAATTTATGCCTCAGGGAGAAGTTCCTCATTATATACAGACCCGAACTGTCTTCATTAAACAAAAGAAATGAACTCGTAACTTCATGCCGACACAGGAAAAAATCATTATTATGTAACACACCCCCTTA
>CM045740.1:36648224-36650724 GCA_024760905.1 Plotosus lineatus | reverse complement strand
TGTATGCCAATGGTTTTGCTACTGATGGTAGTGCTACTGGAAAACAATTGGGTAACTGCTCAAACATGCAAGTGGACAAGAGTTCCTATTAAAGTGGACAGTGCGTGACAGTACAAAAAAAAAAAAAAAAAAAAAAAAAAAAACTTATTTCGATATTTTTAAATTTGTTTACATGCCAAGTGTGAGAACACCGAAACAATACTGAATGCCATCTGAACAGTTTGAATACACGATCATTTACTGCATGTTGTCTAACCTTTGCTTGGACTTTCCACTAATTGCTTGTTTTTGGAGAAAAGTACTCAGTGTGAACTTTGGTAACTCTAGCTCGGGGCCTTCGGTGGCATTTCACAGTCAGAGACGTTTCTCTGGTTTGCTATTAATTCAGAAATTGCAGCCGCATTGATTCTGCAGGATCACGTTACACCAGTTTTATAAAAGAAAAACAACTTATGTTTTCCATATCAACGCCGCTGATACACTTGTTAATAATATGTGTGTCAGAAGGTATAATTGGGTGACGTGATAGCGTAGTGGTTAGCACATCCATCTCACAGCAAGAAGGTTCTGAGTTTGAGTCCCGGGCTTGAGAACATTTCTGTGTGAAGTGAGCACATTCAACCTGTGCTTGCCTGGGTTTCCTTCGGGAATTCTGATTTCATCCGACAGTTCAAGGACATGCAGACTATGCAGGATAACTGGCTTTTCCAAATTTCTCTTGGTGTGGATGTATGAGTGTGAATAGTTGTGTGTGTATACTGGACCTGCAATGTTCTCTTGGGTTGTTCAGGATGTAGCCTGCCTTCGCCCAGTTTTGGTTGAGATAAGCCTCAGTGTCCCCGTGACCCTAGATTAAGGAGTTCGGTAAATGCACATACGTATATGTAGCAGATGCTAATTTAAGCAATTTTTTCTGGTATTCCATCAAAGCCAGTTGATTTATCTGTGGTGCAAATCTGTTGAGATGGTCACTGACAAACTTCTCATAACTTTTGGTAGAGTGAATTCTGGACAACATTTTAACACTGCACGAATTCCACTGGCCTGGTCCAAGTGGAGCGGGGTTACTGAGTGTGTTACCACAGATAATTTATCGTTAGACAACAAGGCAAACCTGTGCATCTATAGCATTCCCTTTTTTAAGTTGTGTTCGATAATAGTACTGATGAAATTCAGTACAGTACTTCACTTTCAAGGTCATGTTTGATTGGATACGGGATCAAATGTAAACCCTTCCCAGAAGTGTACAGACTGCTAAAGCAATTCATATTCAGGTTGCCTTACAAGTACACTCTCATTAACAGATGACGCAGACTGCACCCCTGTGGTGTACCCTCAGAAGCAAAACCTCTCCTACAATATCCATTTACACACAATCTTTTGTAGAATGAAAAAGAACACCAGTTAAAAGTTTTAGATTTTTTTTATAGGGTTTTTTTTTTTTTTTTTTAAGCATTTTTTCAAGTTGAAGTATGGCTTTGTACTTTATATATATCATACAAACATCTTTGCTGTCTTCTGAAAAACAAATCTTCTTAATGCCATAGAAGAGATACTTTCCTTAGCTGAAAGTCATCCAGATGTTTTTAACCCCGTATAGAAAATACCAACTCAGCATGGAAGCAATCAAATGATTTCAAAACATGGAGCTCTCCTTTCGCTGTATAACCAGGTTCTGTGCAATCACCACTGTCTGGTTTATAGAAACAACTGTTGGGCTGCATCTTGTATTTCTGTCCACTTTCATATTTCTTGAATTGTTATAAGCAACATCTGGGTATGAGTATTTAAAAACAGGCCTAATAATTTTGGACCTTACAGTACAGGGATCCCTCGCTGATTCGCACTTCAAGTAATGCGGCTTGGTTTTTTAAATAAATAAATAAATAAATAAATATTCATCGAATTAAAAAATAAGGAAATTAAGGAAGAATAGGTGGGAAAGGTTAAGGAAAATGTCACAAAAACAAGGCCAATTATGCAAAAAATAAACAAACAAAACCTAAACCAACTCAAAACAAAAAACAACCCAAAATCTCCCATCAAAATTGGATACATTGTTGCATCTGTGTGTGCGTGTGCAGCCACGCCCCCCTCTGCTGGAGCCTAGTATTAAGTGTAAGGTAGTAGGTAGGTAAAGTCTGTTGGGTTTTTACACCCGAGCCTCGTGGCTCATCAGGCCGGTGCTTATCCCCGGTTTCCGTAGCATGAAGCGACCATGAGTTCAACTCCCCCTGGATGGGACGCTAATCCATCGCAGGTTACCTTCCCGATATATTTTTACTGGTACCCATTTATACTGCTGGGTGAACAGAGGCACACTTGTGATTGAGACCTTGCCCAGGGGTCTTAGCACAGTGAGGGTCTCAATGGGATTCGAACTCGCAACCTCCTGATCATGAGCACAGCACCTGAACCACTACACCACCAGCCCTCCTAGTATTAAGTGTACCTCAGGATAATGTTTAATCATATTTCATACTTATACTTATGATCTATC
>CM045740.1:36633224-36645724 GCA_024760905.1 Plotosus lineatus | reverse complement strand
AAAAAAAAATATTGCTGACTTTTGTAAAGAGGAGCTGCATAGCCATCAGCCCTGCGATGGCCAGGTGAGCTGTTCGCTGTGTACTCTGCCTTTGCCCAGAGTCAGCTGAGATGGGTATCAGCCTTCCCCCGGCCCTAATTAAGATTAAGCGGTTCCGAAAATGAATGAAGGTCATCATAAAGGTTTAGCACCTTCATTTAGCTTAATTCCCAGAAGGTATTTTTATTGTTCTATAACTGTAATGACATTATATGATGTTATAACTAACAGTTTTTTCTATTATATTGACTGAGCTTGTGTTTTTCAAATAATTTTTTTAATAATATTTTTCTAGTTTTTATTTTTTTTTTAAATATATTCCTATTACAGTGGTACGTGACCATGATTTCTTTTTCAATTAGAACACTGTGGATATAATAACAATTTCAGATACATAATGTATCGAACTTGAGCAATTGAGTTTTGTACATACAAGAGAAAAATCTTCAGGTTGTGTTTATGTAGTATTGAGCAGAACTACATCTGGGATCTGGGATATCTCACAAGTGCTGAAGTATTTATTAGCGAACACACTGGTCTGAGTCATTCTGGAGAAACTGTTTGCAAGCATGGTGATTCATTTGATGTATTAAAAAAGTTTCAAACTACTTTAAAAAAACAAAAAAACAAAGACAAAACCCTGCCCACACTGCAGGAATACTGAGAGAATTATTATCGGAGTTTTAGTTCCTTATTTGGTGAGGAAGATCATTAGTGTTCTCTCCCAGCATGATGAACGTTGGGCAATCCATTATCTGAAGACCAGGTTCATGACATCTGTCTGTGGGAGGACAGCAACTGAATGTCACGGGCAAAGTATACAGAAACAGAAAGATGCCTCAAGGACTTGAGTTTGATGGTGGGGTTGTTGAAGTCTTTTAATAGAAAAGGAATAAGAGGAACATTGTCTTTCTCTTCAAGAAACCTTTAAATTCGCAGGGCAGGTGGTAGATGACAATCATGAGAAGGTTGATTGGAGGTAATTGTAACAGCGTGGGATTCGAAGGACAGGGTGTTGAGACTCGACAGTGAAGGAGATGTGAAACTATATGTAAGAAAACAGCAAACCTCATTAACCCTTTGAACACCAGTGGCCGGTTTACTGGCCGCTAGGTTGTTGGGGCATCCAGTGGCCGGTAAAGCGGCCGTTCAAACACCCATCAGCTCTTATCATGCATTGGCACCTTACAGCCAATTGATGGTCGTCTTAACATTCAGCGACTGGTACAGCGGCCGTTCAAACACCGGTCAGCTCTTATCATGCCTCGGCACCCTACTGCCAATCACTGACTGTTTTATATCGTGTGCTTGACTAGCGCTGTTGCTGTAACAGGATTTCACTTGATTGACCAGCTAGTTTTTTTGTGAAAATAAAGCAAATTATGGCTCGCAAATCAACGTCAGCAGCAAGTGTATTAGAGTCAGGGGGCCGGTGTGCAAAAAGTTAAGACTATCATGCCTACAGTCAAATATGGGCGGAGGTAGTGCGATGATGTGGGGATGCTGTGTTGCTTCAAGGCCTTTGAGGCTTGCAGTACTTGAGGGAAGGGTGAACACCACTCTATATCAAAAAGTACTAAAGAAAAATGACTGCTAAATAGTCTGTCATCTGGAACTCAAGTACAACTGGCTTATGTAAAAGAACAACAATATAAAGCATAAAATCAAGTCTACCGCTGAATGGCTGACATGGCCTATTCAAAAAATCCCATTGAAATGTCTAACTGAAATATTTTGGGGCCTGAAAAGGGTTCACAACAACATTAAATTTATAGAAATGTGCATGTTTGAGTTTTCTCTGGGTACCCCGATTCCCTTCCACAGTTCAAAAACATACACATTATGCTCATTGGCCTCTTCAAATTGCCCCATGGGTGTCAGCAAATGGTTTTGTGTGTGTGATCACCCTGCAAGGGACTGGAAAGCTATTCAGGGTGTAACCCATCCTCACCCAGAGCCAGCGGAGATAGGATCCAGCCTTCCCGCAAACCCTAATAGGAATTAAAGCAGACCAGCACATAAATAAATTAAGTAATTATTGGGTTTAGGAGCAGGGTTTTTTTTTTTTTTTTACATGGGTGATATCGATGTTGGCAAGTTTTTGTCCTCTAATAAATCACAAGGTCATTTAAAAACCATGTATATTGTTTTATATTAAATTTGTTTGGAAATGAGAGGTGTATATATATATATATATATATATATATATATATATATATATATATATATACTAAACTAGAATAGAGGGCATAAAAAAGGGCAAATACTTTGCCACAGAAGTGTGGATAAGCCGATCGTAGACATTATGGCTTCATAGCAGCACATTTCACAGATACTGCCCTTGTGGTTGCCACTGTGGAGCTACATGCGTGCTAAATTAGCCAATATACCATCACTCTTTATCCTCCTCAACCTTTCAGCTACATATAATACAGTCAATCACAAGACTCTTGTCCATCCTCATGTGTCTTGGAATTTATGGCACAGCATGAGCTAGTATGCTTGGAAGGTCGGTCATATCAGGTGACATGGAAGTGATCTACATCTGTTCTGAGCAGACCTTCCACTGGCATTCTACAAGGGTCAGTACTTGGTTCTCTTCTGCTCTTCCTTTATACTTAATCTCGTAGTGAGGTCACAACCTCACACATGTTTTCCTACCACTGTTATGCAGATGGCACGCATTTCATCATGAATGGCAACTGAAACTTAATCCCTGCAAAACTGAACTGCTGTTCACCTCAGGTGATTCATCCCTACAACAGCTTCTTGTGATTTCGCTGGAAAACTCTCTGACCTCACCATTGGTTACTGCATGCAAATTACGGCGAACAAAAGACAAGCAACTCTCCTGTTCACAACCAAGACTCCATTAGTCTATGGATCATTCTGATTGGAAGGGAACCATATTGCTACCATGCCAGAAAAAAATTGGATTATTATTACATAATATCAAAAGTTTCATAATAATCTGTTTTTACTTTAAGATATTTTAACATTACTGCGCCATGCAAACTTATAATAAGAAAAGTTTGCTATTATATAATAAAAATATACTATTGTGCTCAGTTACACGTGAATCTCAGCAGGTCTCAACCCAAGCATGAAGCAGAATTTAATCAAATTGGAAAATGATATATGATATTCCCCAGTTATTCTGTCCCCTTCTGTAGCGTCATGGTTGCATAAGGGGTATCACTTCTTCCTCACAGCAAGAAGGTCCTGGGTTAGAGCCCTGAGCCCTGTGAATGTAACTTCTGTGTAGAGTTTGCATGTCCACTTCATGTTTGTGTGTGTTTCCTCCAGATGTTTGGGTTTCCTCGAACAGCGTAAAGACATGCACATTAAGCTAATTTGCTTTTCCAAATTACCTTTAGGTGTGAATGTGAGAGTCTGGACAGATATGAGGATCACAAGATTTCCAAGTCCTTTACATGTCCATATGTCCCAATGTCCACCTTGACTGATTACAGGGTTAATAGTAGTAACAGTAGTACAGTCATTGACAGAGGTCTTGTCGTGCTCGTTCCCTCAAAGTCAAGGGGGAAGCATGAATTACACGGTTCAATAGGAATGATGCTCGCAAAACCATGTGCTCGAGTTACTATTCAACCCACATAATGTACATTTATTCAGAGTTACATCAAACGTACATCGTAGATCATGTTATACATCATGGAAGACAGGATGTCAAAACACGTTATGTGAGGGAAAGAGATAAAATAACCCTCTGATGGTACTGAATGTTAAGTGCTAGCAGCAGTATTGGAAAGAAATTTCTTCTTATTTTTACAGCTCTTTAAATATATACCGGGGGTGTTCCTGGACAAAATTCTTCTCAAAAAGACTTAATTCCACTTTCAGACTATTTTTATTAAAATTTTTAAAATAATTTAAATAATTAAACGGCCTTATTTCTAACGAAACATACAATATTGTAGCAAATAGAACATCACATTAAAATTTTTAAAGCATCATTAGGGTCAGTAGCGCCTCTACAAACATGGCCATAATGGAACCAGACTCCCAGATGCTCATCATGATGAATACAGTGGCACCTCACTTCATGAAATTAATCCGTTCCAGTGCCATTTTCTTAACCTGCATTTTTTGTAAGTTGAACCGCATTTTATATGTAAAACGTGTGATTCGTTCCAAGGCATCGAATACTACCCCCTAAAGCCTTTAAAAAAAATAAAAGCATACCTTTTAAGACTCCTTCTGCTTCAATATCGTACCGATGGTAGACAAGTTTGGCCATATTCCTTTGCGATATCACTCAACCGCATGCCACGAGCCTACTACTTATTTTCACTCACACCGGAAATCACCCGCACGTGCACGTGCATGTGTGTGTTGACCATGTCTTCTTAGCAGAGTTATAATCTTACAAATGTTTATGGAAGGTTAAAAGCCTGAGTCAAAAAATAAAGCAGTGAGCACACTCAAAAAAACCTCATGAAACAACAGTAACGCTGTCCTTTACACAAAAAGCATTCTGGAAGATGCAGCTCTATAATAGCCAATGGGAGGGAGCTGCGTCTTCCCTCCGAGCCAATGGGAGGCCAGCAGGGCGGGATGTTGGGAGATAGCAAATGGGAGGGAGCTGCGTCATCCCTCCTAGCCAATGGGAGGCCAGCGGGGCAGGATGTTGGAAGATGGGAAAAGCAGGTTGTGCATTGTTTGTTTGAATGGCACATTTGGTGCAGTTTGTAAGGAGAACTTGTTTCGTATACAGAGACAAAAAATTTTGGAAAATGTTTTTCTTAACCTGGATTTTTCGTTTGCTGGCACTATCGTAAGGTGAGGTACCACTGTAATTATAATATTAAAACAGTCGAACACCTTCAAGAGGTTCAAATTGCAAATAATAGGAATTTGTATGAGCTACTAAAAATTCTTGAGGCTCAACACCCCTGTAATCCGTTTTTAATACTCAAGTCATGTATTTTATTAGGCCGCTTGTTCATCAAATGATCAGAAAACATTCTGTTAACCTTGCGGTGAGAAATCTGAGCTCCTTGTAGGTCTGAAACTTGACGGGAAGCAATAATCTGTAGATATTTGTGTCTGGTGATGTTCCCGCCTGCCTTACACAGAGTTGTGATTCCCGTGTACCGGAGATCACCTTAAACCCTGATGTTTCACTTTCAAACATCACTAGCTCTTCGGTGAATTCTGAGTCCTGCAATTACCAAGATGGTAACTAACAACATTGGTGGCGTAGTGATATGCGATCCAACCCCAGATTAAACAGAGGAAGAAAATGATGATGATGATGATGCTGATAATTTATGTCAAATATAATTATTTTCTCTGTTTCTGCCTGTATGGTGACCACTGTAAGAAATATGAAGTAGAGTTGATGCTGAAGCTCCTAATGGAAACTGCTTTCTGTCTTTTTGACTGTCTTCTGACTTTTGTGGACACTCTGGATAAGAGTGTCTGCTAAATGCTGTAAATGTTTTGAGCAGCCAGTTTTCTTTGCATGACCGAGTTTACCTGTGTGGACCAAGGGTGTCTGAAACTTCTTACCGTGGCTTCAAAATTACTTTTTTATTTACTTCCTGAATCCTGAAGGTCTCTACAGTTTTTGCAAAATTATTTTATAAATTGCTTGAACGCTGCTTTAATACTTGTATTTTATGTATAAATTCAGTGAATCAGAAGGGACATCAGTTGTTGTTAATATTATTCACACACCTGACAAAACCTTTATCGATAACTGTGGGAGTAATAGCAGGAGTGGTTTTTCTGGTGGTGGTAATAGTACTATTAGTAAAAGTAGTAGTAATGATTTTAGAAATCATAAAGGAGTGATAGCAGCAGTAGTAGTAATAGTGCTGGTAATAGTAACAGTAAAAGTAGTAGCACTAGTAGTTGTACTTTCAGCAGCAGTAATATTAGGAGTTGTTGTAGTGGTAATAACAGTAGTAGTAACAGGAGCAGTAATAGTAGTAATAGTAATATCAGTATTAGTGATCGTGTTAGCAATGGCGGAAGAACATGACGGAAGAACAACGGAATTTTAAGAACAAGGGAGATGTACAGAGTTGTGGCAACTACAGAGGGATAAAGTTGATGAGCCATACAATGAAGCTATGGGAAAGAATAGTGGAAGCAAGACTAAGGGCAGAGGTCAGCATTTGTGAACAACAGTTTGGTTTCATGCCAAGAAAGAGCACCACAGATGCAGTGTTTGCTTTGAGGATGTTAATAGAGAAGTACAGAGAAGGTCAGAAGGAGCTGCATTGTGCCTTTGTGGATCTGGAGAAAGCATATGACAGGGTGCCGAGAGAAGAACTGTGGTATTGTATGAGCAAGTCTGGAGAGACAGAGAAGTATGTTAGAGTGGTGCAGGACATGTATGATAGCTGTAAGACAGTGGTGAGGTGTGCTGTCGGTGTGACAGAAGAGTTCAAGGTGGAGGTGGGACTGCATCAAGGGTCAGCTCTGAGCCCCTTCTTGTTTGCTATGGTGATGGACAGGCTAACAGATGAGGTTAGACAAGAATCTCCATGGACTATGATGTTTGCAGATGACATAGTGATCTGTAGTGAGAGCAGAGACCAAGTGGAGGAAAATCTAGAGAGGTGGAGGTATGCCCTGGAAAGGAGGGGATTGAAGGTTAGTCTTAGTAAGACAGAATACATGTGTGTGAACGACAAGGACCCAAGAGGAACTTTGAGGTTACAGGGGGCAGGGATAAAGAAGGTGGAGGATTTTAAGTACTTAGGCTCAACAATCCAGAGCAATGGAGGTGTGGAAAAGAGGTGAAGAAGCGTGTGCAGGCAGGTTGGAATGGATGGAGAAAAGTGTCCGGTGTGATGTGTGATAGGAGAGTATCGGCAAGAATGAAGGGAAAAGTGTACAAGACGGTGATGAGGCCAGCAATGTTGTATGGTTTAGAGACAGTGGCCCTGGGGAAAAGACAGGAGTCAGAGTTGGAGGTAGCAGAGATGAAAATGTTGAGGTTCTCTTTGGGAGTAACGAGGATGGATAGGATCAGAAATGAGTACATCAGAGGAACAGCACATGTTAGATGTTTTGGAGACAAAGTCAGAGAGGCTAGATTGAGATGGTTTGGACATGTACAGAGGAGGGATAGTGAGTATATTGGTCGTAGGATGCTGAGGTTGGAACTACCAGGCAAAAGGCCCAGAGGAAGACCAAAGAGAAGATTTATGGATGCGGTGAAGGCGGACATGAAGGTCGTTGGAGTAAGAGTAGAAGATGCAGAGGATAGGGAGAGATGGAGGCAGATCATTTGCTGTGGCGATCCCTGAAGGGAACAGCCGAAAGGAAAAGAAGAAGAAGTTAGCAATGGCGGAAGTCATACCAGTGGTATTAGCACTAACAGCAGTACAGTGGTACCTCACCTTACGAAAAACCAACAAATGAAAAATCCAGGTTACGAAACGCATTTATCTAAAATTTCCGTCTCTGGATACAAAACAAATTCAGGTTACGAAACGCGCCATCTCAAAAATTCAAACAATGCACGAGTTGCTCTCCCATTGGCTACCTCCCAACATCCCGGCCCGCTGGCCTCCCATTGGCTAGGAGGGAGCTGCATCTCCATAATACCCATGATGCTTTTCGTGTGCCTTCGACCCATTGTTCCACATGGAGTTCTAACACGCGTAAAGGACAGAGTTACTGTTGTTTCATGAGTTTTTCAAGTGTACTCATTGCAATTTTGTTTTTTGGCTCAGGCTTTTAACCTTCCATAAACATTTGTAAGATTATAACTCTGCTAAGAAGACATGGTCAACACACGCACGCACACACACACACACACGAACACGCACACGCGCGCGCGTGTGTGATTCCCGGTGAAAGTGATTCCTGTTGCGAGTGAAAAGAAGAAGCGGGATCGTGGCAAGCGGTTGAGTGATATAGCAAAGGAATATGGCCAAACCAGTCTACCATCGGTATGATATTGAAGCAGAAGGAGGCCTTAAAAGGTACGCTTTTATAATTCTTAAAGGGCTTAGAGGGCAGTATTGGGAGCCTTGGAACGAATCCGTCCTTCTACATGTAAAATGCGGCTCAACTTATGAAAAAAATCAGGTTACGAAACCACTTCTGGAACGGATTAATTTCGTAAGGTGAGGTACCACTGTAAGCACATTGATAGTAACAGTAGTAATGGCAATAGCAGCATTAATAGCATTAAATGCAGTAGTAATAGCGGTAATAGATAATGGTAATAATAGCAGTATTAGTCATAATGTCGGTGAAGGTGGCAGTAATACAAGCAGTATTAGTACTAAGAGCAGTAATAGTAGTGGTGGTAATAGTGGTACTTGAGATAGTGAAAGTAGCACTAAAAGCAGTAGTACTAGTAGCAGTAATAGTAGTAGTAGTAGTAGTACTAAAATAAGTAGCAACAGTAGTATTAATTGCGCTAACAGTAGTAATGGTAACATTAGTAGTTGTAATAGTAGTTGTGATAGTAGCAATGGTGATAGTATCAGTAGTACTGAAAGCAGTACTAGCATAGTACTAGTAATAGTGGCAGAAGTAATAGCAGTAATGGTGATAGTAGTGGCAGTAGTAGTGATATCAGTAATAGTTGTGATTGTAATAGTATTACTGATACTGTTGGTAATGGTGGCAGTAATACTAGTATCATTAGTACAATCAGTAATAACAGTGGCAGTAGTAATAATAGTAATAGTGGTGTTCGTTGTGCTAACAGTGGTAGGCATGGTAGTAAAAGCAATATTAGAAGCGGTGTTAGTAATGGTGGTAGTAATAGTAGCACTAGTAAAAGTAGTGACAGTGATAGTAGGATTAATTGTACTAACAGTAGTAGTGACAGTGAATGGTAATAATAGCAGTATTAGTTACGGTATTGGAGGCAGTAATTCCAGTAGTATTTTTGCTAATAGAAGTAATAGTAGCAGTAGTAGTAATACTGATAGTAGTGTTGGTTGTACTAACAGTGGTAGTAACAGCAGTAATGGTAGTAGTGTTGGTAATGGTGGCAGCAATAGTAGTAATGGTGATAAGAGCTGCATCAGTAATAGTCTTAGTAATGGTTAGAGTAATACAAGTAATAGTACTACTAGTGGTAGTAATAGTAGTAATGATGATAGTATTAGTTGTACTAATAGTAGTATGAGCACAGCATAAGCTTTAAAGCATAAAACATTATGCACTGTACATGAGATGAATATTGTAGTACACTTATCACAAGACAAATTTGTTGTTAATATGTAATACGTTTGTATGTTTGTGAAGATATTAAAATACAGTCGGTCCCTACTTACGAAACCCCCTGGGTACGAAAATTCCGGGTTATGAAAAACATTTTCCTAAGTTTTCGTCCCTGGGATAGGAAAACAACCTCCTCTTACGAAAAGTGCCAAATGCGCCATTCAAAATTCAAACGCGCCAATCAAAATTTCACACGATGCACGAGTTGCTCTCTCATTGGCTGTCTCTCAACATCCCGCCCTGCTGGCCTCCCATTGGCTCGGAGGTATGACGCAGCTGAATTTTTCCCATACTTCCTGTACCCATACTTCCTGTTTCTCACACGCGTGAAAGACAGTTGACTGTTGGCTTGTTTTGAGATTGATCATGCAGCAGTATATTTTGGTATAGTTGAAACCCCTCTACAATTGTGACGATATTGAACCAGAAGGAGACCTTAAACGTGAAATACAGTGACGGAGGTGATTATTTCGGCATGATATTAAAACAGAGCCCTCTGTGGGAGAAGAACTCCGATCTCGCAAGAAAGCAAGTTAATATTGAATGAGGACCTCTGATCTTTCAAACAGGTACTGTAATTCCGCTTTAAATAAAACATGCCGTCCATTTAAACATTTAAATAGAATTGTTCCATCAGCTGTTTTGTGTGTGTTTGTGTGTGTGTGTGTGTGTGAGAGAACGAGAGAGAGAGAGAGAGAGAAAGAGAGGGAGAGAGAGTGTGTGCGTGCGCATGTGTGTGTGGGAGAGAGAAAGACAGAAGGAGGCTTAACTTTTTAATTTTTAGTTTCGTTTTTTTAAGTTGTTTAATTCAATAAATGTTTAATAAATGTGGTGCATAAGGAATCAAGTTAAAGTTGAGTTTGATCCTCCAATCTATCAAGCAGGGAATGTGCTTTGAATTCCAAGTCTTAAAATGCTCCTGGCATCCTGCTTGTGGGCGTGGTTCGCAGTGCCACAATAAACATTTAATGTGTATACAATACACATTCAATGCGTACTGTATTGTGTGTGTGTGAGAGAGAGAGAGAGAGAGAGAGAGAGCGAGAGAGAGAGAGCGAGCGAGAGAGACAAGTGTGTGTGTTAATAAAAAATGTTTAATAATGGTTTAATTAATAAATAGGTTAATAAAATGTTTAATATGTTAAAATGTTTAAAACAAATAATTTTCTTTTACTTTTAACACATATTTCATACAAAATTTGTGTACTTTTATCATTTTTAAACAGTTTATGGGGTAGTCTTGGGAGCCTTGGAACGAATCAGGCGTTTTACATGTAAAATGCGCCCCCTACTTACGAAACTCCCGCATTACGAAAAAGGCGCTGGAACGGATTAATTCCATAAGTAGGGGCCAACTGTATACATATATAAATACAATAACAATGGGTTGCTGATCCGAAAGTCAGCGGTTCGATCCCCACAATCAGCACTATTGGGCCCTTAAGCAAGGCCCTTGTCCCTCAATTGCTCAGTTCTATAAAAAAGGATAATTGTAAGTCGCTCTGGATAAGAGCATCTGCCAGATGCTGTAAATGTCAATGTCAAGTAAACTGCATCAACCTGTTTCGTGTTGCCACACACACACACACACACACACACACACACACACACACACACGCATGCACGCACGCACGCACGCACGCACGCACACACACACACACACACACACACACACACACACACACATAGAGCAAGGGAACAAAGCCTTGTTAAAAATTCTCTTTTAAGAACATGTGGGTTGATGATGACCAGGACTGGATGCATTTGGATGAAGCTTTGACCAAAACACGTTTGTTCTTTCTGTTACTCCCACATTTACACTCAGGCTGGTGCTTTACTGGATACTACACACAAGAACGCCCCCAACGCTGACACTCACATTTGACAGTTGTTTCTAGGCTGCAGTGATCCAGAAACACACACACACACACACACACACACACACAGCCAAATAATATCAAATTACAGAGAAATGTGGTGCCTGCTGTATATGTCTGTATTGCATGTGTGTCCGCGTGTAACAAATATTTTATGACAGAAGAAACACAGCCTCACAGCTGTGATGACATCACTGCCTATAGTTGTCTGTGCTCTCATCACTGTTGAGTAAAACATACCACTAAAAAGAAAAAAAAAAAAACCACACACTGACAGCATGTTAGAGATTTATATGGATTAAACAGTCCTGAAGAAGTATTAGCCCCCTTCATATTCAGTTTCTCTCTCTCTCTCTCACACACACACACACACACACACACACACACACACACACACACAAACAGTGGTACCTCAGTACTTGAACGCTTTAGAGGTCGAACAAATCAGAATTCGACTAAAGAATCTGGGATTTTTTTTGTCCCGGAAGTCGACCAAAATCCGGAAGTCGAACGCTAAAATAGCACGAGAAAAAACGAGACCGGGAGGGAGCAGAAGTGTACACTTTCCGGAAGTCCGGAAGTTGTTGATACTATGGATCACCCTGATAAAGCTAAAAGTAAAGCTAGTGCTAAAGGGCGAAAGCTAAGCTAAAGCACTAAAGCTAAGCTAATGTGCTCAAGCTTAGCTAAAGCGCTAAAGCTAAGCTAAAGCGCGAGCAGCACTGTGAACAATTTTAACGATGAGGTCATAAGCCACTTCTGTAAGGTTTTGAAAAGAAGGCAGAAACAAGCCGAATTAGAAATGTTCAAGAAAACAAAGGAACATTCTGAAGAAGAGACATCGATGCAAAGAGAGTAGCAAGAGAAAAAAAAAAAACAGCTCTAGCTCCTCTTCTCTCCCTCTCCAACATTTACGTATGCCAACTGCTCACCATCACAAAGGTTCAAATTCTTATCTTTATTGTTCTTATGCTTTAACTGTACTGTCTTTTTTATTTTAGTGTTATCGTCTCTTTTGTGAGACTCTGGTTTTGGTGGCTCTAACTCTCTCTGCGCGTTGGAGAGGGGCGTGTCTGTCACGTGCAGGTGGAGTGCTAAACAGACACCTGATTCCACTAAATCACGGGCTATAAAGATGAGCAGAGTGTTCCTCCTAATGCTAGAAGATTGTCCCTCTTCCCTGTGATCTCGCTGGCTCTCACCTCCATGCTCCACCAGTTCCTGCTTTAGTTTGATCTCTGTGTTTCTCTGCATATCTAACAGTGACTGCAATTTCACTCTGCTCTAGTCTTCCATGTGAACAATAATGCACATTTGTTTCCATCTTCACTCTGTGTCCTTCATTTTTGGGTCTGGCTG
>CM045740.1:36598224-36628224 GCA_024760905.1 Plotosus lineatus | reverse complement strand
CAATCGGATTAGTTCTGTAAAAAAAGGAACTATTCCTTAAGCATTCAATTGCCTGGAAGTATAACAAAGCAAACAACTAACTATGGATGGCAAGGCACTGACAAAATATCTCTGGGATAAAGTTGTGGACTGGCACAAGTCAGGAAATGCTATTTAAAAAAAAAAAAAACAGTCTTTATTAATCCCCAGGACCACGGTAAAGTCCAAACTACTTTACAATAAACTTTTCCTCCAATAACTACTGCCTTCCCTTCATAGTTGTCAGTGTGATGAAGCACAGCTTGAAAGATTTCGCCAGCTTTGCTCAAAGAAACATTCTTACACAAATTCTGAGCTCTTTGCATCATGTCCTGTACGTTGCAAATGCCAAATGAACCAGGAACTTGGGAGCTGCATTAAGAAAACCCATGGAAGGTGTTTGTGAAAAGAAAGTTCAGTGCCCAGGGAGCGACCAGAAGTCCCTACCCATGAGCCTTAATACCCCAGACATGCCACTTTCGACTTATTTTTGTTGTTTTAAACCGTTGTTGCCGTTCCCGATTCAAAATTAAAAGTAATTTATGATTTCAGAACAGAGAGGGTAGGTAGAATATATTTAAAATGTTTTTTTTATATAATTTAACCCACAATTTATGAACATCCTCCTTTATTATGCAGATATATTAGCTCGCAAACCTAGTAGCAAACTAAATAATAGAACAAATCCCTAAATGACAGAGCTGTGGTTACTGGAAAACAATTTCTGACCTATTTGGATTGACAATTTGACATCGCTATGGTAATGGATTCTGACGCTCAGGGTCCAGGATGTGCTAGTCTTGGAACAGTCAGCGTGTCAGTGCCATTAGAGGATGTAAGAACACAGATGATGCTGCATCGCCCCAGGCTCACTTCAACCTTCAGGAGGTCACCACACTGCAGGAGGGAACATTCACTGGGGTTGGAAATGACACCTAATAAGAAAATAATGAGAAATTTTCCATTTTATTCCAAGTGTTAACAATTGCACACAATAAACTAGCCAGATTATGAGCATACACGATTGCTGAAGTCCTAAACATGTATGTTTTTTTTATATATATATATATATATATATATATATATATATATATATATATATATATACATACATACATACATACATACATACATACATACATACACATATATATATATATATACATATATATATATATATATATATATATATATATATATATATATATATATATATATATATATATATATATATATAGAGACACTCCCCAACTTACATTTTAGTTAGGTTCCGGACGGCCGAACGTAACATGAAAAAAAAAAAAAAACGTAAGTCATTACTGTATGTTCCAGTGACGTATGACGTTCATACTGTACTATACATCCATAAATACGATTACTGTAACCCATAAAACACCCCGAAATCAATTATTATAAACATAACATTGTAAAATAATATCAAATATATCAAATAATATCAACATTAATTTCAAATAAATTAAATTCAAGCAAAAATAATTTCAAATAGATAAATTTTAATCAAATTCACTCATCAAATATCAAATACAGTATCAAATATTACCTTTAACATTCTCTATGATGAGATCTTTCTGCTTGTAAATTGTTCTGATGGTCGACGGAGCCATTTGGAAGAAACGTGTAACATTCACGTTTTTCACCCGCATCAATTTTCTTGATAATAGCCAACTTTGTTTCTAATGAGATGGCTTGCCGCTTTTTCTGATTACCACTATCACTAGTAGGCTTACGCTTCCGACCAACCATATTTGCTTAGAGTTACAAAAGTCCGCAAAACAGTGTAAACACAAAGATCACAGAGATGACTGGGAAGAAGGAGGGCACGTTCAGTCTGTCGTTTGTAAACAATGGACACAGCGTCATGCGTAAGTAGCGTATTACATCAGCGTACTATGTAGGTACATCTTGTACTACGTACATAGAGCACGCTAAACTCAACTTATAATTTATTTTTTTAAAACATGAAATCGAAAAATACGTAAAACAAATGAATGTAAGTCGGGGAGCGTCTGTATATATACACACACACACATACATATATATATATATAGGTATATATATCTCGTGTGTATATTTTCTTCATTATGTAATATAATGCAATAACTTATAATACAGACATGCTTTAATCACTGTTACCTGTAGCAGTCAGAACTCAAATCTTCAATTCTATTTAATAATAACACAATAAACAAACACTCTGATCCATTACCCATAAACCCACTGCCTCAAATTCCCATACTAACAATTTTTCAATACTTTTGCAAATAGCATGAGTGACCTCTCAGTTGCCCGTGCTAGTTTCTATGGCAACAGTGAAAGAAGGAAGTAAAAAACCCACAACACTTTTATAATGTTGGAAACAAAAATTCATTGCTTTCAGAGATTTCAAGTTCAACTCGCATGGACACCTACGAGTGTGTCTGAAACACGTATTTTTTTTCTGACTGGAATACGCTGCGGTTTCGTCCTCACACTTACAAACATCTATCAGTGCTTAAGCAATGTTTAGCAACAGATCAGACTCTACGTCCAGTTCTACCATCGAAACGGAACATTCCAAACTGAGCCATGATCATATTTATTTGAAGGATTTTTAGACACGTCACTACTCGTACAAGACTATAGATAATAACAACGTATATGACATTATAGGATGCCATAAATTACAGCGGAATTTATACATACAATTGTATAAAACAGTCCATATGTACATTACATCGAGTTCATACAACACAGTATGCATAAAGCAACAATAAATAAAGTAAAAAAAAAACAAAAAACATAGAATGGAGACTTGTATGGACAGTTTACAGCATCTGTGTTAAACATTTTACTGAAATTCAGTGAAACTTGTTTTTTTTTGTTTATTTGTTTTTTTTTTTGTTTTGCATTACTGAAGAATCCATCACTATCCAATATTCCAACATGGCATGGTTCTTTACTGTGGGTTTATATCAAGGCTGGTAAACATCCATGTGCTGTTCAAAGCTAACGGCTAATAAGTACGAGCATATGAAAGTCTTTTTACAAACATATCCAAAAAGTGCTGCTTCTAGTGCAAAGCATTGTACACGTGATACTGTCAGAAATCAGTGCTGCAAAACGTTCTGAGGAGAAATTCCATTCACAAGTCAGAGACTGACAGCTGTGGCCTTGAAGGATTCCGGATAATAAAACGTCAGGGAAAATGTCAACTTGTCGTGCAACCGTACAGCAATCCCAACATATTAGATAATAATGTTCAATTTATTATTCCCAGTCACCCATAAACCTGCAGCTTCCACTCGCACCACTTCAGACGATCGGAGAATTACGTACGGATCTGCTCCAGGAAACCTGGATTGGATTACAGGATAGAAGATGACGGTGTGGATGCTGAATTTGCAGCTGCAGTATTAAGTCGGGTTACGAGAACGAAGCATGAGTAAAGTCAGTGGAAAGAGACCCAATCAGAACAAAATAACGATTCTCTGTTGTGAAGATCAGAGCTATTGGTTTCTGGGAAGCAGGACTGGAGTTTTTTTTTAATAACACAACAAAAACACTTCATTCTGTATCTACTGCAAAAAAAAAAAAAAAAAAAAAAAGGATTATTACGGTAAGTAAGCATAAACGAGTGCAAAATATGGTGTGTGTGTGTGTGTGTGTGTGTGTGTGTGAGCAAGCAAGCGAGAGAGAGAAAGTTGAAATGGTGTAGCCTAATTCTGTCTCCGGAGGCTTCAGGCAGTGGGACGCACAATGTGGCCCCTGAGAAGACAATCTCCGTCTTCCTTTCTTTTACACACGCACCCCCCCCCCCCCCATTCAACCCTCAAGAAGCTTTAAACCTTTAATATCTGACTGTTATTCGTTCATCGATTTGACGGTTAAATTTTATTAACAGACACTTGAACCGAGATGCCTGACAGATGTGCTGATGTCGCATCTTCAGGCTCTGTTCGGATGAAAGGAGAAATATTTTTCTTGCAGCTGCTCACCTCCACTGGGATGTTGTCGGGAGATGTAAGGAATACTTCAAGGGCCTCCGAAATCCCACCAACATGCCCTCCATCCAGAAAGAAGACCCTGGGGGTTTGGGTGGGGGTCCCCTCATTGTAGGTTCCGAGGTTGTCAAAAAGCTCCTCGGTGGTCAGGTGGATGAGATCGGCCCTGAATATCTCAGGGTTCTGGCTGTTGTTGGACTGCCTTGGTTGGCACGTCTCTGCAACATTATGGGATCATCAGGGGTTGTATCTCTGGATTTGCAAACTGGGGTGGTAGTCCCCGTTTTTAAAAAGAGCAACCGGAGAGTCCAGTTATCGTGGAATCACACTCCTCAGCCTACTCAGGAAGGTCTATGCAGGGTGAGAGGAGGATCCGACCAATGGTTGAACCTCGGATTCAACAGGAACAATGTGGTGTTCATCCTGGCTGCATCACTCTCGACCAAATCTATACAGTCTACTCGACCCAGGAGGGGTCATGGGAGTTTGCCCAATCTGGCCACATGATTTGTGGATTTCGAGAAGGCCTTCAACCGTGTCCCTCAGGCTGTCTTGTGGGGTTTGCTTCATCAAGCTGGGACCTCCAGCTCTCATTCTAGCAATTTGTAGCCAAGTTCAAAGCGGCTGGAATGGGAATCAGCACCTCCATGTCCGAGGCCATGGTTCTCAGTCAGAATGAGGTCGTGCTCCAAGTGTACGAGTTTAAGTATCTCAGGGTCCTGTTCACGTGTGAGGGAAGGATGGAGCGAGAGATCGAAAGGCGAGTTTTAAAGCAATGGGTTCAGCGATCTGCTTGTCGTTTGCTGCAGCCTCTGCTGAAAAGCGGAGCTTGTACCGTTCCGTCATAGTGAATTATGGATTGTTTGTCTAGATCACAGGTTTCAAACTCAAAGAACGTGGGAAAAATCCCGCCCTCCAACTGATATTATGCGGCACTTTTAAAGTACGATTACCACATTCTTTGCATCAGTTGTTACCATGCAATGTAATTCATCCTCCATCCACAAGGTGAAGCCAACCTCGTCATTCGGTATCATTCATTTTCTGAACAGCGTAATCCTAATTAGGGTCGCGGGGAGGCTGGCATCCATTTCAACCGACTCCATGCGAGGACAGAGTACACCCTGGACAGCATGCCAGGCCATTGCAGGGCAGAAACACGTTGACAGCTATGCAGCTACTCTTGACGAAACTCAGCAATGGTTCTTTTACAGCCTCACACCTTAGACAGTGAGAGACATGGCTGGCCTTTGATAACCCAAGTCAGCTGCACTGGGGGGATGGGGGGGGGGCAGCAGTGACAACCATTCGTGGGGCTTGAAGCCCCGACCTTTGGATCGGTAATCCAGCACTTTACCACCGGGCCACCATTGCCCCGTGGAGCCAACTGATGTGAAGTAAACAGCTAGTCATGACTCAGGAATGATTGCATGCTAGCTTAACGATGTTCAGCGTCGTCAGAAAACAGGTCGAATGCATAAATAAATAATACGGTCATGCAAATTTCATGTTAGCCCTTTTTGAATAGATGTTGCGGGACTATTACGCCTTCAGTGACACCAAAATTTTAAGGATGTGGCCCTCAGTGGAATTGAATTTGACATCCCTGGTCTAGAGAGTTTGGAGCAATTGGTGGATCATGGGACCGTTTAACAACAACGGAGAATGTTTGTTGTGGTGGATTATGATTCCTCTGATCTAGTTCATAATGAATTGGGAATGTAGGCTGGCTCATGCTGCTCGTTATAGTTCATCAGATCTAGCGCTAAGTGCAAATACATTTGTATGATTATGGAAAATTGGGGGCAGCTGTAGCCGAAAGATTAGACATGCGGCTTTGGGACCGAAAGGTCACTGGTTCAATTCCTGAACCTTCAGGAAAAAATGTGTGACGATGGGGGAGTCAGCTGCACCTTCCCTTCCATCACATAACGGCTGAAGTGCCCTTGAACAAGGCACCTAACCCCTAACTGCTCTTCAGGGTGCCCCCAATGTGTGGCAGCCCACTGCTACAAGTGCTTGAGCTCACTTTGGATGTGTTAAATGCAAAGGGAATAATTTCCCGTATGGAATTAATACAGTATAGCAAAATCAAAAAATCACAAATATCTAACAAAAACAATGCGATCTGAAGGACAGCATTGACAAAGGACAAAGCAAAACCGTTTCCATGGAAATTTTTCACCCTCATGATTTGTGTCTATGGCATCAGTGAGATTCTCCAAGCCGAATGAAGTACTGTTTCGCAGCTGCTCTTCAAGCTTTCAGTTCTGTTTGAGTTCACATCTTCTGGCAGGAAGGGAAAGGCCATGAACTTAGAGATACACGATTTTCTCCTCTCCATCAGGATCCTGGTTCTCTGTTTCCATGGAAACAAAGGCCTGTGGCACCGACAGGGCGTCCCCTTGATAAATCCCTGGCCCTGCCACCCCTGCTGTCCTGGGAGTTGGATCAACATCTGGGAAGAACATCAGCAATGTCAAATAACGGAAGAAGCCTTTCATAAAATATGTATTAAAAATATTTGGATCAACTTGGAGGGTCAATACTGAAGAATACTTGAATGGAGTAACGTTTGAAACACATCAGACCCAATAGAGGTAAATATTTAATTATCATTTTCAATTAATAAGATAAATAAATTAATAAGATAAGTAAACCTCCCAGATAATCTTCCTGAGTTTCCAGTGATGGTGCTCTCACTTTCGCTCTCTCTCTCTCTCTCTCTCTCTCTCACTCTAACTCTCACTCTCCGATGAATTAATGTGAGCTAAAGCAATTTAACGCTATCATGCCCTGAGACACACCTACATCTTCTCCAACGCATCAGTGTTCAACATCTGCTGATCACAGGTTTGGTTCTGTTTATATGCGCGCACACACGCACACACACACACACACACACACACACACACACACACTCGCTCTCTCTCTCTCTCTCTCTGTTCATTTATGGTGCCATTTCCCATCATTCGTAAATGTTAACCTTGGCATTTACACCCTCATCCCGCCAGCAAATATTAATGTTCCATGAAATACACAATTCGGGATAAACCATAATATCCTGATTGAGGCACCGCCTAAAGGCGGTGCTCCCCTGGAAGGTCTTTGCACCCCGAGTTCATTTATTATGTTATGAATAAATGTGGTTCAGTGTTCCTGACAACCATCACTATGCAAATCAGAGATGAATAACAGACAATCAGCATCAAATCAGTGAAGCGTGGACATAGGAAACCCATCCAAAATTAATTAAACAGTTCTACACAGTGACGTACGGACACAGACACAGGAAAGACACGGGACAGCCATCCAAGTCATATTGCATGACTACGTTGGACTGTGCAAGATATTATAGGTCAGGGTACATTTGGCAGAAAAAATAAAAAAACAAACAAATAAATAAATAAATATAAAAACAGGTTGCCAGGTTTAGTATAAGAAACCCTTTGAGGCCTGCTCAGGAAATGTGATTCTATGTACAGAACAATACAGTGGGTTAGATACAACGGATAAACCTTTTTTTATTCCCAGTGTATTCCGGTTTCATCCATCACCCCAAAACAAACACATTACACTAATTAGCTCTTCTGGATTTGAAAGTGAGTGTGAATGGTCGTTTGTATGAGTTGGCACTGCAATAGGCTGGCAAGCTGTTCAGGGTGTAACCCGCCTTTTCCCAGCTTTGGCTAAAATGGGATCCAGGACTGCTACACCTCTAATCAGGATAAGCTGTGTGAATAATGAACAAATAAATAAAATTTCTCAGTTTTTATTCAGTATTTTTTGTAACAGTGATTGAAAAATTGATTTAAGAATGGACTTGAAAGCTGTAAGGTGCCTGTACTTTTTAAAATATCCCTCAGTTCGAGTCGAAGTGAATAAATACTAGTCCTTCTCAAAAAATTATCATAGTGTGATAAAGTTCATTATTTTCTGTAATGTCTGATAAAATTACATTTTCATATATTTTAGATTCATTGCACACCAACTGAAACATTTCAGGTCTTTAATTGTTTTAATGCTGATGATTTTGGCATACAGCTCATGAAAACCCAAAATTCCTATCTCAAAAAATTAGCATATCATGTTCAGGTAGTCTAAACGAGCTATTAACCTAATCATCTGTAACAACCAATTAACTCTAAACACCTGCGAAAGATTCCTGAGGCTTTTAAAAACTCCCAGCCTGGTTCATTACTCAAAACCACAATCATGGGTAAGACTGCCGACCTGACTGCTGTCCAGAAGGCCATCATTGACACCCTCAAGCAAGAGGGTAAGACACAGAAAGAAATCTCTGAGCGAATAGGCTGTTCCCAGAGTGCTGTATCAAGCCACCTCAGTGGGACGTCTGTGGGAAGGAAAAAGTGTGGCAGAAAACGCTGCACAACCAGAAGAGGTGACCGGACCCTGAGGAAGATTGTGGAGAAGGGCCGATTCCAGACCTTGGAGGACCTGTCGAAGCAGTGGACTGGGCTACAGATGCCGCATTCCCCATGTCAAGCCACTTTTGAACCAGAAACAGCAGCAGAAGCGGCTGACCTGGGCTACAGAGAAGCAGCACTGGACTGTTGCTCAGTGGTCCAAAGTACTTTTTTCGGATGAAAGCAAATTTTGCATGTCATTCAGAAATCAAGGTGCCAGAGTCTGGAGGAAGACTGGGGACAAGGAAATGCCAAAATGCCTGCAGTCCAGTGTCAAGTCCCCACAGTCAGTGATGGTCTGGGGTGCCATGTCAGCTGCTGGTGTTGGTCCTCTGTGTTTTATCAAGGGCGGGGTCAATGCCGCTAGCTATCAGGAGATTTTGGAGCACTTCATGCTTCCATCTGCTGAAAAGCTTTATGGAGATGAAGATTTCATTTTTCAGCACGACCTGGCACCTGCTCACAGTGCCAAAACCACTGCTAAATGGTTTACTGACCATGGTATTACTGTGCTCAATTGGCCTGCCAACTCTCCTGACCTGAAGCCCACAGAGAATCTGTGGGATATTGTGAAGAGAAAGTTGAGAGACACCAGACCCAACACTGTGGATGAGCTTAAGGCCGCTATCGAAGCATCCTGGGCCTCCGTAACACCTCAGCAGTGCCACAGGCTGATTGCCTCCATGCCACACCGCATTGAAGCAGTCATTTCTGCAAAAGGATTCCCGACCAAGTATTGAGTGCATAACTGAACATCATTATTTGAAGGATGACTTTTTTTGTATGGAAAACACTTTTTTTATTGATCGGATGAAATATGCTAATTTTTTGAGATAGGGATTTTTGTTTTTTCTTTACTTTTTTGCCAAAATGATCAATATTAAAACAATAAAAGGCTTGAACTCCTTCAGTTGTGTGTAATGAATCTAACATATATAAAAGTTTAATTTTTATCAGTACATTACAGAAAATAATGAACTTTATCACAATATGCTAATTTTTTGAGAAGGACTAGTATTCATTATGAGGGAACAGCTTGTTGTTTAGAAATACACATAAGCTTGTGCATGTTCCTTCTCCTATGTCCTACGGTCCCACAACTTTCCTACCAATCTGGCAACCTGTAAAACTTTATTCATTTAGCGAAGTAGCTTCCAGGGAGGCAGAAGGTGTTTTCTTAAAATGCTTCCTCTGGACACTAATAGCAATGGGTTCCAGAAAAGAACATTTCCAATCATAAAGGTACACCTTGGTGGATTTCTATTCCTCTTTTATCACCACTGTCAGGTTTCAGACAGCTGGGCTTTGCAATAACATGTGTCGCCCATATGTTGCTGGAACAAGAAGCAGCCATGGTGAAGAGGAAGATGCAATAGAAAAAGCTTTCTGTTGATGTGCAGGGTCAGACAGACACCCACAATAATAATAATAATAATAATAATAATAATAATAATAATCTTTTCCTTTTGGCTTTTTCCCTTTTTCATGGGTCGCCACAGTGAATCATCTGATTTGCATATTTGATTTGGTGTGGGTTTTTACGTCGGATGCCCTTCCTGACACAACCCTTAGCAAGGGACAGAAACACGCTGACGGCTTTGCAGCTACTCTTTACAAAAGTCAGCAATGGTTCTTTTACATGCCTCTCACCATAGACAGTGAGAGACACGGCCGGCCTTTGATAACCCAGTTAACTGCACTGGGGACAGTGACAACCTTGCTCGAACCCCCAACTTGAGGATTAGCGATCCAGCGCCATTTACCACCAGACCACCACCGCCCCTGAATAATAATAATAATAATAATAATAATAATAATAATAATAATAATAATAATCCTTGCAAAGCGCTTCACAAATAGAGTTACAGGGATCCCTCACTTTCCGCTGTTAATTGGGACTGATACCCCTCTGTGATAACTGAAATCCGCGAAGTAGGATCAACCATCTTTGACGAACATATATGTACATGTTTATATAATATCAATAAATACATATTCAATTATATAAATGCTTATAATAAAAATTGAATATTAAAAATAATGCATAAGATGTAAATAAAATATAAATACACACGCATACAGACACGCGCAGATGCGCACCTCACAAAAATGTGGTTTTGATGGGAGATTTTGGGTTGTTTTTTGTTTGTGTTTGTTTCGTGTTTTGTTTTGGGTTTTTTTGCATAATCCAAAAGGTTAAGGAAAATGCCACAAAAACAAGGCCGATTTTCAATATTCGTCAAAATAAACATTAAAAAAAAACCCAAACAAACAAACAAACAAACAAAAAAAAACGCAATGCACTGAAGCCGCATAAATTGAAGCGCGAAGTAGCGAGATATCTGTGTATTAATGTGTACAATAGCTGTTGCCACCTGGCAACCCAGAAAAAAGGAAGGTGAGACTTTCATGTTATTGCGTACGCAGCTATTTCACACTGTGCAAATCAAACATATGTGTTGCTAAAGTCATGTGTAGATCTGTTGTTTCCACACAGATTTTTCAAATATTAATTAATAAAGGAATTGGATTGATCGGCAGAATCTTTGAAGGCATCGGTATAGATGAAAATAAACACGATACATTCCCATCCCAACACACACAGTTATGCACCTCTATAACACATTGACCTCATAAATTAACTTGTGTCATTGTGACTGACAACAACTCTGGGCGAGGGTGGGATACACCACGGACAGTTTCGCCAGGCCATCGTAGGGCCAACACTCTCACACACACACACCAAGATGTGCTTTGAAACAGCAAATCAGCCTATTGTGCATGTTTTTGGACTGTGGGAGGAAACTGTAGTACTCAGAGGAAACCCACACAAGCACGGGGAGAACATGCAAACTCCACACAAAAACGCCCAAGTTGGGATTCGAACCCAGGCCTTCTTGCTGTGAGATGGACAATATACAATACACAGATGCAATGTCCAGAACCTTGATTCACATGACAGGCCCATCCCTTTACTTATGACACGGTCATGGTAACACGGTTCTGGGAAGCTTCTCTAGATTTTGGAGGACGGCTGTGGGGATTCGTGCTGATTCAGGCAGAAGAACCGTAGTGAGGTTAGTCAATGAAGTTTATTGAGATGGCTTAGGGTTCAGTCTATTCACCCGAATGGGATCAGCGTGGTGAACCTTGGAAAACCTGCCCTCATGGAGCTTGCATGCTCTAATCCCTCAATCTATGGATACAGTCTTTACAAGATCTTGAAGAGATCCTGATCTTGAACTTGATTTATAAAAAAAGTTCTGAATTAAGTTCTGGTTCCAATAAAAATAAATTGTAATACTCGTGCAGAACCACATATGCATTGAATATTCGGGTGTTTTGACGGTTTCACTGCTCATTCATAGAAGTGGGTGTGTCCAAAGCTTTGATCGGTACAGTATGTGGGGTGAGAAACAATGCACTAGTGTTCAAGTGTGGACCGGTACATCAAAAGATCACCACAACATTTAACAGAGAAATATGAGATTATGAGGTTAATTCTTGGTGCTCGGTCTCTATCTGTCAGACACGTCTGTGTGTAATGAGGTTGCTAAAGATTTCTCAGATCGATACGCCAGTCAGTCTCGCGTTGGACATCCACAATGATTCATACACCAATGCCATCGCCGCCGCCCTGATGGTCAATAGAAGGTTGATTGATATCCATGACTGATAATGATGATGATGTGTGTGTTTGTGTGTGTGTGTGTGTGTGTGTGTGTGTGTGTGCGCGCGCGCGCACGCTAATGTTTCCAAAATCTTCTGATGAAATGAAATAGTTTACATTTAATTCACGTCATTTAAAATATATTTGATCTCTTATTCATGCGAGTACATCTTATTCATGTGGGCACATCATTCATTCATTTTCTATAACCGCTTAATCCTAATTAGGGTTGTGGGGAGGCTAGTGCCCATCCCAGCAAACTCAGGGCAAGTGCAGAGTACACCCTGGATGGCTCGCCAGGCCATCACAGGGCGGAAACACGCTGACTGCTATGCAACTCCTCTTGTCTAAGTCAGTAATGGTTCTTTTACATGAACCTCCCACCATAGACAGTGAGAGACGTGATCGGCCTTTGGTCATATTATAGATGTTACAATTTCATATTTTGTGTGTGTGTGTGTGTGTGTTTGTGTGTGTGTGTGTGTGTGTGTGTGTGTGTGTGTGTGTGTTTGTGTGCCAGATATACTAGTATATATGGCTCACAGAGGATTAGATTTTAAAATGTGTCTTTTTTTTTTTTTGGCTCTCTTAGTCAAAAAGGTCCCCGACCCCTGATCTTATGTTGTACATTTCCAGAGTATAGGTACAGTATTTACATTTGGGGCAGTGGTGGTCTAGTGGTATAGGGCGCTGGATCGCTGATCCAAAGGTTGGGGGTTAGAGTCCCACTCTCCACAAGGTTGTCACTGTCCCCCCCAGTGCGGCTAACTGGCTTATCAAAGGCGGGCCATGTCTCTGACTGTCTATGGTGAGAGGCATGTAAAAGAACCATTGCTGACTTTCGTAAAGAGTAGCTGCAAAGCTGAAAGGAAGACAGACAGGTACAGTATTTTCATTTGCAGATTACTTGGCGTGCTTAAGGAAAAGTTTCCATGATGTAATCGTTGAAATATATGGAATCGGAAACTTCGGACCAGTGTTCCCCCCTATTAGTCCGTTAAACCAAGACATGACTGTATAGACGCTCTGGATGCTGTAGGACAGTCTTGGTTGACACGTCTCTGCAACATCGCGTGGCCATCGGGGGCTGTACCTCTGGATTGGCAAACTGGGGTGGTTTTCCAGATTTTTAAGAAGGGGGACCGGAGGGTGTGTTCCAATTATCGGGAAATTACACTCCTCTGCCTACCTGGGAAAGTCTCTACAGGGGTACTCGATAGCCGAACCTCGGATTCAGGAGGAACAATGTGGTTTTCGTCCTGGCCGTAGCACTCTTGACCAACTCTATACGCTCCACAGGATTCTGGAGGGGGCATGGGAGTTTGCCCAATCTGTTCACATGTGCTTTGTGGATTTGGAGAAGGCTTTCGACCACCGTGTCCCTCGAACGATCTTGTGGGACGTTCTCCGAGAGTACGGTATTCCAGACCCGTTGCTACGAGCCATTCAGTCGCTGTATCACCGGAGCCAGAGTTTGGTCCGTATTGGCAATAACAGGTCGACTTAGTTTCCGGTGGGAGTTGGAGTCCGCCAAGGCTGTCCTTTGTCACCGATTCTGTTCATAATTTTTATGGACAGAATTTCTAGGCGCAGTCGAGGCGTTGAGGGGTTCTGGTTTGGTGGCCATCGGATCTCGTCTCTGCTTTTTGCGGATGATGTTGTCCTTTTGGCTCCATCAAGTCAGGACCTCCAGTTCTCATTGGAGCGATTCGCAGCCGAGTGCAAAGCAGCCGGGATGAGGATCAGTACCTCCAAGTCTGAGGCCATGGTTCTCAGTCGGACAATGGTGGAATGCACCCTCCAGGTCGGGAATGAGGTCCTGCCGCAAGTGGAGGAGATTAAGTATCTTGGGTTCTTGTTCACGAGTGAGGGAAGGATGGAGCGAAAGATCGAAAGACGGATCACTGCAGCCTCTGCTGTTAAGTGGTGCCTGTACCGGTCCATCGTGGTGAAGGAGCTGAGCCGCAAGGCGAAGCTCTCAATTTACCAGTCGATCTACGTTCCAACCCTCACCTATGGTCATGAGCTTTGGGTAGTGACCGAAAGAACAAGATCACGGATACAAACGGCTGAAATGAGCTTCCTTCGCCGGGTGGCGGGGTTCTCCCTTAGAGACAATGTGAGAAGCTCTACCATTCGTGGACAGCTCGGAGTAGATCCGCTGCTCCTCCGCATTGAGAGGGGCCAGTTGAGGTGGCTCGTGCATCTGGTCAGAATGCCTTCCGGACGCCTTCCTGGTGTGGTGTTTCGGGCATGTCCAACCGGGAAGAGACCCCAGGGTCGACCTAGAACACGCTGGAGGGACTATGTCTCTCGGCTTGTCTGGGACCGCCTCAGTGTCCTCCCGGGAGAGTTGGAGGAAGTGGCTGGGGAGAGGGATGTCTGGACCCGACCCGACCCTGGATTTAGCGGAAGATGATGATGATGATGATGTATACTTATTTTTATATTAATATTCATTCGGATTTGAACTTGTTCTTTGTATGCATCTCTTAAATAAAGTTTACTTAACTTTCTTACACAAAAGAAAGTGTTCTAAAGGAGTTCAACGGCACCCTTGTGCACTTGAAAGACCAGAAGTCTGTATAAGCCACAGCAAGTATACTACTTTTGCAAGTACGCTACTTTCGGTGTTGAGCGCCTCACATATTGTAAGCGTTGATTGACTGTTTTAAGCTTCATGTAAAGTGACTCAGGAAAATAAGTGACTTATTTGAAATTAATGTTGATATTATTTTACAATGTTATGTTTATAATAATTGATTTAGGGGTGTTTTAAGAGATACGGTAATGGTATTTATGGATGTATAGTACAGAATGAGCGTCATATGTCACACGTCACTGTAACAACCTGCGTTCACTTTCAACTTACGTTCGGCCGTCCGGAACCAATTAAAAACATAAGTCGGGGAGCGTCTGTATTTATATTTTTATGTGAGGTGTGCATCTGTGCAATCGTGCTTGTCTGTATGTGTGCATGTACCGTATTTTCCGGACTATAAGCCGCTACTTTTCCCCCGCACGCTTTGAACGGCTTATACAGGGATGCGGTTTTTTCTATGAATTTTTATTCAGCCCTCGGGGGGAGGGCTCTGGGGCTGTTCAACTCCGACATTGAAGAGGATGACGTCAGTGGCTTCAGTGCGCAGGAGGAAGATGAATAAGTGACTTGTAGTGTCAGTGCGCAGGAGAAATGAAGTGACAGTGGTTTGGTGTTCAGTAGTTTTAATGCTCAGGAGAAGATGAGAAGTGACTTGTGGTTTCAGTGCACGGGAGAATGAAGCGACTTTAATAGTTGCGAAGTTGGCTTTAACAGTGCGCAGGAAGAAAAAGTGACAGTGGTTTGGTGTTCAGTGCTTTCAGTATGCAGGAGGAAGAAAAATAAAGCAACTTTGTTTTAGTGCACAGGAGGAAGATGAATAAAACTATCAATGACTTTTCTGTTTTGTTTGATCGGCACTTTTACTGCCGTGTTACAGGCACTGTTCGGAAACAATCAGTTCAGGTATATGAATGAACAGTTATGGTACAAAATCCTTCTATGTAAATGCTGCATCTTATTTCTCAGCCTAGATATCAGCAGCTTATAGTCCGGTGCGGCTTATATGTGACAAAATGGGTATTTCTTTTCCATTTTAGTGGGTGCAACTTATACTTGGGTGCGCTCTATGGTCTGGAGAATACGGTATTTATATTTTATTTACATCTTATGCATTATTTTTGAATGTTCAATTGTTATTTTAAGAATTTATAGCATTGAATATGTATTTATTGATATCATATACACATACACATGTACGTATACGTCACTCAGGAGGGTCCCGATTCCCATTGACCGTGAAAAGTGAAGGTCCACTGGATATTTTTTTTGGACCAGGGACTGTATTTTGGTTAACCGCCTGCCAGTAATCAAAGTTGTTACTTACCAGGAAGCATCGGTCACCTATAATGAAATGGGCTTCGTTAAGTGGGACTTAGTATCCGACTGCAGAAACAATTAGCCCAAGGAATTGAGAATCGAACTGAGTCCCTTGAATCAAAACCTCGATTACAGATTCACACATACATCCCATAATACAATATCATATTGCTCAGTACCTTCAACCCACAGCTCGTCCTGCATGCTGATTGTGGGATGTGTGTGATTGGACAAAGCCAGCAGAGAATTCAGACTGTTCTGGGCACTGGCAGAATTCACGTAGCCGGGATGCTGGTGACTGTTGTGCTGATATTGATGCTGGCAGTGATTAAAATGGCGATTGTTCATGGACGACGCCAGGAAAGCTGCTTCATTTACAAAAATGGACCCTTCCTCATCCAAGCCACTGTGATGACCGTGAGGGACACTCTTTATCAAGGAAAAAAAGAGAAAAAGAAAAAAGGACATAGCAACAGGTAAGTGCAACTCAACACATAACATGACATGAAAATGCAACAGCGCTCATTTTAACGCTGACCAAAGAACAGTAAAAATGAGTCAGAGTGACTTTTCAATCTTTTTCTCCCCCCAGACTTTTTCTGATGATCTTCCATGTCCTGTTAAGTGTAGTCACGCGTAATACACTCCCGACACACTCTCTTTTCAGTTTTCCAATGCCATTCACTAAGGTCATAAATTTCAGCAAAGACAAACATGACGGTAATGACAGTGGTACCTCACCTTACAAAATTAATCCGTTCCAGGCCTTTTTCGTAAATTGAACCGCATTTTACCTGTAAAACGTGTGATTCATTCCAAGGCTCCAAAATGCAACCCCCTAAACCCTTTAAAAATTATAAAAGCCAACCTTTTAAGACCTTCTGCTTCAATATCGTACCAATGGTAGACAGGTTTGGCCATACTAGTCCTTCTCAAAAAATTAGCATATTGTAATAAAGTTCATTATTTTCTGTAATGTACTGATAAACATTAAACTTTCATATATTTTAGATTCATTGCACACCAACTGAAATATTTCAGGTCTTTTATTGTTTTAATTCTGATTAGCATATCATGTTCAGGTAGTCTAAACGAGCTATTAACCTAATCATCTGAATCAACCAATTAACTCCAAACACCTGCAAAAGATTCCTGAGGCTTTTAAAAACTCCCAGCCTGGTTCATTACTCAAAACCGCAATCATGGATAAGACTGCCAACCTGACTGCTGTCCAGAAGGCCATCATTGACACCCTCAAGCAAGAGGGTAAGACACAGAAAGAAATCTCTGAGCGAATAGGCTGTTCCCAGAGTGCTCTATCAAGCCACCTCAGTGGGACGTCTGTGGGAAGGAAAAAGTGAAAGAAGGGCCGATTCCAGATCTTGGGGGACCTGTGGAAGCAGTGGACTGAGTCTGGACTAGAAACATCCAGAGCCACCGTGTACAGGCGTGTGCAGGAAATGGGCTACAGGTGCCGCATTCCCCAGGTCAAGCCACTTTTGAACCAGAAACAGTGGCAGAAGCGGCTGACCTGGGCTGCAGAGAAGCAGCACTGGACTGTTGCTCAGTGGTCCAAAGTACTTTTTTCGGATGAAAGCAAATTTTGCATGTCATTCGGAAATCAAGGTGCCAGAGTCTGGAGGAAGACTGGGGACAAGGAAATGCCAAAATGCCTGAAGTCCAGTGTCAAGTCCCCACAGTCAGTGATGGTCTGGGGTGCCATGTCAGCTGCTGGTGTTGGTCCACTGTGTTTTATCAAGGGCGGGTCAATGCAGCGAGCTATCAGGAGATTTTGGAGCACTTCATGCTTCCATCTGCTGAAAAGCTTTATGGAGATGAAGATTTTCATTTTTCAGCACGACCTGGTACCTGCTCACAGTGCCAAAACCACTGCTAAATGGTTTACTGACCATGGTATTACTGGGCTCAATTGGCCTGCCAACTCTCCTGACCTGAACCCCATAGAGAATCTGTGGGATATTGTGAAGAGAAAGTTGAGAGACACCAGACCCAACACTGTGGATGAGCTTAAGGCCGCTATCGAAGCATCCTGGGCCTCCGTAACACCTCAGCAGTGCCACAGGCTGATTGGCTCCATGCCACGCCGCATTGAAGCAGTCATTTCTGCAAAAGGATTCCCGACCAAGTATTGAGTGCAGAACTCAACATAATTATTTGAAGGTTGACTTTTGCTAATTTTTAAAATAAATATGCTAATTTTTTGAGATAGGGATTTTTGTTTTTTCTTTACTTTTTTGCCAAAATGATCAATATTAAAACAATAAAAGGCTTGAACTACTTCAGTTGTGTGTAATGAATCTAACATATATAAAAGTCTAATGTTTATCAGCACAGTACAGAAAATAATGAACTTTATCACAATATGCTAATTTTTTGAGAAGGACTAGTATACCTTTGCGATATCACTTGAGCCCGTTTCTTCTTCTCACTCGCATCGGAAATCATATGCGCGCGCACGTGTGTGTGTGTGTGTGTGTGTGTGTGTGTGTGTGTGTGTGTGTTGTCCATGTCTTCTTAGCAGAGTTATAAGTTATAATCTTACAAATGTTTATAGAAGGTTAAAATCCTGAGTCAAGAAATAAAGCATAAAACAACAGTAACCTTGTCCTTTACACGCAAAGCATCATGGGGGGCTGCGTCATCTCTCCTAGCCAACGGGATCCCTGTCCAAGATGGCGTCAGGCGGACCTGTCCAAGATGGCACTTGAGTGAAGGTGACACGAACGACAGCTCAGTTGTTAGCCAATGGGAGGCCAGCAGGGCGGGATGTTTGAACGTCATTGATGGGAGAGCAGCTCATACATTGTTTGAATTTTTCAGATGGTGCTTTCGTAACGTGAGCTTGTTTCGTATACAGAGACAAAAATTTTCGGAAAATGCGTTTCGTAACCTGAATTTTTCGTTTGGTGTGACTTTTGTAAAGTGAGGTACCACTGTATTCAAATAGATACATGTTAACTATTATTATTCTATTTTAGATACAGCAACACCTACACTCCTACAGCATCCATGATGAAGGTAAATAATACAGTGTCTGTACAAGACAAACCCAAAGTAAACCTTGGATTAAAGTGCCTCAGTTTCCAATAAGATGAGAAAGAAAAACACCGGCGTAACCCTGAAACTGAAACACACGTCTCTATCCGTTTTCACTTCTGGCAAACTGAGAAGTTTTATTTAGAAGAGATATTTCCTGACAATAAAAAAAATCTCTACTCACCATGAGACAATATCCATGAAAAGGGGAGCAAGGGAGAACACATGACATTTCCCTAAACCATTTCTATCCTGAGTGGACTGGCCTCATCCAGAACGACTCGGACATCTACATCTACAGGACATGTGATCCGCTGAAGGAATTGATGATGATTAAAATGATATGAAATCCGTAAAAAAGTCAGTGTCTCTTCACAACTGTACATCACACATGGGGAACTTGTGTTGCATGAAACTGGAGACTCTGTAGCCAATGATGACTAAAAATCCTGAAAAAAGTATTGTATGCAAATTTCAAACAAGGCAGCATGAAGGCAAAGAGGTTAGCACATCTGACTCCGAAGGTTCTGCGTTTCCTTTACATGTTCTCACCGTATCTGGGTGGGGTTTCTCTGGGTTTCCTCCCACAGTCCAAAGACATGAACATTAGGCAAACTGGCTGCCCCAAACTGCCTCACTCATTCTCAAATACTGTGGGTCAGTATCAACCAATCGATGCAAAGTTGCAAGTCAAATGAGTAGCCAGACATGGCGGTGGGCGTGTCCAAAACCAATCTGTTAATATTCAATATCCTCAAAACTAAAAAACTAATGGATGACTGGCAAAAAAGTGTTTTTTTTATAATATTCATTCAAATTTAAATGATTCTAACATAATAAAATGAAGGCATTTAAATAAATCACCAGCATCATCGAACTGACAGAAACATTAATACAAGACATGTGATTATTTCCTTTCTTCCAAGATTCACTCATGCACTCGTTATTTATGATGCTGATTACTAGTAACAAAAAAAGTTTGTCAGACCAAATTTATCTGTGTATTATAACATTACATCACACAAATGCACTATTTCAGTCATGTGACTGTCTCCTGCAACCTTGAAGCACTGAAAGAGAGCAGCTGTAGTTGCTCGTGTGTGGATAGACGTGATATGTGGACATTCATTCCTGGGGAAATAATCTCCAGTTTCAGGCAACTTGAGTCTCCCATGTGCGTGGGGTTCATGGGAGATTCTGGACTAACAAGCAGCATCTATAATCTGTAACCCCAAGCAGGGGACTATCTTTCTGGAAGAATGGTGACCCACTCCCCAGTACGGATTCTGACAAGCTGTAGGACCAATGACAGTGATCGAGATAGAGATATACTATCGGATGTAGAATCAAAAGTTTGTCTGTGTGGTCGGACATCACAAGCCAACACACACACACACACACACACACACAGACACGCACAAAAACAGAATTTCTGTTAAAACAACCCTCAGTGCAGCTAACTGGATTATCAAAGGCTGGCCATGCCTCTCACTGTCCATGGCAGAGGTCTCCAATCTTATCCACAAGGTGATCTCACCAAGATGGCTCCACTCCAGAGTTGAATGTGGAATCCAGTTTTTCTTTTCTTTTCTTTTCTTTTGATGACCTGTGATTGGAATAGGTGGAAGGTGTGGCTACTGTTTGTTTGAAGTGAAAACCTGCACCCACACTGGCCCTTTGTGGATAAGATCGGAGACCCCTGGTCTATGGTGTGACATTCATGTAAAAGAGCCATTGCTGACTTTCGCCAAGAGTAGTTGCATAGCCATCAGCGCGTTTCTACTCTTCGATATCCTGGTGAGCTGTCCAGGGTGTACTCTTCCCTCGCCAAGAGTTGACTGAGACGGGTGCCAGCTTCACCGTGACCCCAAATGGGATTAAGCGGCTCAGAAAATGAATTAATGTTAAAACAAGCTTTATTTTCCCTGTTCAGTGACTGTTCTGTCCTAATGTATGAGACCTCATAAAGCCGGACCCAGTCCCAGTCACGCAGGACACATGGTACCTGAATGATATTGCAGTCTGTCACAGAACAGCGTGTATACGCGCAGTCAGAACTGCAGCTACATTAGCATTGCCAATTCTATTAACTGCATCCATATGGAGCGTTGTCAGAGGAAACCCATGCAGGCAGTGATATAATTTATCAACAAAGCCTGGATCTTGGCGCTTTGAGGCATCTGAGGTATATTACCTACGGTGTCTCTTGCTGTTAGTCTGTCCATAAAGACTGTTTTTGTATCGTTTCACTCCTTCCATCTACCTTCTGTATTGTTAAAATCCCTGGAACTAAATCACCGGGTTGCAGTAATGTAAACACTGTAGTGTTGATTTCAAATACTTTTATTTAGCAACCCTTTCTCATTAATCATGAACTTATTAGTGCAGCCAATGATCATGCCAAAGAGACAGATGAGACCTGAATTACTCACATTCTCCCAGATAATGAAAAATAAGAAAAAGGCCGCACTGTGGCTGGGTGCAAGTGTGCGAAATTGAATGAGACATTTGAGCACAGACGAGACTACGGTGTGACTAGGAAAAGAAATTATTTCCCGGCCAGTGACTCTGTACACCTGATTTGAGTAAACTCGAGTCGAAAGCTGCGCAGCTAGAAATAAGAAATGGTTCAGAGGCACTGCTGTCTTCCTCAACCATAGAGGTGTGTGTTGAAGGAACATCCTGGTCTACTCATATCACTCAATAAGAGATATCATGGGACTAACAGCCAATAGGAGAGGCACTGATGGGGGGGTGGGGGGTGGAGAAAACAGAACCAAAACCGCAGACACATCAGGGAATAAATAATGGATATTTTATCAATCTGTGTAAATAAGCACACTGTCTAGACCAGGGGTGCTCCATCCTGCTCCTGGTGACTTTCCAGGAGCTTCCAGATGACTTTATCTCCAACACTAATGTGGCCCATGTGACATGTAAGATCCAGTCAGGTCTTAAGACATCGCAAAGTCCCTTGATTAGATGATTGGATGGTTAGGTGGGCCACATTAGTGTTGGAGATAAAGTCATCTAGAAGGTAGATCTCCAGGAGCAGGATTGAGCCCCCCTGGAGATCTACCTTCCAGATGACTTTATCTCCAACACTAATGTGGCCCATATGACATGTAAGATCCAATCAGGTCTTAAGACATTTCAAAGTCCCTTGATTAGATGATTGGATGGTTAGCTGGGCATGATTAGGGTTGGAACAAATGCCTTCTGGAAGGTAGATAGATCTCCAGGAGCAGGATTGAGCACCCCTGGTCGAGACAAAATAAACGTCCCGCACTTGTTTCAACAAACTTTAGCAACATCACAACACTTATTTCCATCCGGAGCCGGGCTCATTGTTCACTGAACTGATGACAGGAAAACTGAAGCACTCCATAAAGTCATCTCCAGCACATTTCAAATATTCTCAATAGTGTTAAAGTCAAAACTCTGGGCTGCGAGTACATGTGCGAAAATGATTCCTCATGCTCCCTGGACCGCTTGATTTAGGCTGACAGCTCACTTTATATCATTAGCATATAATGGTGCTGGGCCTCTACCTGAACCTCTGAAGCGACAATGCCACTGGGATTGCATGCTGCATTCAAGGCCAAAGGCAGCAATAAAATATTATATTGCGTAACAGTTTTTGGCCCAGCAGGGTATGCCCTATGATTGCCTCGACTGTGAGAGAGCGGCGGATACTGATAAAACTGAATGTAATGTACAATGATAAACAGTTTGGCGTAGGACAGAAGAAAAAAAAAATGAGGAGATAAGTCTGACCGGAATAGTTGGGCGACAACTTTATCTCATTTTCAAAGAGACATGAAAGGTGGTTTAGGGAGAGCTTTCCGTCGACATCACTACTTTGGTGTTTGGCAACAGGGAAAAAAAAATAGCAAAAGAAATCTCAAGCCCCTGCTGAAGGCAAATCCTTATATATACAACACACGCACTGAGAGAGAGAGAGAGAGAAAGAGAGAGAGAGAGATCCCTGAAGTCAGTTTTCAGCATAACTCTGTGGTAAACAGTTCAAGTCAAACAACATTCAATACTTTTTAAAAGGCCAACATTAAACTGCTGCCGTGTTTTGCCTGCAGGCGAAACAACATTTGCATACTAATCTGCCTTTGGTGGGTGATGCATACTTGCAATAGTTTCGTCTGCAAGTGCACAGCAAAGGAAAACAAAAGAAATCGACTTGAGGGGAAAGCGAGTTCAAAGAGTCGACTAAGTTCATGAAGAAGGAAAGTGATCTGAAAAGAAAAACAAACAAACAAAAAAGGATGCAAATTGAGTTTCAAATCCTTCCACCGCAAAGCAGACTATGGACAGCCTGACGAAGACTCTTGCATGAGTCAGAAGTGCTCGGGATGCTGAACTCGCTTGTTTTGTCTAATTTTCTGCAGCGAAATACTGAAGGTGGCGGACAAGCTTTCTGAGAATCCATCAATTGTTCGTACTCTTTTCTATCATGGACAGCATTCACAGCTTCTGTAGTCTGAGCAAAAGCTCTTGTGTGGGATCAGCCCTACTTGGAGGACTTGTTGTTCTTCCTTGGACAATCTTTGGTAGGTACATGGCACCGCAAACCAGGAACAGCCCGTGAGACGCCCGGTTTTGGACAGGGGTGCTCAATCCTGCTCCCGGAGATCTACCTTCCAGAAGGCATTCGCTCCAACCCTAATCATGCCCAGCTAACCATCCAATCATCTAACCATGGGACTTTGAGATGTCTTAAGACCTGACTTGATCTTACATGTCACATGGGCCACATTAGGATTGGAGATAAAGTCATCTGGAAGGTAGATCTCCAGCAGCAGGATTGAGCACCGCTGGTTTTGGAGGAGATTAAACCCAGGTACAATGTGATTGTCGAAGTCACTCAGCTCCCCATGTTTGCCCATCGTTCCCATCTTCCATCATCAACTTCAAAAACGGACTGTTCCCTTTATCCCTGATATATCAGACACCTTGACAAGTTGTGTGGGCCCAGTGGTGTAGCGGTAAAGGTGCCACGCTAATGACTGAGAGGTCGGGCATACATCTGTTCACCTGGCAGGAGAAATGGGACCGGTTAAAATACTGGGACGGTAACCTGCGATGGACTCGGGTCTCATCCACAAGGAATTTAACACCTTGTGAAACCATAACCCGAAAGCTTCTGATCAGAAACCCAGAACCTGAACCACTGAGCCACCACTGTCACTTCATCTGTCAGGGCTCATAATGTTTTAATTTTATGGCTCATTGGTGTAAGAGAGAAAGAGAACATTTGGACACGCCTTCTAATTCAGTTAGCGTGTGTCCCAATGTTTTGCTGATGCATGAAAGATTAAAAAAAAAAGATACTCATACGTACTTTTGCATCATCTCCTGACCCTTGGTGAGCTTCCGGCTTGATGTTTGTAACCAGCAGGCTGCGCTGGCGTTCATACCTCCACCTTTCCATCATCCTTTGCTGCATTTCCAGCTTCTCCCTCTCTCTCTCCACGCTCCGCTGTCCTTCCCTCAGCCTCTCCAGACTCTGTTGGTACTCTTGCTGCTGTTCTTTCAGCTCCTCGCGTTGGTGCTGCAGCTTCTGCGCCTCCTCGTGGCACTGTTGCTCCCGCCGTGCCAGCTCGCTTTCCCTTTCCTCATAACGCAGCTGCTGGGCTTGGCACTCACGTGTCCACCGCTGCCGTTCCCGAGCAGCCCGAGCCAACTCCTGCCTCCGCCGCTCTGCCTCTCGTTGCCGCTCCTGCTCCTGCAGGGAACCCTGTGAGAGTCGCTGGTGGGCAGAACTCGAGAGGAGGAGGAGAAGGAGACGGCGCACTTCGTAGCGACTGTCCTGGATGGTAACCATGGCCTGAAAATAATGATAAGTTTTGAAAAACTTGAAACAAACAAAAAAAACATGTAAATGTACCTCGGATAGCGGTGGCAGCCAAGCAGAAATTGTGACCGTTTATGTTACAGGTATATGACATAGTAAAGTCAGTAATGGCTGATCTCTCGACCTTTGGAGATGGACTTCTCAAGTACCAGCACACCGATCACTGGATCTTATCAACTCCGTGTCATGTGATGTTATTTACAAATATCACAGAAGAAAAGGAACGCTGCTCTCAGTCATACAATACGTTTCTTGTTTTGCACCGAGGTAGCCTAAGATGTTCCAAAATCTAAATACATATTTCAACGCTTATATAATGGGTATAAATAAACATAGATATTAATGCATGGCAATGAATGGTCAGCTCCGAATATAATTACCGATTATGCACTGAAGGCGAGGTGGAGGTCACTGAATATTTATTTTAGCTTCATGCACCGAGTCTGAGGTGCAGGACATTTGTTGTATATACAACACAGACACAAAAACAATATCTGAAAACTTCAGTTTTACTTTTTTTAATTGTGACACACAGGTGAGCTCACAGCACAGGCAGGTGCCGAGCCGAAGAGCTGTGTATCAGCATCTCTTAAAACCCTTTTGGTAGCACAGGAGGGATCCCTCACTACTTCACGCTTCAATTAATGCGGCTTCAGTGCTTCACGGTTTTAAAAAATAATAATTTTATGTATGTATGTGTATATATATATATATATATATATATATATATATATATATAATTATATATAAAATTATAAAATAATAATTATATCTAAAATTATATATAAAAAAATGAAATTTTAAAAATTGGGAAAAAGTTGAGGAAAATGCCACAAAAAAGGGCAATTATGCAAAAAACCCAAACAAACAAAAACAAAAAAAACAACCCAGCCCAGCCCAACAAAACTACTTACATTTTAATGAGTTGCGTATCTGTGTGCGTGTGTGTTTGTATGTGTGAATTTATATTTTATTTACATCATATGCATTATTTTTGAATGTTTAATTGTTATTATAAGCACTTATAGCGTTGAATATGTATTTATTGATATTATATACACATATACATGTACGTATACATCCGTCAGGGTGGGGTCAATCCTACTTCGTGGAATTCGGCAGTCGCAGGGGCATCTTGGTCCTAATTAACTTCGGAAAATGAGGGATCCCTGTATTATGTAGAAAGATAGAAAATGTGAACTACAAAAAAAAAAAAAAAAAAAAAAAAAATATATATATATATATATATATATATATATATATATATATATATATATATATATATATGTATAGTGTTTATATTATCATATTTCAACCTTGACAAAGACGGGTTAGGTGAGCTCTGAGTGGATTTATTAAATGTTAAGATTGTTAAACCAGCTCGTTTTGAGTTCAGTACAAACTGTATGGACACATGAGAAAACTGGCTCTGTAGTAAAAGTTTAAATTATTCTGTGAACGCATCAGTTCAAACTACAAAAAAAAAAAATAATAACGCAAGTTCATATTTACATTTGTTTTTAACTGTGACCGAGACTGTTCAGGTCAGCTGTGCTCTTGAACAGGAGTTAATTCAGGAGACATTTATTATTTTATATATATATATATATATATATATATATATATATATATATATATATATATATATATATATATATATATATATATATATATATATATATATATATATATATATATATATATATGCACATACATACATACATATACATACATATATATATACATATATATATATATATATATATATATATATATATATATATATATAAAATGTTTACAGTCTGAAGTTTTTTTTTTTTAATATACTACAAGGAAGTGAAAAAAACATCTAAAACAAATTGTTTATGGTTTAATTTTCCATAAAGTGTGATAATGCTGACTCTGCGTGGCCACGACAAACTATGCGGGTCTGGCACTGTGATTCAAGCATTATCCACTTGGAACAATGATTTTTAATCCCAAGATAGCAGACCAATCAAATCATATTGGTCATATCATATCCTGTGTCAAACATTAATCTTATATAAACTGTTCGGGTTGGGGATATCAGCCAAGACGAAAATAACAGTTGTTGAAGTCAACTTTTATTTAAAAAATAAATTAAGTACAATTTGACAAAACATTTTATTTTGCTTGACGATGTAGTGGTCAGAGCATTAATAAGCTTTTAAATTAATTAAATGAATGAAACGTCCTCAGAAGGGTAGTAAAACATGTGCAGAGAGAAGGACCATCTTTGAGTCAGTGTAATTACTGAGTGTGTGCATGTAACATCACCTGCAAGCTGTACAGCAGCTGAGTCAGACTCTGAACACTCTGACACACCTGGACACACACACACAAAAAAAAACAGTAAACATAAAAAGGTGGAGGGGGAAATCATACTCACAGTTTTGTGTATGAAGGCACTGGGCGATTTATATTGAAAGACATACCCGGCTCCCAAGACGTGTATACATCACATTAAACATTTGCATTTACACATTTGTGAGCCATTCAATGTTTGGTACAGAACAGATGTTTACATCAACACTATTCTCAACGCACAGTCTCCAGTTTCAATCACAGGGTGTTTAGCTAGTGCACAGCGCCATCTGGTGTTTCTAATTGGTTTAACTTAACATCATCATCCCAAAACAGAAAAATGTTTCCATTGCTTTTTCTTGATTCCCTTATAAACTTGCTCAAACAATATTTTCCTCACAAACTCAGCCTAGAATTTCTTAGAACATGCTTGCATACATTACCCCTAAACGCCATATCCGGCCCCTTTTAGCCTGAATTTTCGTGATAAATACATTTTTTTAAACACTAAATAAAACTGGAACATGTAGTCCATCCTGATTTTAGATTACATGTAGAATCAGGGCTTGTCTTCTAGCCTTCTACTATGATCTCAAACCAGGTTACGGTTAATGTTAACCAGATTTAACATGCCATGTGACCTTCTTTCCCAACATCAGTGGGGATTGGCTCCAGTTTCCCTGCGACCCGAACAAGTTATAGCTAATTCATTCATTTTCTGAACCGCTTCATCCTAATTAGGGTCATGGGGAATCTGGTGCCCAACTCAACTGACTCCGAGCAAGGGTCGAGTACACCCTGGACAGCTCGCCAGGGAATCGCAGGGCTGAAACACACTGATGGCTACGCAGCTACTCTTGACGAAAGTCAGCAATAGTTCTTTTACATGAACCTCACACCATAAACAGTGACAGACATGGCCGACCTTTGATAAGCCAGTTGGGTGCACTGGGGGGACAGCAATGACAACCGTTCAGAGTGTCTTGAGGTCCCAAGGTTCCCAAGGGCCACCACTGCCTGATGTTATAGATGATGAATAAGTGAATTTCAACTCCAAGTTGATCGTCTATCTATCGATCTAGTACCCGAGTCGTAGAATGACCATCGGTGACCCGCCAGGAAGGACAACACCCTGGTTATCATCTTCATGGAGGTTTTCTTGGCAGGATTAGTGCAGTGGTTTGCCATTGCCTTCTGCACAATGCAAACTTATGAGCAATTTAGAACGACCAATTAACCTAATGTGCATGTCTTTGGATTGTGGGAGGAAACCAGAGCACCCAGAAGAAACCCACGCAAGCACGGGGAGAACATGCAAACTCCACACAGAAACGCCCAGGCCGGGAATCGAACCCAGGCCTTCTTGCTGTGAGGCAGACGTGCTAACCTCTACGCCACCATTCTGCCAAGTTCATCATAGCCATCTTAAAATTAATTCGATTCATCCAGATTTCCAAAAAGAGACTCTTCGGTCCATTATATTTATTATAAACCAGTACGCACAAAATACATTTTGAAAGTCAAAATTAATTTGAAAAAATGCTGCCGATACTCCACCCCCTGAAGACATTTGGTAGAATCATGTTCTACTGCTGTAACAGTCCCTGGATTTAGTTTCTACTCATTTTGTTCCAGATCCAGGCTGGAACCCTTTTTCTCACTGAAACTCTAAACTATGTGCACAGATTCACAGCGGGATTCGGATCCAGACATTGACTTGACCACTGCTGAACATTGATGATGTTCAACCACCATGTTACTGTCTAGGCACTGATGCACTGTCTGCATAGTGTGTCCTTAGTCATGAACTTACCACCTTAACTCCACCCTCAGTCACTGAGACTACCACTCTCCACCTCACCACAGCTTGGCTAGTGTGATGTAGTGGCCACTTCCAGATGCCAAATCTCAGATATGATTCTACACCCTATTCCGAAATCAGGAGACTTCTTTTCCTTTCGGCTGTTCCCTTCAGTGGTCGCCACAGCGAATCATCTGCCTCCATCTCACCCTATCCTCTGCATCTTCTACTCTTACTCCAACTACCTTCATGTCCTCCTTCACCGCATCCATAAATCATCTCTTTGGTCTTCCTCTAGGCCTTCTGCCTGGTAGTTCCAACCTCAGCATCCTACTACCAATATACTCACTATCCCTCCTCTGTACATGTCCAAACCATCTCAATCTAGCCTCTCTGACTTTGTCTCCAAAACCTCTTACATGTGCTGTCCCTTTAACTTCTTTTCAGCTTCAATTTCAAGAGTCCTCATTAACTGTTGTTTTCATTTAGAAATCAGAAGCAGAAGATTTAATATTTCCACAGGGAAGGCCGATGATTCTTGATTTGTGACATTTAAATAAGGATGTATTCCACCTTGTTCTTCTGAAACCTGACCACTTATGCAAGCAGCGTTTCACAGGTTTGGATCTTCTCTGAAACACTGGCTTGAGTTCTGATTAATTCTAACTATGAACATGTACACTGAGGGAACACGAAGGAGGCAGGTCTGGAGACGGAGCTGCATGGAGTGGAACTGTCAAGAAAGGACAACAGGGTAGCAATACAATCGTGAGCAGTAGGTGAAAACCGCTTTTATGTTTTAAATGGAGGAAACCGTGGACTACTGGTTCGAGAAGCAGCTTTAGGAAACCGATGTTCACTGGTTCGATTCCCGACTCAGCAGGTAAAATGTGTGGCGGTCGGAGAGTGAGCA
>CM045740.1:36588224-36590724 GCA_024760905.1 Plotosus lineatus | reverse complement strand
AACACAAGCATAGTGAGATCATGCAAAACGAACTTGTTGTGAGGCGGTAAACACAAAATCACTGTGTCGCCTGTCAAAAAGCTCAGTTATGTAATTTATATTTCATGAAAAACAGATACACAATAGCACACACAGCTGACTAACCCGGAAAACAAAAACACAGCAGGGGTAAATTAATCCACCACTTACACTGTATTTTGTATAAAGGTGCAAAATGGGCGGCACAGTGATGTAGCGATTAGCACATTCGCCTCACTGTAAGAAGGTTCGGGATTCGATTCCAAGCTCGGGCATTTCTGTGTGGAGTTAGCATGTTCTCTTCGTGCTTGCGTGGGTTTCCTCTGGGTACTCCGGTTTCCTCCCACGGTCCAGAAACTATACAGTAGGCTGCCAGGTCACCCCCAGCTGTGAGTATGAATGGGTTTTTGTGTGTGTGTGTGTGTGTGTGTGTGTGTGTGTGTGGGTGTGTGTGTGTGTGTGTGTGTGTGTGTGTGTTGACCCTGCAATGGCCTGGTGAGCTGTCCAGTGTGTCTCCCACCCTTGCCCAGAGTCAGCTGACATGGGCACCAGCCTCCCCGCGACCCTAATTAGGACTGAGTGGTTCAGAACATGAATTAATTAATTTTTTCCCAAAATAGATATTTTACACTGGATAATCAGAAAGCTTTTTATTAAAAGCAGTAAAGGAACAAATGCATAATGTTAATCATTCAAGTCACAGCACTGTTGCATCTGTTGGTCCGGTAGAGGCTCAGCAACATAATGGGGCAATAAAATAAAGTCTGCTGACGACCTCACTGAACTGAATGATCAATTTACCCCCAAAAAATATTTAAATTTCCCAACATGGGTTAACCTCCTCAAAAATGACGTTTTTCCTTTCAACAATGACACGCTAACGATTAGCGAATTCTGCACGGCAGTGTAAATTAGTATGAAGGTGAGTATCTCACCCTCTTTAAGTGCGGCATTGAGCAGGACAGCGGCATTCGGGAGTTCATCTGTGTTTGGGTGCACCAGCAGTTTTGGGTCGGGGCTGATGTCTCTGTGGCCCATCATGGCTGCGAGCTCAGCATAAATATGCAGTTTCTCCTCCAGGCTGGAGCAGATCAGCTGGTCATGACCGCAGAGAGACTCTGCCAAGTATGGATGAAGCAAAATTTTAGAAATAAATTCCAGCATGTTAAAAGATTCACAAACAAATATCAAGAGCAGAATTTGTTTTGAATAATTGATGGTACTTCAAATCGCTCAACATGTACACGAACACAGATGTCAGTTCTGTTTAGTGCATCACCTTGCAGCTTCTGAAGTTTGCGGTTCTTGGCCTCCGCTGCTCGCCGCTCTTCTTCTGACTCACTTGCAGTGTCTTCCTCCTTCTCATGGCAACTAAAAAAATAAAATAAAATCAGAAAAAGTATAAACTCACATTAGATATAGTGCAAGATCTGGGCTATCCACACCCATACATAGATCAGACGATAATAATAATAATAATAATAATAATAATAATAATAATAATAATAATCCAAGTGGCACATTGACAAGGTCTGAAGTTATGCAGAGTTAGCTGGCTGAGCTCTTACGGGAGGGAGGGTTGGTATACGCTCACTTCCCTGGCAGAGTACACCATGAACTGTTTGTCAGACCATTGCAGGCCAACACAGCCAACTATGAACCCTTTAACACCCAAATTATTTTTTGCAGTTAAAAAAAATATATATTATCATTAGTTTTTCATAATCAAAAAGATCTCAGGAAACACCCCAAACACATTTTTCAACAAAATTATAATAACACTAATAATAATAATAATAACAAATAATAACACGCTTACAAATTCGTAAAGATCACAATCCTGTGCACTCAGGGTCCTCATACAGCTGACTGAGGCATGTGGGACCAAGCTGTGTTGCATCAGGTGACACCACAACAAGTATAGAACACGTTCATAATGGCAGCAGCACACGTCTAGTCATTATTAGCGGTCTTTTTTGAAAGAGGACCATATGGTCCTGTTGGGCGTTGAAGGGTTAATACTCGCAGTCACACCTGGGGGCAATTTGAAATGGCTAATCAATCTGCTGTGTATGTTTTTTTGGGCTGTGGGAGGAAACCAACGTAAGCACCACGAGAACATGTGAACTCCACACAGAAAAGTCTGAGCCCGGGAATTGATGATGATGTTGACATTATTATTATTATTATTATTATTATTATTATTATTAATAGTATACCCACATCACCACTGCTTCTCGGATAAGCCTCATCCAGGCGTTGCGCTCGTCTTTGGTTGCTGTGTGCACCTCATACATTTCGGGTCCACTGGAGGAGGCACTGATGAGAAACATGCCTCGCTCCTCATTCGCCACCTCACGCACTATCAACTTTTGCAGGGAGATCACTGGACATTTCTGGTCCTGAGAGAAGGAGGGCCAGATAAAAAAACCCTTCGGTAGAACACTAAGTGTGTGAATTGTTTTATAATTATTTTGACCAA
>CM045740.1:36578224-36583224 GCA_024760905.1 Plotosus lineatus | reverse complement strand
CTGTTGCAGGAGAACATCCCCCACTTGGTGAATGAGGTAGTTTTTATCACTGTCAGGCTGCATCGAGTTATTCCGGCGCTCCATCATGGCAGAAAGGAAATCTCGGTGCAAGACGAGAAGCTCATCCAAGCACGGAAATATGCGTCCAATGGCCTCTGCATCCAAGCCCACCTCTTCCCGCATGCCTCTTCTGAACACCTCCGCCATGATGGTCAGTGTCTGCAGGTGGTGTAGCTCCGTCTGCATTAGCTCTGAGCGGTGTTCACATAACCGTGAGTCAGTATTAACATTCTTTCCCCAGTCTACAGTAGAACTACACAGTGAATAACTGGACGATTGAGTCACACTGCAAAGCATCTTTACACAAATCTGGCCTGGTGGCTTGTACATCGTTCGGCGGAGAGCTGGGATCGGCTCTCGCGTCCCTCATGCTCCTGATGCAGAAGCAGTATAGATAACGGATGGCTGTTCCCTCTTGTGCTTACCATAGATGACGTCCTGCCTCTTGACTGTGCGTTTTTCTTGCCTCTGACAGAACTGCGGCTCCACCGCCAGACTCCAGGACTCCGCCTCCAAGCACAGAGCGTCAGTCCCAAAACTGTTCTGTAGAGGAGCATCCACTGTGTCTACAGAAAGACCATCGACAGATACACAAAAACGAAGAGAATCGACACAACGGATGAATACGATCGAAGCAATCAGGAATACAACATACACATGATGATTATATGAAAGTTGACTGCAAACTAAACCTTGACGTCTCGCATATGTAAACAAGATATTCAAAGGTTTACAACTATATCACAGGCATGAAATCATGGTTGTCATCAGCATTGTTTACACTCAAATCATTGTTTACACTCAACAAGCGATGAGTCAGTGGAAGTGGAAGATTCGACAGTCTGCAGGAGCTCCTCTGACTGGCCAGGAGTTCTCCAGGAGGAGGGCTCACTGTCTCCATCGGGGCTCTCTGCAAACCTACACACACACACACACACACACACACACACACACACACACACACACTTGCTTACTTTTATTCATTCATCAATGAAATCCATTTTAGTTCACAGAAAGAATGAATGAAAACACAGTTATTAAGTCTCCCGATTCAATCGGGAGTCTCCCGATTTAAAAGCATAAATCCAATCTCCCGCCAGGAGATTAATTTCTCCCGATTTCCAGACAACCTCCCGAAAAAAATAAAAAAGTCACACTTTGAACACACCGTAGAATTTTTCAGTCTTAATCTTCTGCATATTGCACTTTGGAGACACCGTAGAACTGTATAGTCAGTCTCTATCTTCCGTTTGTTTATGCACACACGAGTTGGCAGTTCACTGATACAGGCTAGCGACTTCAAGTCACGTGATCATTCAGTGCCGTGCAGTTCAAAAACAAGGGTGTGGAAGAAGACAAGCTTGGTTGAGGAATTACAGGATTTTCAATTAATGCGTGAAAATGAAATGCCAGTGTTGAGAGAAAAGATGAGGTGTGATGAGTGGTGGCATCAAGTGATGACAATGTCAACTGTGATGGGAGTGAAGAGATTTTCCTCTTTTCACAAAACTGTTGCAGGCAGTGCTGACTATACCAAACAGCAATTGTGACAGTGAAAGGGTATTTTCTATTGTAAAGAAAATCCACACTGATGCCAGGTCAGAATTGATCAATGAAACTGTTTGTGCCCTCTCGGCTACAAAATTGAACTCAGACTTTGTTTGTTCCAAATGCCATCCAAGTCCTGAACTTTGTAAAATTGGAAAGCAAGCAACATACAAGTATGTGCAGGAACATACCTAAACATCTGGTGTCATTATTAAGCAAGCAGCATTAGTACATGTCACAATATTTTTAAACAGTTGTTTTTATCAGCTGATTCATAAAACTGTATACATCCATGAATAAATTAAAAAAAAAACTTGTTTATTAAGCAATGTTCCTTTATAAAAAAATACGCATCAATTCTTGGGGCCGCAGCCCGGCCGCGCAGGGGGTGCGGTGTCTCTGGTGAAAATTGTCGCTATTTCAAAATGTTGAAACTTAATAAGTATGTGAATATTTCCGCACCACTCTGGGACGAGAGGGACGCTCCTGGATAGAGGACAGGGAAGAGTGGCTGCGTCTCTCCTGTCCCGTGGAGTCATCACAGGGAGTGAGCATGAAGTTGATACCTGAGAAGACGAGTTGCTTTCGCGCAGTACAAAGTCTGCATAAAATAAGAAGAAATAAAGAACTATTAGCTGAGGCAGGGGAAGAGTCTCAACTAGAGGCTGTATCTTTCAACTGGATTTGTGTGGTGCGGCTGAATGACTCACTTTGAGGAAGGGTGGCTGCCCTTGCCTTTTTCCCAGAGACCGCATACTTATCCTGAACTTTCTATAAAAGAGAAAACACAAATCAACCCGACCCGTACTTATTAACCGACTTATAGTGGGAGTATGGGTGACATGGCACACTCAGACCTCCTGCAGTCATTTATAATGGGCAAATGTATTACTGATTTCTGCTTAAACATTACACATGGGCCAGCTGTCAGGTTTAGTTTCAGAAACAACGCACACACACACACACACACACACACACACACACACACACACACACACACACCAAAACTTTGATTTTATTTGTGTATTTTTTACACATACAGTAAATTTTTATTGCATTGTTACCTTCATAGGATCACACACACACACACACACACACACACACACACACACACACACACACACACACACCTTAAGGCACTGTGCTGCAGAATCTTTACAGCCCTTATGGACGCTCGCAGCACAATCTAGGAAGAAGTGGACACACCAGAACACACAGTTATGATATGCATGGGCTCACATGGACAGTGCATTTTTATGTGGCCCAATAACCGCCTGTCCTTAATGGTTATCACCGGTATCAATACAAATTACTCATTCATTCAGGACCCGAAGGATGCTTCCCACTTTAATTCTAACAGCCAATCAATGCTAATTTAATTCTCGACTATGCACAGCTGTCAGTATGGATCATAAACAGCTCCAACGACACCACAGAACACACCATGAGATTGAAGAAAGACCACGGAGACGTGTTACTCACTGGTGCAGTGCAGCGTTTCCTTCCCGGTAACGGGTTTGTCACACACCTCGCAAACCGAAGTCCCAAGAACAGGACCTGCTGCAAACTGATGTCCGTTGCCCGGTTTATCTTTCTCGCCCTTCTCCTTCGCTTTTCCCTTGGAGAACCAGAGAAAAGCCATTACAGGATTAACAGTGAATGTAACCATGGGTAGACCCATCCACGCTCTCCATGTGTGCGCCTAATGGCTGTAAGACTGAAGCAGCCGCCTGAGGGTCCGGGGAACCTGGGTGAATAAACTCGCGAGACAGGAAGCGGTGGGATTAATGATTAAAGTGTAAAGTTGGGACTTGGGACTATGTGTCTGTTTCAGGGATGACCGCTTGGCATAAAGTCAGCGGTCATGTGCTGAGGCAGACTTGGAGAAAAATCTGAATGGGTGCAGTCACTCCCCAGACATATTAAATAAACATGAAATACGGTGTAATCGCATGAAAATAAAATGGAATCGGCCCGAGCGCCTTTCTGAAACCATTTGCTTCCTCCTGTACGTGACGCTCAATGATACCGTCACCAGGCGCCGTGATATCCGATGAATCAACGTTACTCTGCTAAGCTACTGCGCATGTGCCAGACTGGTCCTCTGGTCGTGTAGTCTTGTTATTGTTAATGTAAACAGGCGCAGGATCAAAACAAGATGAATAACCGATTCTAATTGAGTGAGATGGATTTGTCGCACTGGGAAGCTGTTGTGATTCGCCAAAGTGAACCGAGAACAGAAGATCAAACACAGAGGTCAGTGTTAGAGATGTCTACCTTCTTGCTGCGTGTACTGTACATTCGGCTTTTAATGAAACTGAACGTGCGGCTGACTTTGTATTTCTCCGGCTCGGTCTTGGAAGGAATAATGTATTTATCCCACCCCTCCTCTTCGATTCTGGGTAGAGAAAAAAACAACAACAACAACAACAACAACTTTACACCAGCATTGTTTGGAAGGTTACAGAGAGTATAGAACCAGGTTATATACCTCCAGGGTAGTTTCCTTCACAGCTACTGCGCTGTTCACATTTCCGTTTCCGTGCCAGGTACCAAAAGCGTATCCATGAGGTACGAGCCATGAATAGAAAAATTCAACTTCCTGTGACCTGTGAAGCTTTTCAGCGAGTACAGATGGTCCCGCGTCACAAATATCTATCATGGCTACTACTGTTTTTTTTTTGTTTTGTTTATGAAATGAGATTATGCATTGCATTGGTGGTCTAGTAGTATAGGGCGCTGGATCACTGATCCTAAGGTTGAGGGTTCGAGTCCCACTCTCCACAAGGTTGTCACTGTCCCGTCTCCCCCCCCCCCCCCCCCCAGTGCAGCTAACTGGGTTATCAAAGGCGGGCGATGTCTCGCACTGTCTATGGTGAGAGGTTCATGTAAAAGAACCATTGCTGACTTTCGCAAAGAGGAGCTGCAAAGCCGTCAGCGTGTTTCCGCCCTGCGATAACTTGGAGAGCCCGTCCAGGATGTACTCTGTTCTCGCCCGGAGTCGACTGGGATGGGCGCCACCCTCCCCACGATTCTGATTAGGATTAAGCGGGTACAGAAAATGAACTGAACTGAAGATTATGCATAAATTAATATTAAGACAACTCTATGCCTGCACTTGAGAAAGCTGGCGGTTCCGCCTCGCTGTTTCGGCAGAAATTCACACACATTCCGTATTAGACGTAATAAGCGGCCTGTTCCAAGGTTCCTCAGCAGGCCATCGCAAGGCGGAAACACGCTGATGGCTTTGCAGCTCCTGTTGTCAAACGTCAGCAAAGGTTCTTTTACATGAACCTCTCACCACAGACAGTGAGAGACGTGGCCGGCCTTTGATAACCCAGTTCGCTGCACTGGGGGGGGGGGGGGGGGGGACAGTGACAACCGTTGAGAGT
>CM045740.1:36540724-36573224 GCA_024760905.1 Plotosus lineatus | reverse complement strand
CCGACAGTGACTAATCTGCAACTGCCAGAACAGTGATGTCTAACATCATTCGATGATATTATGCCACTGAACTGCAACCAATCAAATCGGAGAAAAGCTGAAAGGGAGGTTGTTCAGGAGAAAAAAACAAAATGCCAAAACTGACAATGAATGTCACGCTGTGTGTCCAGAACACATCACAATGCTAATGCTGAGCAGTTAAATAGATTTAATTAAACAGATCATATCATCGGAACTGTACTTTTTGCTCCTGAGTGGCCCATCAGCAAGGTGCTGGTTCAAATCCAGGTTGATGCCAGAGCCATCGCAACCAGGAGTCCATGGAAGCCAATTGGCCGAGCTCTCACAAGAGGAGGGGATGGCATACTCTCTTAATTGTCACTCATCAGCCAATCATAGGCGTCGGTGAGCTCATTAATACAAGGATGTGGATAGCTCTTTACCGCTGCATGTGTACGCATGAGCAGCGGTTTGTAAAGAGCATCATGTGACACAGAGGGGGCATGTGCATACCTGCGCCCTTCTCTGGGTAGTGGTCAGCATTGCGACTGAATCAGGGAAGAAAAATGACAATATTTTAAAAAAAAATGCATAATTAAAGGTTGAGGGGGTAAAAAATATATAAAAACCAATATTTTCTGTATAATATTTTTAGCAACTGTAGACAAAGCACTGCAGCGAAACACATTTTCAAATGCATAAAGCAGCTCAGCACAACTACACAAACACCAACAAACACAACCAGAGTCCCAGCAGCAGCAGCAGCAGCAACATGCGCACGGTGCGAATCGGAGCCGGCTGGAGGGTAGCGGCGGGTCGCCAGTACTTACTAACAGGATTGAGCAGAGACAGAGATTTAGACAGAGACAGAGCCTGTAGGAGAGATCTGCTGCCACTGCTGTTGCTGGTGAGGGCGCCATCTACAGAACACAGTGGATGTTACACTCACTACGGCCCAGCACTGCTCTGTACAAACAGGCCGGGTTTACGAGGATGCAAACTAACGTGCGCTAAACGGTGTCGGCAAAACGTGACTCGATGGTGTGCGGTTAAGCGCGGGTGGGTTACAAGTGCTTTACAAGCAGGATCAATGTCAAGTATGTCAAGCAAATGGAGAAATATTACGGAAATGTTTTCCTTGCAGAACTTGTTTTTGATTAGCAAAGAATTCGGATCTCTTAGAAACTGCCGGAACTGTCGGGGATAATAGAGCGCCGTGAAAACATACAACGTCCATTACAAGCTGACAGGTGAAACTATCTGAAAGACAATATGAACACCAGTATAAAAGCGTGCACCTTTGCCCTGTCTCTGTTTGAATGCCGTTGGATTAGGAAGTATGAACATGCAGTGAACATTTAATACGTGTATGAACGCAACCTTTCCGTCATTAAAATAACAGACAATCTTCTTAAACCTTTTCATTATTCAAACTCAACGAACCGGCTAATTGTCTTTCACGAGTGTGCACGGATTTCCACAAATCCAGCAGAATACCTGCTCACCCTCCAGTCTGACTGGCTGCTCACACAAGATGATATCTGTGGGCAAGGAGTGGTACCATAACAGCCTAAATACAAATACAGCTACAGTGATACCTCAGCTCACGAACATAATTGGTTCCCAGAAAGTGTGTGTGAGGCGAAAAGTTCGTCTTCCGAACATTTATTTCCCATAAGAAACCATTGAAATGAGAATAATCCGTTCCCAGGTCCCCATAAAACATCATTTTCTACTAAATAAGCCTTAAAACTACACAAAAATATACCTTATTTTATGTATAATAAATGTGCTATTGTATTGTAATTAAAGAAATAAACTGTACTGTATAATAAAGTCGTTTTATTTACCTTTGTGATGGTAGTTGATGGCTTGATGGAATGGAGTGGGAGGAGGAGGAGGGAGGGACTTACTGTTTGGAAGGAGAGTTTGGAAACGCCTACTGTTTGGAAACACGCATAGCCACACACGCACCCTTAATAGCTTCCTTGTTCTTAAGGATGGTAGCAATGGTAGACTTAGCGTACTGGTACTGGGACGCTGAGTCACACAAACGCACACCTCGTTCGTGTTTTTCAATGATCTCCGCCTGTGGTGGGTCTTTTTCGGTCCCATAATAGCAAAAGTACACTCAATATGGTCCAAAATGTCTAGCAAACACAAACCACTTCCGCATTCAAAGAAAGGGTGTGACGAACTGTGACGCCGTGAGCGTGCGTCAGCTTCTCGTGGCCGCCACAGTGGCGCTGTTCGACCGCGTGGTTTGATTCGTCCGCCGAAAACTAGTTCGTCAGCAGAGACTATATGCTCGCGAATTTAATTTTCTTGAGGCGAAAAGTTCGTGAGCTTAAGCGTTCGTCAGCGGAGGTTTTACTGTACGTAGGTTTTATAAAACTCGAGATATCTTGATGTACACTGCTCAGCCTAATTAAAATCAATCAATCAACCAATCAATCTCATACCCCACTGTAATATATTTTGGAGCGCCTTCAACCCTGATTACAGCAAATAATGGTCATGGCATATATATGTGACAGTATAATGACAACTTCACTGTATAGGTAGTGTTGAGGTTACGGCCGCATTTGGTTCTGACCAACGGGTCGTACGGTTTGGACGTACATCAGGTCTGTATATGTATTACTACCAGTACTGTTTACTGGACCTTTCTACAAATTCGTGTCAAATTTTTGTTTGCAATCTTTTTACCTTTCTTTAGACATTAATATATGTAAGAGACAGAGGAGGACTCGTGTACACGTATGTTCAACCTAATTTCTCTCATACATTTTTATTAGTGAAAATTAGGTGTCTGAGAAGGAAAGGTAGGCTTTTATACTTTAAGAACCAGCAAAGGCGGGGCAGGTTTGTTTGCCTGTTAGCAGGATAATGCAATAGCGACTGAACTTTTTTAACCCAGCTCGGCGGACGGAATGGATATCGGCCTGGCTGGAACCTGTAACATTTTGGAGCAGATCCGGATCACAGTTCCGATCCAGAAATTTATTAAGCATTCGTGTTAGAAAAATTAAGAAAAAAGGAGTGATCAGATTTTCACGAAACTTTGTGGAGAAGTGGAGCCCGGGAAGAATCTATTAAATCCTGGTGGGTATCTGCACATGGAATCGTGGGGTTTTTTTTTGTTTTTTTGTTGTTGTTTTTTTTTTTAATCCAAGCACAAAAAGCTCCATCCTCAACCTTGTCGCAAAATGTTCATCTGATGCACACAAGGAAGAAACATTTCATTCTAACACCGCCATGTTTTTCCAATCCATTTGTGGCTTCCGGAGGAACTTAGCACTCTATGAATGCCCTGCTAGTTTATCATGAGATGTTGGTCAGAGTGAAAAGTGGCAAGTCTTGTTTGATTGGCCGACCCCTTTCTTGGCATTGAAATCTGATAAACAAACTTTTAAGGGTGCTTTTTCACTTGGCGTGGTTATTTTCCACTGCCCTCTTTGTCTACAGACGTTTCAGGATTCAGGATGTCAGAAGTGTGTGTGGATTAAACAGACACACATTAGATGACTAATGACACAACAGATATGGGGGGGGGCTTTCACATTTCAAGCTTATAGTAATACACAAACAGATAAATCAACACATATTAGGCCACGCCCTCAAAAGTATGCAAGAGACTCTTCCTATAGGATCACTTGAATCCCTGCTTATTTATGCAATTACTGAACTAGCCAATCATGTGGCAGGGCTTTAGATAATATTCACATCAAATCATCACATCGGAAAAACAATACCAACAATGTTGACTGTTGTTTATTTGCTGGTATCTGATGGGCTCGAACTGTAGCTCGCATGGGGATCTAAATCATACAAGGTACAGGGATCCCTCGCTACTTCGCGCTTCAATTCATGCGGCTTCAGTGCAGCACGTTTTTTTTTTTTTTTTTTAAGAAAATTAAGGAAGAATAGGGAAAAAAGTTAAGGAAAATGCAGCAAAACAAGACCAATTATGCAAAAAAAAAAAAACCCTAAACAAAAACAAAACAAAAAACAACCCCCCCCCCCAGCAAAACGACTTACATTTTTGTGAGGTGCGCATCTCAGTGCATCTCTGTGTGTATTTATATTTTATTTACACCTTATGCATTATTTTTTTAATGTTCAATTGTTATTATAAGCATTGATAGCACTGAATATGTATTTATTGATATTATATACACACATACATGTACGTATATGTCAGTCGGGGGGGAATTTGGTGGTTGCAGGGGGATCCCGGTCCCAATTAACCGTGAAAGTGAGGGATCTCTGAACTCTATAGAGTCCACAGAGAATGAGTAGACTGGTTCAAAAAATTTTCACAGCACATCACTGAGGCAGGTGAACTCTATTACCTTTGAAAACAGCATGCGGCGTGGACTTAAATATAACAGGCTTTTACCAAAACCACATGTACATACACGCACCCAATCTCACACATGTTCACACGTGTTGTGTGTGCTGGCTGTAGTGTTAAAGCGCTGAACAAAAATCGTATGGCAACAGATCGAAATCCACATCTGGACTAACTCTCAACAGGTTGGTTAAACTAACAAACATTATAATACTAAATCTTTTTTTAAAATACAATTATATATATATATATATATATATATATATATATATATATATATATATATACACATACACACACACACACACACACACACACACACACACACACTTAAAAAAGGCAAGAGTGCTGCTAGTCTTTACAGCCCATGATTAAATGGAATCAGGTGTGTTTGTTTAGCATTTCACCCCGCGTGTGGCAGCCACTCCTCTCTCCAATGCGCATTTCAACACGCAACTTTTTTGAGACTATAAAAATCCACAGTGCAGTTAAAGCATAATAACAATAAAGACAAGAATTTTAACCTTTGTGGTGGTGAGCAGTTGGCATACGTAAATGTTGGAGAGGGCGAGAAGAGCAGGATTCCCTTCCATAACAGAAAGGGACATAGGAAAGCTGATTCCCTTCCATAACAGCTTCAGGTAAATCAGCCAAGGGTGTTTTTTTTCTCTTGTTACTGCTTTGCATGGATGACTCTTCTCTAGGATGTTCCTTATTTTTTCTTGAAGAACATTGCTAATGTGGCTTGTTTTGGCCTTCTTTTCAAAACCTTACGGAAGTGGCTCATGACCTCATAGTTAAAGGTGTTCACCGCGCTGCTAGCGCTATAGTTCAGCTTACATGCATACATACATACATACATCATCTTCAGCTTTGTTTGGGCGGTTATGCCTATAAGCCGACCTGTGGGTTTTCTGTTCAGTACTCTCTGGAGGTGGTATATGGCGTTAGTGATTAGATAGCTTTAGTGCTTTAGCGCTAGCTTTAGCTTTAGTGCTTGTGATACATACATAGTACTGTATCAACAACTTCCAGACTTCCCCAGGACAGCTTTAGGGTGATACGTAGTATCAACAACTTCCGGACTTCCCCAGAACATACATACCATATTCGAAGTGATAAGCGCCCAGGGCGCTTAAGAAATTGGAGTGGGTGTGCGCTTATTAAAATGGTACCAGTGGAGTGGAACGGTAAGTGCTTATTACCATCGAGGTGGAAAACATGAATAATAACAGAACAATAAAAGAGTTTTACTGGTATTTTTGTTTTTCATTTGGTATCAACCAAATTACTTACATGAAAGCTGCAAAACAGAAAACAGCATAATTAAAAAAAAGACGCTTTAATTTCCCCTCCTGGTCCTGTTCCTTTAAATATTTTCCCCCAATGTAAAATCGAGCTAATCAAAATGGATGTCAACTTTAGCACATGGCACGTTGAACCAATCAACACAAAGGTCAACTTCAGCACATGGCACGTTGAAAAGCACATAGCCAGGAGCATCTTTAAATTAATGAAGTTAGTGAGCAGCAGAATCGGGTGAAAAATCCTCGTCATCACTTTCTGATAGGTCCATATCTGATAGGTCCCATAGTTTTGCTGTAGCAGTTTCTAATGGTTCATCTTGTTGGACATTTACCAAGAGAAGACAGAAAAATATTTCCCTGTTTTTTAAAGCACGGCGGAACAATCAAATGTGTTAGTGATGAACATTATAGACATTCCCCAGTGGCAGGGGGTCTTGACATACCATGTAAACTCACTTTTACAGCAGTGACAGTCTCATTTTACCGTTTCAGAGACTGATCAAATAAAATTGGTAAGTTTTAACTACCATTTTGATCTCAGTACACATGGGTGGTTGGTTATTAGACGTAAGAACAAAAACGGGAGGAGGGGCTTATTATGTCGAATACGGTAGTATCAACAACTTCCAGAATTCGCACACTTTTCCTCCCTCTCGGTCTCGTTTTTTTTCTCGCGCGTTTCTCGAGTTCGACTTCTGGTTTTTGTTCGGTTTCTCGGACGAAAGAACTCACAAATTTTTTGTTTAGATTCCGATTTGTTTGGACTCTAGAGCGTTCAGATTATGAGGCTCCACTGTAATGGAGTTTCATTTTTCGAACTGAATTACTGAAATAAGTCAAATATTGGATGATGTTCTAATTTACTGAGATGCACTTGTATATCTTCAATGTAGTGATTAGAACATCGCAGAAATCCATGTTCTCCACAAGGTCGGTGCCTTCACAACTGCCGTACATGTGTAACAGCCAATCAGCATCATCTCAGCTTGGACAAGAGGCAAAATCAAGTCAATGGGTTACAGACACGGGGCAACCATCAAAGCCATGTCTCACGACTATAGTACTCAGTAGAGATCAGAAATATTAAATGATGCCTATATAGGTCTATAGAGTATATGTTTTCCACCACATGTTTAAAAGCAAGTGTGACAATACTATAACCCAAAAGAATCCACGCTAACCTTTTAATTAATTCTATCATAAATGGTAGACCTGATGGTCTAATTTTTTCCCCAACAGCAATCGATTCACCCTGATCAAAAATTCACGGAAAACAAATGGTCAATTATGTCGAAAAACGTCTGTATGAATTTGACGGGTCATTAAGTTATACGACTTGGACTGAGTGTTAAAATCCACCAAGAGGCCATGATGTACTGAGAAAAGAAAGAAGCGTGCAGGTTGTGAAGTGGTGAATCAGGACAAATTTAAGGTGATTTAATGGTAGAGGTGCAAACCCTGATTGAGGTCAGCAGGGGGACGCTGGGTGTCTCGGCCGGAGCGGGACGGCAGCAAGCTGATTTTGGGTGAAGAATACGAATACGAACGGAGACGTAGTCCTTGATCATCAGAGTTCTGAAAATAAATAAATAAATAAACAAATAAAACACTGGGGTTACAAAAATCCACTCAGAGGGTGTGAATTCTGATAGATGTAGATGTGCAGGAAAGAGATTACTGAACATTTTCAGTATATTAATTTATTCTATAATATTTACTACAATTTGGAGCTAATTTGAAGTCGTCAAATATTTTTTTCTGTTTAGTTAAAACTCATGACTTGGCTCCTGAAGGACATCCCTTTCTTCTCTCTCTCTCTCTCTCTCTCTGGCCTCCAACATAGCTCTGGCACAGTTTTGGATCAGTATCCGGATCAGCATCCTGCTGAAAGACAAACTTCCTCCTCTGTTCAATCTTTCTGGCAGAAGGGTTCTGGTTGATCCTGACCAGACTATCTGTCCTTGTTTCTAACAAAAGGATTCTGTTGGACAGATCTTACACGGGGACTTACCTGAGCTACAGCCAGATCCAGAAATGTGTTCCATCACTAATCTGCTTAGTGTTAAACTGAAAATATGAATGGAATCTATGATTCATATAAATAAAAATAATTCTCTCTCACACACACACACGACACACACACACACACACACACGACACACACACAGTGTGCAGGACAGCGGTGGATGCGGTGGTAAGGTGCTGGATTACTGAATCCAAGGTTGGGGATTCAAGCCCCACTGTCAATGGCTGTCACTGCTGTCCCCCCAGTGCAGCTACAGGGGTTATCCAAAGGCCATGTTTCTCATGAGATCCATGTAAGAGAACCATTGCTGACTTTTGTCAAGAGTAGCTACATAGCTGTCAGCATGTTTCCACCATGCAATAGCCTGGAGCGCCGTTAAGGGTGTGCTCTGCTCAGAGTTGGCTGAGCTGGGCACCAGCCTCCCCATGACCCTAAATAGGATTAAGTGGTCCAGAAATGAATAAATGTGTGTGTGTGTGTGTGTGGTATCAGGGAGAAATCATCACGCTACTATGACAAGTCAGTAATTTAAGGGAAAGTGGTGTAATCTTGCGCTGGTGTTTGCAGTTACAAAAAAAGTAAAACAAATGGTGTGGTAATGTTTAAGATTTAAATTAGTATATGATTTATGAAACATAAAAAAAAAAAAAAAAAAAAAAAAAAAACTTTTGCTCATGCCAAGTTCTGGCATACAGCCGAAAGATTTTCACCTCAGCAACATGATAAATACAATTCAGCAAACAGTCTGAAAGTGCAGCATATAACACAGAGAGTCAGCTCTCCGTTCTGTAACCTTTGGAAGTTTATGAAGTAGGCTTTCCCCGGTACTTATCGAAAATAAAATAATTCATGAATAATATATATTCATCCAAAAATAATGTGTTTTGGTGGTGGATACATCAATTAAAAAGTAAATGTTACTCCTGAGTGCTTTGTGGAAACATTATAAAGTGTGTATCTGTACTACCTTTTGGGAAGCATGGCTGCCCTCGCAGGAAGTGGACTGAGAACGCGTGCAGCTGAGGTCTGAGGCGGGATTAAAACTGTCCTCTTGTTCTCCGTTGTCCTTATTCTCAGACGATATCTGAGGGAGGGGCTTCTTCATCAGCAAGTCATCATCCTCCTCTTCGCTGTCCATTTCCAATGCGACAAGATTTGGGCTTTGAGAGAGCGAGGAACGTTTCATTCAGAAGGTTTAAACATTTTATCAGAACTAATGAACTGATTACTGACTAACGCATGAAGCTCAACACCAGTAAATTCACCGATATACCAAATGCACATAACTACAAGTCTTATTTCAGCTTTTTATTCGCTTAAGATGCATCATCCTAGCTGTATGCACTATGCTCTCCTCCCAGGTGTGTCCCCTGTATGGACAGATCACATCTAGGTGTTTCCTGCTGACTTGGTAATGGAGAGTCGTTACTTCTGCAGAAACACCGCAGACATTTGAACTTGACAGCCAAAACAAATTTCCGCCGCCTTCCTTCAGTGCTTTTTCACAAGCACTGCCTTCTAAATTCAAGAAAACACACCGGCAACAACACCCACATCTCCCCTCCAGCCAATCACCAATGTGTATATTTATTTAGTGCACAATTATGAGCACCCCTTGTTTCTGATTGGCTGAAGAGTGTTGACTGGCTTGCTCCCAGGCACTTTGCTTGTTTCCTATCAACAGAACCCAGGCGGTCTTCCTTTGTTTCTGTGCAAACAGACAGCGGCCATGAGCAGATATTTACTGCATTGGTTATAATCTACGTGTATAATTACACCTTTATGCTTCGCAAGAACCTATCAAAAACACTCTACTAATGTTTTTTATTTTTTTTTTTTGGCAAGCGGCAAGGCCTTGTATAATTAGTTTGAAGCAGTTTTGTAAAATATTGAGCTCCATATGGCAGAAATAAACATTGAAAATGTGTAAGTGGAAGTGGGAGGAGCCTCCATGTGTTAGCACTTTGTCTCAAAGCTTAATGTTACAGCTTTGCTTCGGACTGTTACAAATGGAAAGTCTCCAGTTATCAGCTTGACAGTTTGCTTTGTAGCATTTACTAAATATTAGCTTGTGGGGAGGGAGAAGACTTGGGACTGCTGAGGGACCATGTGCTTGGAACTTATAATGAAAGGAACTAACTTGTTTCGCTGCTGTTCCACAACATTAAACAAATAAAAGGTATGTTCTTCATGGTTCATAATAATGCTACAATAGGCCACCACCGATTGAATATTTTCTTTTCATGATTAGCCGCGCACACTCACCTGATTTCGTACGACTCTGGAGGGGAACCTGTGCTATGATTGTCGTGGTCATTTGGGCAGCTGCTGCGGAGAAACCGGTTCAAGGCCAGTCCCGCCGGAGACGTGGGGGAGAACTGGGTGAGGGATGAAGGAAAAGGACGCGGGAACAGGTGTTGCTCTTTCATCCCTTCGGCTTTGACAGTGGGCGGCGCCTCCGTGTTAGGGCTGTCATTTGTCACTGTGGCAATGTTGTACTTCCTGTAGTCATCATTCTGGCACACAAAATAAAATAAAAACATTGTACACAAATAGCAAAAAAAGGTTTAGAATTATATAATGTTTCATAAGATAAAGAAAATTACAAAAGTTTAAATTTTGGTCTAACTTGTAAACTGAAGGCATCTAGTGGAAAAAAACAACACTTTAAAAATAGCATGTAATCCAAGACATACAAGAGTAAGCTGGCCTGCTCATTGTTTGTGTGTGTGTGTGTGTGTGTGTGTGTGTGTGTGTGCTCATAAATGAACCATGACATTGTGCAGATCCTGCTTCATTTATGAGCATGCACACACACAAACACACACAATGTCCCACCTTCCCAATGCGGTTAAGCATGGCTGTGAGTCTGTCAGCAGTGATGTCAGTAGACTGAAGTTGGAATGGAGAGCTGGAGCCTGGAGGAGAACACGACTTCTCTGTGAAAGTAGACAGCCAAAGGAATAAATAAGTAAATAAATAAATAAATATTTAATCCTCATGTTTATTTGCTTTAGTGATGGAAAATTAAATTGGTCCTAGACTTCATCTGGAATGATGCGCCATGACAATATTTGCTCATGCTAATGCATTCGGAATACATACATATATTAACAAAAAAGGGAGCCCTGGACTGCTGGGCTTAACGGATGGTGTGATGACTAATAAAACTTAAAAAAAAAAAAAAAAAAATCACATGCTCTGGCCTTCACACTCACCAGACCTGAACTCAATTAATCACCAACAGGAGACTGCCGAGTGACGTCAGCTCTCTCAGTGACCTTTAGAAGCGATATCTAAGCACACGAAGGCTGTTCTTGTGACCGAATTGATTTTTTTCCCCATTTCATTTATAAAAACATATAAAACAGATCTTCTTCTAATACTGTTACATGCCTACATACATATACATACAGATTCATATAAACAGCTGAGTTACGAGATGTTGAGAAACAAAGAAAAAGTATCGGTCCCCATAAGGAAGGAAAGGTTTTCATGGGCACAATTTAACGGAAAGGAAAGTACACACTGAAGAGATTTGCTGAAGTCAGAGAAAGCTGGATAAACAGTAAACATGTGTATCCTGGTTTTAAACCGCCAACTAATACAAGTATCTTACTGTGTGCGAGCAAGTGTGAGGGAGAGAGAGAGTGTTTGAAGTCTGGCCTGTTGTCTGGCTGGCTAATGCAAAGGAAATCCTGTTCATCCACAGGGAATTTCCTTAATCATGCTGCCAGGGACTCTGCCATATAAATACAAAGCATTTCTACATAAAGTGTACAAAGCAGTGTGTATATGCAAAGAGCTGTATGTCCAGACAAATACATAACACCCTCATCATCTCTGCCTTTGGACAACTACACAAGAAGCACACACAGTACAGTACAGGTCACGCACATGCTCGCCAGCAACAACATGCTATTTGTTGAAATTAATTAAATGCATACAACAGATTTACTAGATCTGCTCTGAAAAGGTGCATGCGAGTTCTGAGGTTTTCAACAACAACAGAACGGTCTGATCTTGACGTCAGTGAAATAGATCCTCTTCTTCACAAAAATAAGCCACTTCATACTGAGGTGTCCAAGCCAACACCACATTCGTCAATAAATCAAAGACCTGCACAACAAAGAGAAGCACGGCCCAAGGTGAACCAAACACTTCTCAGTTTGGACAACAGGTTCGTATGTGCGTATGAGTGAATATCAATATGTTATCCAAAATTAACCTGTTCCACGCCAAAACTGATAGAATGTCAGTTTCATTAAAAACAGACAACAGCAATTACAATGAGCTTTCAGCATTCACTCATTGATCCTTAGTACCTGCCTGATCAAGGTCACAAAGGAATAAATTATATAATGCATAAAATACTAATTTCTATGAGTATTCTATATTTCTATTTGGAAGACACCAAACCAGCAACATCTGTAAGAAAATATTGCTGGCAAGTAGAAACAAAAGCAATTAGAGAGCAGGGTTCTTCCCAATGTGCCATGGATAATTTAGGAAGCAATCCCTGTATGGATACAGGTTTTAACCATCCATGTGTTTATCTTATGATACGCAAGTCCTTAGTATTATTTCATAATAATAGCATGTCTAGCTCAGCACTCCCTTAAAAGTTATGACTATTCGATGATCAAGCTTTTGACCTTTCAAAGTCACTCAAGGTGAAAGGTAACTGTCTTCATTAAAATATTTTCCTACTGGGGTTCAATAGTATGGTTTGTCTATTTGCACTTATTGCATCGTTTGTCATGTATATAAGCAATTCCAATTTAATACGGGACATAATTCTTCAAAAAGTTGTACCCTTGCTCTGATCTTGGTCTTTGACCTAGACTTAAATTATATTGTCTTTGGGTCTCAGGTAGGATAGTGTCTTCTCCAAATTTGGTTAAAAAAAAAAAAAAAAAATCTGTGCGTGGATGTGGTCAGGATTTTGTTCACTACGCCACAGTACCTAAATGGTTAGGGAAGCAGCTTTGGGGTGAAAGGTTGCTGGTTCAATTCTTGAACCAGCAGGAAAAAATGTGTGTGTGTGTTGGGCAGCACCTTCCCTTCCTATGCCTTGAGCAAGGCACCTAATCCCAAAATTCTCTCTCTGGGTGCCCTGGATGTGTGTGGTAGCCCACTGCTTCGTGTGTGGGTGTGTGTGTGTTAACTTTAGATGGGTTAAATGCAGAGGCATTCATTTCCCTTACGAGATAAATGCACTATTTCAAAATAATAATAAAAAAATTAGTGATTACAATATTTCAGTTTCGAGAGGCAGAGATAACTGCTTGAGTTGGATTAGACATGGTGTGATGCCAGGGGAGGCGCATATGACCCTGGGGAACATGCTGTTTTGTCATACTGTACTAGAATTAAGTGTAATTGCGCATCCACTACAGTTGTTGGCAGTGGCGCTCTCATTGTTGCACTATGGTGTAGGGAAAACGCACCGAGCAAATGATGTGAAGTGCAGTAAACACTATTTATAGTCGCGTGTGGGGTGCTGGAGGACATGAAATGTTTGGGGTTTTTTTTTTTCTGTGACAAAAATAAAATTGAGAAGCACTGCACAAGGCATTCTCGGAGCGCAGAGGAATACACGCGGAAGAAGCCATTTCTCCAGCAGAGCTCGTAAATCAAAATTTTGCTCGTTGGATGAGGCAGATTTTTAGTGGGATCGAGGCTCGTATCATGGAAAATTCTTATAAAGGGCACGCGTAAGTCAAGGTACCACTGTATTAACCAAACAGACATCTGTGAGCTCATGCATAGAAAGGCAGGCATATAGCGATCTCCTCTGAGCGTGTTATGCTCCCCTGACAGTACACATTTGATTAAAAAAAGGCAGTTGGCTGAAACTACATGGCTTGGAGAAAGCAGATGAACTTTATTAACCCTTTCTGGTTGATAGATGACGTGGGATAGGGATGTCCAATGATCTACTTCAGCTTTTTAATCTAAATACAGTTAATATTTAAAGCATGATATTCCTGGAGGAAATAACCACATTAAGCAACAAAACACGTTACATTAAGAGTGGAACCGTGGTACAGCAGCCAGTGTTGCTAGCACACACCATCATACATCAGGTTACTGACTGGCATACTCATTGTTATTCCTTCGAGTTGTTTTTCCAAAAATCCTGCAAAGTGGGCGTGCCCAATGTTATGTTTTGACTGGATAGAAAACAGCACAAAGGAAAAACAGTAACATGAGAACCTGATGACCTGGTTTGATGATAATTACCGTCATCCAGGTGAGTAATTAAGAGTTTGTTCCTGGAGAATTTGAACACACTCCAAACCCCACCCCCCCCCCCACCCCACCCCACCCACCCCCCGTTACCTGGTTTCGTCCTCCGTTTCAGAATCCTCATTTTAGGAAAGGAAGGCCAGGAGTAGTTAAAAGGAGAATCTGAATCCGAGTCCATGTTGATTTCTTCCTTCTTTCTTTCTGTTTAATTCTTTTCTGTTCAGGGGGTGAAAACTCAAAAACCGTCTGCTGAACTGGGGAAAAAAAAATCCTCAAGCACAATTCCAGAGACTGGGGGTGAAAGCCAGTGAATTCACTATTGACCAAATGTCAGTAAGAAGGAGGGACCCTCCGACACCCTGTACTTTTTTTTTTTTTTTTTAATTAAGGTATCTTGAAAAATCTACAAGTTCAGCCAAGGGTTAAGGAATCATTAACTGGCCAACGCTAATGAGGTCCCAGGAGGGTCTGTAGACACGCAGGGGGCAAGAAGACTCAAATTCCACCACACATACGCAACAAATAAAACTTGATCACACAGTCGTGTTTGATATCTACCTGAAACTCCCACTGGAATAAACATAAATCTAATAGAAACGCATGACGTTAGTTTTCAACAGTAAACCATTAAATTCCTTCTCCGTGAAAATGTTCTGCAAAGTACACCGTCTTTAAATGGCTTGGTGGAAGCGATGTGGATCGCAGCTGGACACTTCACAGTATCTCGTACAGCAGACACTGATAATCGTCAGTAAGTGAAAACTCAGTTTTCTACATTGACATGCAGGCACGCTGCAAACTCAGCCCTCAGTCTCCCTGATGGTCCAAAATCAACAGACTGATAGCTCAGGCAGACCCAGAGACCAACATGCTGAAAGAAGATTACAGCCATATGTGTGTGTGTGTGTGTGTGTGTGTGTGTGTGTGTGTGTGTGTGTGTGTGTGAGAGAGAGAGTTTGGATAGCCTTCTCTGCATGTGGCGGATTTCCTGTCTCTGCTGAAAAGCCGCACGCTTTACCATGCATATGTATGAGTGCTCCGAATGAGTGAACTGTGTGTGGACTGAACGGACGCCAATCCTCAGCGCTGAAGCGTCTGTGTGTCTTGATCACAATCCATATCAATAGATGAGATCAGTGTTTGAAAATGAACAGAAATGTCTCCGGAAGAAGTTCCATGAAAGGAAGTGAGCTACGTGGACGGTGGCTGGAAGCGTATGTAGAGCTTCTGTGCAAAGATTCTCCTGCAAAGTTTTTGTCCAGACGTCTGACTCGAGTTAGGACTACTATTTTTTTTTTTTTTTTTTTTTTGGTGTGCGTCTTGTTCAGGTCTTGAGCATTTTATCCTCGCGCTCTCTTCTCTCCTCTGAGATGTGCGTGTTGCGAGTGGCTGGAAGTGTGTGTGCTGGAACTCCGGTGCAAATGTTCTCCAGTAGATGTCTGCCCCGGGTTTGTAATCCTCTCTTTCTTTTAAGATGTCTTCATGGTGTAAGCTCTGCTGAGCAACGTAGGAACTCCAGTGAAGTCATGACAGCTTTATTCGCTCTCCTCCCTTATCCCCTCTCTCTCTCTCTTACCCCCCCACCCCCTTTTCACTGTGTTCTTATATTACCATTTTATGTGGTGCCAAATACTACCCTAATAACAAAACATTAAAAGGTTCGAGACAGAGATACCACTTACGGAAACCAAGACAGCAAGTGTAATGAAGTTTTGTGTGTGTGTGTGTGTGTGTGTGTGTGTGTGTGTGTGTGTGTGTGTGTGTAAATTTACAACTTTTTTTCAGTAAAATACAAGTGTCGCCCCTCGTTCATTCTTACAGATGTGACCCTGGCAACTTAAAGGAAGCATCTCACATTGCCATGGTGACAGCGTCCTCCTACTCAGCATCCTCCTCCTCCTCTGTCCCGTTTGTGGTGGTGTGTATCAGTGTGTCAAAAACGGTGTGTGTGTGTGTGTGTGTGTGTGAAATTTATTTGACCACACATTCTCTAGAGCATGCCAATGGACAAGACGGCCACCCCGACCACCAACTAAAACAATGACAGCAATCGAAATAATGAATTATTACGATTGTTATGACTGTACAAAAGGTAAAGTCCGTTTGGCTTTTTACACGCGAGCCATAGGGGCCTTTCGGATTGCCAAGTCCATCGCAAGTTACCTTCCCAGTATATTTTTACTGGTACCCATTTATACTGCTGGGTGAGCAGAGGCACACTTGTTGTTAAGACCTTGCCCAGGGGTCTTAGCACCATGGGGGTCTAACTGGGATTTGAACACCCAACCTCCCGATCATGAGCGCAGCACCCTAACCACTACACCACCGGCCCCACAGCTTATTGAACAAAACACCTATTTATTTCTATGAAGTACAAAGAGACCACAGTCCGAACATTTCAGATTCTGTAAGCTCCCACGTCCAAGGATCGTGAATGCCCAGGTCAAAGTTCACCTGGACAAAGTTGGCACAAAGCGAAAGTAAGCGAAGCCGCGCCCAATTTTTACTTGTCTTATTTCTAACTTCTGCTTTGGTGGAAAGAAAAGAAAAATCCTTCATGTTCAGGTATCTAGTGGATCTCTATCTGAGCAACAGAGCACTTAAACTGAGAAGAACGAAGAAGGTGCTGTAGAGGGGAAACGATGAAACATGTTCAGTAACAAGGAACAGAGCAGATCTTCTTAAATGTCAGCTATTATGCAAGCCCAACCCTCTGAACTAATGAGGCTTCCTGTCGATTGAACAGCCAAGAGGTTAGAACGTATCTAACGTAGCAATAGCTCTAAATCCATGGATCATCTCAAGGTCAGGTCATAACAGTGTCATTAACACGGACCTATCTAACCAATGGACAAGAAAACGGAGTTCTTCCAAAATGACATCAGCCAAAGCATATGAATTGCTTGTCACACAAAAAGAAATCTCACATAATACCATAAAAAAACGAAAACGCTCTTCGGCCAATCATGATCGAAATCAAATATGATTCACAAAAGATTGCAAGCTTATTTGGGATGGATTAGTTTGACATAGACGAGAATGAAAATCTTTGAGATATCACTTCAAAATCCATCAGTTTGTGGCGTACATGCATCTTGGAAGGGTTGAGCTCTACAAACTTGTAGAACCCGACCAGCAGAGATAACCCAGTTAACACGCTCTCGCTGAAAGCACTTTCACAGGAATACCTGTATCCTGATCCCTGCTCATTCATGTAATTATCCTATCAGCCAATCATGTGGCAGCAGTGCACGGCATACGGTAGTCTCACATTCTTGTTCTTTACCACAGTGGAGTTCAGTTGTACATAAAAACATTACAGTTCAATTGTTAGAAATAGGAATCAAAAATTGTATTTTATTGAACCAACGAAAAGAAAAGCTAATTACTGGTTCTTGAACTGCTGTTCATTTATAATTAAAGTGGTCTGACTCACTACTGGCAGTTTAGATCATATCCCACCCTGAGAAAAGACAGATGTTGCAATTATCTCAGCAATGAGAAAACTTTTTGATTATTAAACAATGAAGGAGTCCAAAAGAACCCACTGTTATCACATGCGGAGACATCGGCAGAACGTTGAATGTCAGGGGGTTCCCTGCTTGCACTCAGCACCGAGAAACTCTGTTCTTACCAGTCCATAATTATGAGAAGACCCAACATCAGAAAGCTCCCCCCAGTGCAGCTAACTGGGTTATCAGAGGCCGGCCGTGTCTCTCACTGTCTATGGTGTGAGGCATATAAAAGAATCATTGCTGACTTTCGACAAGAGTAGGCTGCAAAGCCGTCAGCGTGTTTCCGCTCTGCGATGGCCTGGCGAGCTGTCCAGGGTGTATTCTGCCCTCGTTTGGAGTCGGCTGGGATGGGCGCTAGCCTCCCCTGTACCCTAATTAGGATTAAGCGGTTATAGAAAATGAACTAATGAGCCCACCACCAGCTCTCTGTCTCCCTTTCTCTCTGTGTCTTGTTGAGGTACACATGTTTCTTCTGAGATGCCAATGATCCCAAGCCTTCTGCTTTCTGAACATTAAGATGTGCTACACCTGGCTGGAGGTTTTTCCTCTTAGAAGCCTCTCGCTCCTCCTGATGATGTTCCATTTGGACCAAAATATAAACTTAGAAATTGTGAAGATGACTTTTCCACTGCTGGTGACATAAACTCTTACTGAGACGATTTAGGAATACAAATACAATTACAACTATAAGATAACCGGCTAAACTACAGGTTAAACATTAGTGAAGTTTCTGCTCAACTGTTTGTGTATTGTTATGCAACGTCACCCAAATGAGTTTCCCTTTGAGTCTGATTCCTCTCAAGGTACTGCATTTTGCTCATGTGGCCTGGTGGAGGTTTTTTTTGTTTGTTTTGGTCACTGTCGCCACAGGCATGATGAGGAATGTATAGGGGTTATAGAGAAATCATAAGTTTAAATTTGTTTCCCAATTAAGCTGCATGGTGACAATATTAATGGACCTTTCCACTCACAGCAACGCTCAACCGGGTACAGTTCCTAATTTCCCATAACAGCTGCTGTTTGGCACGGATTACACAGAAGCACTCTTTGGGGTATTCTTTCCAGCTGTTATCTTACCGAAGAAACCTAAAGAATTTCACTGAATGTTCAAAGTCGGGATTATGGATGTAACGGGGACAAAGTTTAGATTTACAGGCAAGTGCTCACTGTCTACGGTAAATAAAAACAAACAAATTCCTGATTTAAATGCAGAAGGACAGACTGGAATCTTACTGCATATGCGAAGCAGGATGAGTAGTATTTATTATATATTTTTGAATATTTAGTGTACTACCTCCAGTATAATGGTTATACATTTACTCAAAATTATTTACCTAATAAACAAACATGCAAGTCAACACATTTCAAAGAGACATATGTCCCAGCCTAGATGTGTTTATGGTATGGAGTCGTGTCCAGAGATGGTGGGAGCCACCTGAGCTATAAGAAAATTGGGAGTTTTGATTGGCTAAAATTCTATGTATAGGAAAAGTTCCATTATAAAAGGTGCCAAACAAATGGAATTAAATTGAATTTAAAAATTAAAACAATAATAATGGATAGGAGAAGTGATTAGTTTGCTGTGCCTGATTAAGATACTGTATCTCAATTCCATAATGCTTAATTGCAACTAAATAATTGGCTTATATATTTGTCAAATGATTACAGCTTCAGAGTGTCAACAGATTTCTTGCGTCATGGTTAATAAGTAGCAAAGTAGTACCCTCAAAAAAAAAAAAAAAGTCCTCAGTTACATTGTATTGCTTTTTGATCATCCTCAAGGGTCCTTAAAGTAGATTTACTGAGCTCCAGGAGAAGAAATGGTACACAGTAGGAACATCATACTGACTTATTTTGCACAGCAAGAAAAAGCTGTTTATATCGCCACACTTCATCATGCTACACCATAATGCCTCTACAGTAGCCTAGAATGGGCAAACCTCTAGGGTGTGTCTTCAGCTTTATACGCTTTTACAATTGACAATAAGAGTCTGGAAGGACGCGATGAAAGGAACACAAAAAAATTAATAAACTGATAATACAGGGAACATACCATACAGGTTTAACTGCCCAAATTCAGAACATGTATTTTTATTATTATTATTACCGTATTCGACGTGATAAGCGCCCAGGGCGCCTAAAAAATTGGGAGTGGGTGGGCGCTTATTAAAATGTTTACCAGTGGAGTGGAAAACATGAATAATAATAGAACAATAAAAGAGTTTTACTGGTATTTGTGTTATTCATTTTGTGAAATCAACCAAATTACTTACATGAAAGCTGAAAATAAACAGAAAACAGCATAATTAAAAAAAAAGACACCTTACTTTCCCTCCCAGTGCTGTTCTTTTAAACATTTTCCAGGAAGTAAAATTGAGCCAATCAACACAAATGTCAACTTTAGCACATGGCACGTTGAACCAATCAATACGAACATAAACAAAAGCACATGTCCAGGAACATCTTTAAATGAAGTTGTATGTTGTATGACGTTAGTGAGCAGGAGAATCGGGTGAAAAATACTCATCACTTTATAGGTCCATATCTGGCTCATCGCTCCACTCATTCAGAGCATCCTATAGTTTTGCTGTAGCAGTTTCTAATGGTTCATCGGTTGTCGGACATTTACCAAGAGAACACAGCATAATATTTTCCTGTTTTTTAAAACACGGCAGACAAATCAAATGTGTTGTTACTGATGAACATTATAGACATTCCCCAGTGGCAGGGGGTCTTGAAATACCGTGTAAAGTCACTTTTACAGGCAGCGAATGCTTCATTTTATAGTTACAGAGACTGATCGAATAAAATTGGTAAGTTTGATCTACGATTTTGCTCCCAGTACACATGGGCGGTTACTAGACGCAAGATAAAAAACATGGGGGGGGGGGGGGGCTTTTTGGAGCAGGATGCTTATTACATTCATCAGGATTAACAGTAGGTGTTTATAAAGATATTACAAGGAGCACCTGATGGCCACTGAGCAAGCATATAGATGAAAAAGAAAACTTGCTGGCTACAATCAACTGAATCCTATACAGTATAGTGAATCATTAATTCAGAAAATGTGTTTATTTGAATATTTTTGGAGCAGTTAAAATTACCATGTCATAACTAATTGAAGAACATTGCCGAAATAACAATAATAGTGATATCATGCAAAACCACAATTTATATAAAATAAATCGTAGCTTATGAAGGCAAACAAAAATTAATTTGGTTCAAAGAACCAATTAACTAGGGCATCGCAGCCATTATCGACAGAGAGCTCTCCAGGCTTGATGTCAGCATAGCAGCCCTCCAAGAAACCAGGCTTGCTTCCAGTGGCTCTCTCAGGGAGGAAAATTACATCTTGTTCTGGATGGGAAGAGAACCAGAGGAGTCCCACCAATATGGAGTAGGCTTTGCGATCAAAAACAACCTTTTGGCCATAGACGAGCCCCCCTCTGGCAGCACGGAGCGCTTGTTGTCCATCCGCCCCAACACCAATATAGGCCATGTCAATATCCTTTGCATCTAGGCTCCTACACTCACCTCACCAAAGGACACAAAAGAGACATTCTACGAGCAGCTCGGTAAGCTTATCAAGAGTTCCCCAAGAGATGAGCCCCTCTTTTTTCTTGATGACTTCAGTGCCAGAGTGGGAGCTAACCATGAATCATGGCCCATGCGCCTAGGCCATCATGGCACTGGGAAGATGAATGAAAATGGCCAGATACTGCTTGGATTGTGTGCCTATCATGATCTCTGCATCATGAACACCTTCGAGTGTAAACCATCACATAAGGTGTCATGGAAACACCCCAGATCACATCGATGGCACCAACGCGATCTTGTCATCACAAGACAATCTGCCCTAAACTGTGTCCTCAACACCAGGAGTTACCACAGTGCAGACTGCGACACAGACCACACGCTTGTACGCAACAAAGTGTGTCCACAACCACTTGTGCTACACCGCTCCAAGCCAAAAGGTCATCCTCGCATAAATCTGTTTCCTATAGGAAAACCAGGAACATCGATGTCTCTCAATTTGCTATGATCATAATGAATAATGTTGATTACTGCAGGGAAGGTAACGTTGAAGAAACATTATCTCAGCTCAAAAATTGTCTGACTATGATAATTGATAAGCATGCACCAAAGAAAAACAAAACTTTTGTCATCCGACCAAATACTCAGTGGTATAATGATGATGTTTGGACAATGAAAACTAAATGTCAAAAAGCTGAAAAATCCTGGAGGAAAAGTAAACTTGAGGTTTATCAGCAACTGTATAAACAAGCCCGTAATGAACTGAATTGTGCTCTTGCTTTAGCAAAGGCAACATTGGTCCAGAACAACATCGCTCAAAACAAACATAACTTCAAAGAGCTGCACAGTTTGTTGAACAAGCTTCTCCATGGTACCAAGAAAAAGAAGCTTCCTTCTCACACATACAAACATGAACTTGCCAACAAATTCACCACATTCTTCAGTGACAAGATCAAGTTAGTCCGAGCCAACATTTTGCCATCTGCAACAGCTTTGCAAGACAATGAAAAACCATTCAAGGGCAAGCAGCTGAAACATCTCACACCTGCTACAGTGGTGGAGATTAAACAGATAGTTAAAGATTCTCCCTGAAAGTCATCCTCCCTGGATACAACCCCTACATGGCTGGTGAAATCTTGCAGTGATGCATTGTCACCTTGTTTCCTTGACATCATCAACACGTCACTTGAAACAGGCAGTGTCCCGTCCAATTTCAAGCACGCTCATATCATCCCTCTTTTGAAGAAGCCAAGTTTTGACTTTGAAATGCTCAAAAATTATAGACCAGTCTCTAATCTCCTCTTCTTCTCAAAGTGTCTTGAAAAAGTAGTTGCTTCCAGGATCAAATCTCACCTTGCTGTCAACAACTTTCAGGAAACTTTTCAGTCTGCCTACAAGACCAACCACAGCACGAAGACAGCTCTGGCCCGTGTCTACGACATTGCTGGTGCCATGGACAAAAAACAGATTACACTCTTTGTTTTGCTTGACCTCTCATCAGCATTCAACACGATTGACCATGGTATTCTGCTTCATAGACTTGAGAATATGGGTATCTCTGGATCAGCTCTCTCATAGAACCAGTCTTACTTGTCTGACCGTACTCAGTCTGCGATGATTAGTGAGTCAGTTTCACAGATGCACAAGCTTGAATTCGGGGTCCCTCAAGGATCAGTTTTGGGACCATTGCTATTCAGTGTCTACATTCTGCCGCTTGGCAAAATAATCAGGACTCATGCGATTCACTTTCATCTATATGCAGACAACAACCAACTGTACTTGTCCATTTCCCCAGCCGAAGCTGGAATAGCCATACAAACCATCAAAAATTGTCTGTCAGATATCTGCTCTTGGATGAGTTCAAATTTCTTAAAGCTCAACGATGAGAAAACTGAGTTTCTGACACTAGGCACTCAACATCAGCTGCCCAAATTAAACCCAAAGCCTGAGATTAGTGTTGGAGCATGCTCTGTCGACACCACACAGAAGGCAAGAAACCTTGGAGTAGTTTTCCAATCAACCATGTCAATGGATGAGCACATCAACTCTTTGTGTAGAAGCTGCTACTTCCACATTCACAATATTGGCAAAATCAGATATCTGTTGACTTTCGACACTATCAAACTTCTTGTTCAAACGCTAAACATCAGCTGCCTGGATTACTGCAACTCCCTTCTTGTCAATCTTCCGCAAAAATCCATATCACACCTCCAAAGAGTATAAAATTCAGCAGCCAGACACATCACTCGTCAACATCGCAATGACCGCGTCACTCCAGTTCTACAGTCACTGCATTGCTTACCAGTCCAACAGAGAATCTCCTATAAAATTCTCCTACTAACCCATCGAGCACTATATCAGCCAAACTTACCTCTTTACCTTCAAGAACTAATCAGTGTCTACAAGCCATCCAGAACCCTAACATCTTCTGAACATCCCTCTTGTCCCAGCCTGTATTTGCCAATAAGATCGGCGAGAGAGTTTTCTCCATTGCAGTACCTCGACTATGGAACAATCTACCATTAGACATTAAAACCAACATATGTGAAACCTCCTTTAAAAGTCAAATCAAAACTCATCTCTTCAGAACTGCTTATGACATTTGACAATTTTCTCAGCCTCCCTCATAACCCTTTTACATTGCCAGTGAGCAACTAGCCAGATGGAGTCTAGGCGCTATAAAAATTAATTATTATTATTATTAAAGCATGCATGGCAGTTCTAACCAAAGTGGAGCAGTATGTGTCCTCATTAGACCAGTCTCTACAGGGCCTTCCAGGGCATGATGCAACAACAAAATGGGATGCCATTAAAAACGCCATTCCCACCTCAGCCATGTCTACCTTTTTGGGGGGGGGGGGGGGGGGGGGGGGTTCCCAGTCAGGACATACTTGACCAAAATGAAACCAGCAATTGAGGCAAAGCAAACAGCATTCTTAGCATGCAAAAGTTGCCCAAACCAAAAGACACTTGCAGCACTGAGACAAGGAACAAGGGAAACCACTCCACATGATGTCCGTAGACCTCACCAAGGCATTTGACCTAGTAAGCAGGAAAGGTCTATTTGAGCTACTAAAGAAGATTGGCTGCTCCCTGATGCTCATAGCCAGGTGGTCTCCTTCCACGCTGATATGAAGAGCACTGTTCTGTATGATGGAAATGCATCCGAAGCCTTCCCCATCAATAGTTGTATCAAGCAGGGCTGTGTATTGGCACCACCCTTCTTAGGGATATTCTTCTCCTACGCTACGCATTTAGGTCATCTCCTGATGGTATCTTTCTGCATACCAGGTCGGATGGGAGGTTGTTCAATCTGGCACAACTTCAGTCCAAGACAAAGGTCAGGAAAGTGCTTGTCAGGGAGTTGTTATTTGCCGATGATGCAACCCTCATGACTCACATTGAAGAAGCCTTCAGGGGGACCGTTTTGCAAATGCATGCAACCAGTTTGGCCTGACCATAAGCTTGAAGAAGACCAAAGTTAGTGCACAAGATGTTGACTTGGCTCCCTTTATACACATCAATGATGTCACCTCGGAAATTGTGGATGATTTTACTTATCTGGAATCCACACTCAGCAAACAATATCACAGTTGATGTGGAGCTAAACAGACGGCTTGGAAAAGCAAACACCGTTATGGCCAAATTGACAAAGTGAGTGTGGGAAAATAAGTCCCTGACAAAACACACCAAGATCCGTGTCTACCAGGTCTGCATTCTGAGCATCCTGCTGTATGGAAGCGAGACCTGAACTACATATATGAGGCAAGAGCGTCGGCTGAATGCCTTCCATATGCGTTGCCCCAGAGCACGTATGCACTGCTGAGCCAATGACGTTTGCGATGGTTGGGTCACGTCCATTGCATGGACGATGGGAGAATATCAAACGACATCATGTATGGACAGCTAGTCACCGGTTCGAGGCGTGTTGGCTGCCCATCACTCCGTTACAAGGATGTCTGCAAGAGAGACCTGAACTCATGCAATATATCTGCAGACAACTGGGAGATCATGGCTGGGGATAGAGGTACCTGGTGGTAGGCTGTTAAAAAGAGCATCAAGGAAGCAGACGTAAACAGAAACCAGCACACAGCTGAAAAGCGTGCAAGGAGGAACCTCACTGCTTCAAACCAGACAGCCCAGGTATCTCCTTTCATCTGTACCAAATGCAAGGACTGCCACTCCCACATAGGTCTTCACAGTCACAGTAGACGTTGCCAAGCCCTAGTGAACTGACACTACTCTGGTGCCGCAAAAGCATGGTCTTTCAAGACTAAACTGCCAATGATGATGATGATGATGATGATGATATCTGCCAAAACTCTGCAGAAGGTTTATGGAGACACCATTACACTGCACCTAAACTCTGCGTTGGAAGTTCACCTCCCAAAAATAAAACAAAAACAAAAATTAAAATTTTGTCTAATTTTGTGGGGGTTTTCTTGCTTAGGTGCTTGAGAAGTAAATACTAGAACAGTTTCCCTCCTCGGCTCCGTGGACATTCCTAAAATATACATTCCGCTCACCTTCAGTGCATAATTGGTACTCTATTTATCCCAAGATAGTGAACCAATCAGATTGCACCATTCCCATGCACAAAACACTATTTATCCCTATTACACACAAGTACGCATAATATGAAAGGATTACTCGAATAAGACAAAGGTCACATTGAACCTAGTCTTAAACATAAATGGTACAATGTACAGCATCACAAATGTAGTGTGTTCCCCAAGACCAGGTTAGGAAATGTGCAGTAGCCGGAAAGAAAATAAAATTGGATACCTAAATGATATGTGGTGGGATTCTCTTCATCTTCATCAAGACAAAGGACAAGCTGTTCTTCAAAAACCTGCTGACAATAAAGCCATAGAGAGAGAGGGGGGGTGAAAAAAAGAGGAAGGGAGGGAGAGAAAGAGAGAGGGAGGGAGGGAGGGAGAGAGAGTGAGAGAGAGGTAGAGAGAGAGAGAGGGAGGGAGGGAGGGAGGGAAAGTGAGAGGGACAGAGAGAAAGGGAGAGAGCGAGAGGGAGAAAAAGAGGGGGAGAGAGAGAGGGAGAAAGGGGAAAGCGAGGGAGGGAGAGAGAGAGAGAGAGAGAGAGAGAGGGAGCGAGAGGGAGAGAAGGAGGGAGAGAAAGAGGGAGAGAGAAACAGAGGGAGAGGGACATTTTTAGGTTTGCAAACAAGACACTCCATTCTTGCTCTTTAACAAACTAAACAAATGTACTTTTATTTTTTATGAACAGTAGAAGTTTGCGTATCTTAAAGTTTTTCGGTGTTTTGAATTCATTCATACGACAAAACATACGAATCACACAATTCTAGACTCTGATTGCTTTAAAGCATCTAATCCCACGCACGCGACCAGCCAACCACACCGAGGCACTTACACTGTCCGGCGGAACGCAATCTCCCAAGCTGCTGCAGCTGCTGGGACCTACGGGTAAGACATCCATACAAAATCAATCCATGAACTGCAGCATCCCATTATACATTCAAATAAACTTAACATAAATGAATAAATAAATAAATAAATACAGAGACAGAAAAGCACCGCATGTGTAATCTTGGACAAATAAACATCCGATACCGAGCATTCGGGTTACAGAGGATACTGATCGTGACAGGCAGTAAAGTCACACAAACACCTTGTGCATTGAAGCCAGAACGGTAAAGCAGCAAATCACTATGGTTACCAATGGCAGGAAGTGTGTGTGTGTGTGTGTGTGTGTGTGTGTGTGTGTGTGTAAGTGCATCAGGGACAGAACCTAAATCTGCTTAAGGCTTTTTGATTTGCATGGAATCTTGTTCTCATTGATTCATTTTCTGGAACCGCTTAATCATAATTAGGGTCACGGGGAGGCTGGCGCCCGTCCCAAACGACTCCGGTCGAGGGCAGAGTACACCCTGAACAACTCCCCAGGCCATCACAGGGCAGAAAGACGCTGACAGCTATGTAGCTTACTCTTGACAAATGTCAGCAATGGTTCTTTTACATGAACCTCACACCATAGACAGTGAGAGACATGGCCGGCCTCTGATAACCCAGTTAGGGCTCTGGGGGGACAGTGACAACCTGTTGAGAGTGGGGCTTGAAGCACCAACCTTAGGATCAGTGATCCAGCACCTTTACCACCACCTGGGCCACCTCTGCCATCTTTCTCACTCATTCTTCCATTTTCGCTAACCAGGTAAAGAAACTTCGAACACCATCTACTGCTGCATTCCTCGTATTACACAATCACAATATTCCATAAACATAACATTCAGACTTGGGTTTAAAAGCACATGAGGGTAATTAATGACATTCTTTAGGAAACTGCTGCTTTCGGCTGTTGGGTTTTTCCACCAGAGCCTAGTGGCTCATCAGGCCGGTACTTATTCCTGGTTTCCATAGCGTGACGCTACCAGGAGTTCAGCTCCTCCTGGATGGGACGCTAGTATTTTTACTGGTACCCATTTATACTGCTGGGTGGACAGAGGCACACCTGTGGTCAGACCTTGCCCAGGGGTCTTAAGCACAGAGTGTGTGTGTGTGTGTGTGTGGGGGGGTCTAACTGGGATTTGAACTCACAACCTCCTGAACATGAGCCCAGCACCCTAACCTCTACACCAGCTTTCGGCCGTGAAGTTGGCCGTGTGTATTTCTTGAATAGAGAGACAGCCTGTCTGTGCAAACCATGAACTAGAATCAAGCCGATATATTATATTGTTAATAACAGCAACAAACTGATACACCGAGGACACAGCTGAAAGCATTTAACGTTACTAGTATACATACACTACACAGGAACGGCACAATTTGATTGGTTAACCATCTCAGGAGAGTGCACATTATTATTATACGTACATGCGCGCGTATGTATGTATGTCGTCTTCTTCGTACCATCTGTATGTGTGTACAGACGCTTCCCAGCTTGCTAACAAGTTCGGTTCAGGCCGGCCATTCTTAGATGAATTTGTTTGTAAGTCGTTACAGGGCATTCTTTAGAGGGGAACTTCTGTTTAAACCTTGCATAAGTAATCTATACAAGTTTGTACTGTATACAATCTCTCTCACTCTCTCTCTCTCTCTCTCTCTCTCTCTCGCTTCCCATAATTATCTGTACATGATCAATATCATTATGTCCCGTGCTTAAACTCCTGGTTCCTCTCAAGCACAGCACAGCGGATCTGATCAGATTTACAGAGAGTTTCACTCTTATCCAGTTCATTATAATACTGCAGTCAATTTGTTTCTTCTTTGAAACTTTTGGAACGAGTTCAGAAATGTATGGTTCTGCTTCTCTTCCCAGACCATGTCAAGCATGCAACAGCCACGCCCCCCTCTGCTGGAGCCTAATATTAAGTGTACCTCAGGATAATGTTTAATCATATTTCATACTTATATTTATGGTATATCTTTCTGTAAATTTTATTCCATTTCTATTTCTTCTTGTTCTTCAATTTCATTTCACTTTTGACCTCGGACAGACCTGTTCGTGTCTCCGGATGTTTACAAAACAAATGTTGGTAAGTTGGGGAGCATCTGTATTTATATTTTATTTACATCTTATGTTATTTTTTCAATGTTTAATTGTTATGATCAGCATTTATAGCATTGAATATGTATTTACTGAGATTATACAGACGCTCCCCGAGTTACGTTTTTAATTGGTTCCGGACGGCCGAACGCAAGTTGAAAGTGAACGTAAGTTGTTACAGTGATGTATTGACGCTCATACTGTATTATACATCCATACTACATACTACCACTAATACCATTATTCTATCTCACAAAACACCCCTAAATCAATTATTATAAACATAACATTGTATATATATATATATATATATATATATAATAATATGAAATAACGTCAACATTAATTTCAAATAAATTAAATTCAAGCAAAATAATTTCAAATTGATAAATTTTAATCAAATTCACTCATTAAATATCAAATACAGTATCAAATATAACCTTTAACATTCTCTATGATGCGATGTTTCTGCTTGTAAATGGTTCTGGATGGTCGACAGATGGTCACATGACATGAAGCTGATCTGAATCACATTACCCAAAGCTGAGCCGACTCACTTTACATGAAGCTTAAAACAGCCAATCAACGCTTACAATATGTGAGACGCTCAATACCGAAAGTAGTGCACTTGCTGAAAGTAGTTTACTTGCTTGAAACAAAGCGCGGGTTATGCGGACTTCCGGCTTTCAAGTGAGCAAGGGCCTCGTTTAACTCGTTTAGTACTCACCTTGCACTGATGTGAATCACCAGCAGAGCAGAGAGTTCTCTCTTTACTGGATTCGGGTTTTTATATTTTACAACTCTCTTTGCTTAACTGAGTATGTATTAGATTGTGCCGATCCGAGAAAGATAGTTAATTCATCTCTGTGTATGAGACTTGCACCCATGCTAGTATGCTTACGCTTTTAACCATATTTGCTTCGGGTTACAAAGGTCCGCAACACAGTGTGAACACAAACATCACAGACACGATGTCTTAACACAAGAGTAACACGTTATATAACTGAGATAAACAATGGACGTAGCGTCATTACTTCAGCGTACTACGTAGGTACGTCTAAACTCAAAATTTGACTTAAAAAAAAAAAAAAAAGTAAAAGCAAAAAAAAAACGTAAAATGGATGAACACAAGTTGGGGAGCGTCTGCATTGAGGTTTTGCACATGACGTCACAGGGTCACATGACTTTTGTTTATCTGCCATAATTGGACGGCATAATCCGAATGCCGCTCGCTCATTCAACATTGCTCAACATTTTAAAATAAGTAATAGTGGTTCAACATTACCCAACTGGATGTTGTTTGTCGGTTACGAACTTCCCCGGAGTGATACAAAATAAGCAGTGAGTACTGTATGGTTATATCGTGTTGCGCTGTTGGATGTGCAAATTGACAGAGGAGTAAAGCCTGTACTGTCATTTTATCGCTTTCCATCTGACCCGAAGAGAAAAGCCAAGTCGGTCGCAGCGATAAATAGGAAAGACTGGAATCCTACAGAATACAGTAGAATATGCAGCGAACACTTTGTATCAGGTAAATATACCATTATTATATCAGGCCTAGGGTGGCTATTGTCATTGTGGTAGCATCCGGTAAAAATAAAATTGATTATATATATATATATATATATATATATATATATATATATATAGATAGATAGAGGCTTATATATAAATAAAATATGTGAATTTATACAACCATTATAAGCAGTGATAATTGTAATGTATTATTGCATAAGCGCTTGTTTGTGTAGCTCTATTTGGGGATAGGCGCCTTATCCGTTATGAGGTGGTACTGTACTGTACTGTACTGTAGTCTCTCTTCCCGGTTCCTGGCTCCCATTGTTGCATACAGCTTACAAATCCGGCAACAAAATACTTGTAAGCTTCCGTTGATTTGTAAGCTTTTAACTCTTTGCCAGTAAATGGAGACGGGACGTGGACAAGACATGTACAAAGATCCAAGTAGGCAAAAGCAGGAAGGGAAGAATGGTTGCATTCTAACACATTGCTAAACATCGACTGCGACATTAGATATGGATCCCCAGCTGCTTTGTTTTACTCAGATGCCCCACCCTCTGGTCACCGGTCAGATAATTGACAACATCTGACAATATTATCGTGTCATTACTTTTGCCTTCGACACTCTCGCATATTTTGCTTTTGCTGTCATTATCAGTTGTTGTTGAAGCCATGCTTAGTGAATCATGTGTGTGTGTGTGTGTGTGTGTGTGTGTGTGTGTGTGTGTGTGTGTGTGTGTGTGTGTGTTCTGGATCACGCTTGCCATCCAAGATGGTGCATGAAGGTATTGGGGTCACGTGACTGCAAAATCTAAATACACATATACATGTACGTATACGTCAGTCGGGGGTGGGGGGGGGGTGATCCTACTTCGCGGATTTAGATGGTCGCGTGGGGATCTCGATCCCAATTAACCACAGAAAGTGAGGGATCCCTGTAATTATTTTACATATCCACCTCGCATCACCTCATCCAATAACCGCTTCATATCCAGTTCACAATCTTGAGATAAAGTTTGAAACAAAATTGGAGATGAAAACACACAGTTTCTTGTTACTGATTCAAAAATCAGAAATTCAACAATTGCTGTCCCATAGAATATAAAACACATCCCTTGTATAACTCAATGCTGTATGAAAGTATTTTTAGCAACGTTGAGCTTTAAAGATTTTAAAATAAAACATTTAAAAATTTGCTTTTGTTTACTTTTCCTGTGTAGTATCTTCAAAGACATCTATTCGCCTCAGCTCGAGTGAATATCGCAGAGTAGACAGAGACGGAATGTTTTGATAAAATAACAGCTGGTTAGTAGATGCCACATTTTAAACAGAAATGAACATTGGATTTTCTTTTTTTTTTTTTTTTTACATAGAAACTGTGCCATAACATTTCAGAGGACATCTGATTGAGGTTTTGAATCAGACTGGAATTCTGCAGGGGGTTATTTACATGCGAAGCTTTCAGGACGAATGAATACACACACAACTCCATGATTCATTTACAGGCATCCTGAGCTGCTGTCTGGTCAAAGTCATGGCAGTTTTAATTATATTAGCCTGTTTATGTTAGTCTTTTATGCAAGTTTTGGGATCTACAGCAAAGGCAAACACAAACGATATTCCCGCAAGTGAGTCGTCTTAAAGCCAATTATGAAGTTGAGTGATGCAGCTGAAGTCGAGGAGCCATCAGAGCCAGAATTCATACACTATGTGGACACTTGTATCTTGGTGTTGTTCCCAGAGTCTTTCAGTTTATACGTTACATTATTAATTTTTTTAAAAAGTCCACCATTCACACTAGCATCACCGTATATAGTAATTCTGCATTCCTTCCTTCTGAACCAGCAGAATGCACTTCGGAAAAAAAAAAAAACTCCTTCTGCTCTTTTATAATAAATATGTTTGGAAAAACCTTGGAAGCGCAGCCACACAAATTTCTTTGTGTGTGTGTGTGTGTGTGTGTGTGTGTGTGTGTGTGTGCGTGAAATAATCATTATCCCACATCCTGCCACAATGTCCTCTTGACTGAGCCAAATTCACCCAGTGTACCCCACCAACCCTGCTCGCGCTAACTCGCAGTGACAAAAAAGGAGGTGGGGTAAATCCGGGGGTACAAGAGTACAGGAACGAGGTCAGTACACACGCAGCGAGGGAAAGAGCACAGACGAGCATTAAATTACCAAAAGAATGAAACAGCAAAAGTCCAGCAGGGACATGAAGGAAGGGTTAAATGATAACAAATGAGAAACGCAAGCAGAAGAAAGTGAGCAGAAATGTTAAAGTGCTTCCACACTGCGCACACAGGAAACTCGGGAGCGCGTTCCAACTCTCTCTTGCTCTGTTACGTCTCGCAGACTTCGATGCTTCATTCTGATCCATTGCTGCATCCTAAATTCATTTGGTCTTTCCAAACTTGTCCACGTCTCATTGTGGACTCGTTTTGCTCATGCTGTGTTTATGCATCGTTTTTATG
>CM045740.1:36525724-36538224 GCA_024760905.1 Plotosus lineatus | reverse complement strand
ATTGAGATGAATAAATGTGCTGAAAGTTTCGGAGTTAAAAGAATTGTAGCGTGCATGGCTGGCTCAGTGACTCACCTTTGATTGTTTCAACTGTTTGATTCCGTCTGCCTTTGTCTTCCACTTCAGTCAGTCCATCCTCCTGCAGTACATCATGAATCAGAATTTTTTTCTCATAGTAGGTCATAAGGCAAGAAGGTCACATGAACACAATCTACACTAAAGTGTACACATCCAGAACTGTGTACAGGAATCCCTCGCTACTTCGCACTTCGATTCATGCATCAAGGTTTTTAAAAAAAAAATATTCATCGAATTTAAAAAAAGGAAATTAAGGAAGAATTGGGGAAAAAGTTAAGGAAAATGCCAGAAAACAAGGCAAATTATGCAAAAAAACACAAATAACCCCCCCACAAAACCCCACAACAAAACTACTTACATTTTTATGTGAGGTGCGCATCTGTGCATCATAAAAAGGTATGTGTGTGTGTGTGTGTGTGTGTGTGTGTGTGTGCGTGCGTGTGTGTGTTTATATTTTATTTACATCTTATGCATTATGTACCTCACCTTACGAAAGACCCAACAAACGAAAAATCCAGGTTACGAAACACATTTACCTAAAGTTTCCATCTCTGGATATGAAAACAATTCACGTTACGAAATGCCCCATCTCAAGAATTCAAAGAATATGCGAGATGCTCTCCCATTGGCTATCTCCCAACACCCCGCCCTGCTGGCCTCCCACTGGCTCAGAGGTATTATCTCCATAATACCCATGATGCTTTTCGTGTGCCTTCGACCCATTGTTCGTCACGGAGATGCAGCTCCCTCCCATTGGCTATTATGGAGCTGCATCTCCATAATACCCATGATGCTTTTCATGTGCCTTTGACCCATTGTTCGTCATGGAGTTCTAACACACGTAAAAGGACAGCGTTACTGTTGTTTCACGAGTTTTTCGAGTGTGCTCATTGCAACTTTATTTTTTGGCTCAGGCTTTTAACCTTGCATAAACATTTGTAAGATTATAACGCTGCTAAGAAGACATGGTCAACAAACATGCGTGCGCGCGCACACACACACACATACACACGCTGCCAAGACACACACACGCCAAGACACACACACGCTGCGCAAGACACACACACGCTGCTACAAGACACACACACACGCTGCAGCGCAAGACACACACCTGCTGGCGACACACACACGCGTGCAAGACACACACACACGCTGCGACACAGACACGCTACAAGACACACACACACACACGCACGCGCACACACACACACACACACACAAAAGTGATTCTCGGTGAGAGTGAAAAGAAGAAGCGGGCTCGTGGCATGCGGTTGAGTGATATCGCAAAGGAATATGGCCAAACCCGTCTACCATCGATACGATATTGAAGCAGAAGGAGGCCTTAAAAGGTATACTTTTATCATTTTTAAAGGGTTTAGGGGTAGTATTCGGGGCTTTGGAATGAATCAGGCCTTTTACATGTAAAATTCTACTCAACTTACGAAAAAAATCAGGTTACCACTTCTGGAACGCAATAATTTCGTAAAGTGAGGTATGACTGTATTTTTGAATGTTTAATTGTTATTGTAAGCATTTATAGCATTGAATATATATTAATTGATATTATATAAACATATACATGTACGTATAAGTCAGTCGGGGGGGGGGGGGGGGTCGATCCTACTTCGTGGAATTCGGCGGTCGTGGGGGGTCTCGGTCCCCCTTAACCGCGGAACGTGAGGGATCCCTGTACATATAGATAGATACTGAATGTGAGTGATGTGTGTACAAGAGAAAAAAAATCCAAGTAACAAACTGTACACGCAGTAATTACATTCATCCTTCAGGTCAGTCATATTCGCAAAGGAAACAAGCCATTAGTTGTACAAATGTAACCAACCGGAGACTTGAGTGCACAATGCTCCCTGTGGCTCCTTGAGACTTCCACTACTCGCAAAGATTTGTGATCCTCGGGAACAAACAAATCTAATGAGCGACTCCCGAGCCTGCTGATTATTTCACTGCACACATCCTAATGATGATGTACAACTGTGCACACGGCAGTGTGTGTGAATCATCAGCACAGAACACACTCACCTGCACATCGCTTTCTAGACAGTGTCGTTGTTTCACCCGGTAGAGCCGGATGCTCCCGTGTGGATCAAAATGACTTCGGTGTTCGACCGTCAGAACGAAGGGGCCGGATAGTGAGCACGATCTGAGAAGATGCGATTCGTCAGACCAGATTTGTGACATCCATACTGGCCGTTCTGTACATGTGGAAAAACTGAGAAAAAGGGGGACATAATATTAAAAAAAAAAAGACAAATATTATATCCAGGTTATTAATTAATAGATTGGCCTTTGTTTATAATTTGGCTATGGCACGAACACAAGATTAATACGAGGGGTCACCACCAACAGAGTCAGTCAGGAAGCTGCACATCATGTTATATTCCAAGTTAGAACCCAATTGCAGTGCTGTATATGAAAGCATGCAACTGGGGTCTGAGAATGACTTCAAAGGGGTTTTATTATTATTTTTATTCTCATTTTCATTCATTCATTTTCTGAACTGCTTAATCCTAATTAAGGTCACAGGGGGGCTGGTGTCCATCTCAGCCAACTTTAGCCAAGGGCAGAGTACACCCTGGACAGCTCGCCAATATTCAGTTGCCATTAAGTCATACAGACATACAGTAAATGTAATAGTAAAAAAAAAAAAAAAAAAAAAAAAAAAGTCAATAATTGTTAATCAGCTTTTCAGCTTGCAAATGAAAATGAATTTTGAGTTTTTGAACCTAGCAGTGATTGGATGGGAATGATGGATGGGGGCAGTGGTGGTCTAGTGGTATAGGGCACTGGATCGCTGATCCAAAGGTTGGGGGTTCAAGTCCCACTCTCCACAAGGTTGTCACTGTCCTCCCCAGTTCAGCTAACTGGGTTATCAAAGGCCGGCCATGTCTCTCACTGTCTATGGTGTGAGGTTCATGTAAAAGAACCATTGCTGACTTTCGACAAGAGTAGCTGCAAAGCCGTCGGCGTGTTTCCGCCCTGCGATGGCCTGGCGAGCTGTCCAGGGTGTACTCTGCCCTCGCCCGAAGTTGGCTGGGATGGGCACCAGCCTCTCCGCGACCCTAATTAGGACTAAGCGGTTACAGAAAATGAACTGAACTGATGATGAACTGCACTGTTGAATAGTTTTGAAATACCGCCGCCAAATCACAGTCAATCAGTTATTGGAACCAAATAATTTTTGTTCACCTTCATAAACCAAATTTGCATTTCTAGAAATAAATTTCATTTCATGACATCAAAAATGTTGTTGTTCAGAACTGAGCTTAAAAAACATAAAAACGACAGAGAACAAACAAATTTCTATACATGGATTTCATATAAAATGGCAAATGTAAAGTACCAGTATAACCTCCAACAAGCTCTTAGTCTACCCTGGGCTCTCCTTCCAGTTGGATGTGCCTGGATCACGTCCAAGGGGAGGCAACCAGGAGAGCAGTGGCTCCACCGAGTTTCCCCCTGGCTGTCTGGATTCTATGGATTTATTATTTCTTTCTCTAACAAAAAAATAAAACTAGAATGTGTCCAGGGTACACAGTTGCCTCTGTTACGAGCTAAAGCTACTGGCTTTGCTCCAACTGAGCCTTGTGGCTCATCAGGCCGATACTTATTCCGTTTTTCATTGCGTGAAGCTCCCAAGAGTTCGACTCCTCATGGATGGAACATGAGTCCATCGCAGGTTACCTTCCCAGTATATTTTTACCGGTACCCATTTATACTGCTGGGTGAACAGAGGCACACTTGTGCTTAAGACCTTGCCCAAGGGTCTTAGCACAGTGGGGTCTAAACTGGATTTGAACTCATGACCTCCTGATCATGAGCCCAGCAGCTGAACCACTATGCCACCAGCCCAACAGCTAAGGAAAAATAATGGCTATTATATATTCAAAAATATTAGAATAGTTATTTATTCCCTTTTGTAATACATTTGACTAAAATTCCACAATCCTTGAAGAATATATTGATGACAAACTGATCCTTTCCCGGTTAAATAAGGTTTTAAACTCACTTCGTTAAGGCATTTACGGTTCCTGCATGTCCTCTACTGCGGGCCAGTTCAGCAGGAGTGTGTCCCTCTTCATTAGGCAGTGCACCCATCTCCGGACCTCCAGACCGATGAAGGTAAAACAGTGTGAGATGATACAGACCCAACCGGACCGCTATGTGCAGTGGTGTCTCCACGTGATGCGGACCTGAAAAATAAAACAATGACAGAATGTACTCATTTAAAAAACACGTTTATAGTTGCATTCGCTTCATTAGTCATCTGTGGAAAATCATCTGTAATTGTAGGAAATAAACCCAGTTCATACACAACCCCCTCGAAAAATATTGGAACAGCAAAGCCAGTTGTTTTGTTTTTGCTTTATATGAACATCTAGAGGTCTGAAACATCTTAGAACATGCCATGTTTTTGGCGGGCTTGATTCACATTTTAAGGCTTTGAAGATGTGGAAAAATGTAAATGTGTACTTGTGATCAATTTTTTTTTTTTGGCCCAGTGTTAAGGTGCTGGATTACCGACCCCAGGTTTGGGGGTTCAAGCCCCAAATATAAACCGTATTCGACGTGATAAGCGCCCAGGGCATTTAAAAAATTGGAGTGGGTGGGCAGTTATTGCAATGTTTACCAGCAGATTGGAACGGTAAGCGCTTATTACCATCTAGGTGGAAAACATGAATAATAACAGAATAATAAAAGACTTTTACTGGTATTTGTGTTATTCATTCTGTGGTATCAACCAAACTACTTACATGAAAGCTGAAAATAAACCAAAAACAGCATAATTTAAAAAAAAAAAAAAAAAAAAAAAAAAAAAGACCCCTTACTTTTCCCTACCAGTGCTGTTCCTTTAAACATTTTCCAGGAAGTAAAATCAAGCCAATCAACACGAATGTCAACTTTAGCACATGGCACGTTGAACCAATCAACACGAACATAAACAAAAGCACATGGCCAGGAACATCTTTAAATCTATGAAGTTAGTGAGCAGGAGAATCGGGTGAAAAATACTCATCACTTTCTGATAGGTCCATATCTGGCTCATCGCTCCATTCATTCAGAGCATCCCATAGTTTTGCTGTAGCAGTTTCTAATGCTTCATCGGTTGTTGGACATTTACCAAGAGAACACAGCAAAATATTTTCCTGTTTTTTAAAGCACGGCGGAACGATCAAATGTGTTGTTACTGATGAACATTATAGACATTCTCCAGTGGCAGGGGGTCTTGAAATTCTGTGTAAACTCACTTTTACAGGCAGCGAATGCCTCATTTTACAGATACAGAGACTGATCGAAAAAAATTGGGAAGTTTGATCTACGATTTTGCTCTCAGTACACATGGGCGGGTATTACACGTAATATCAAAAACATTGAGGGAGGGGGGCCTTATTACATCGAATACTGTGTGTGTTATATATATATATATATATATATATTTTTTTTTTTTTTTTTTTTCTTTATTAATCCCATAAGGAAAATTATTTCCTCCGCATTTAACCCATCTAAGGTGAGTGCCTGTAGACCATTTGGGGGTCGGGTGTCTTGCTCAAGGGCACTTCAGCCATTTATTTGGAAGAAGGGAAGGTGCTACGTTAAGGGGATTGTGACTGTGTAAAACAGTTTTACTAAAATGGAGTGACAACAGAACAATTTCAGCAGCCAATTTGTCTCAAAACAAGCAGGTTCTTGTTCTACTTTGAGGGGAAGACAAATCAATAGGCCAGAGCCTAAGACAAGTCTAGGCTATGCATGTGTGTTCTTGATTCTATTTATGCAATGACTAACTAAGTGTAAGAGCCAGAAAAAGTAATTATAGTCCTGTCTAACTTTCATCACTGAAATACTCTGAACTCAGTAAATGATAAGTAATTTATTTTATTATTTTAAACAATAGGATAAAAAAAAATCCATGGTGGGATGCATAATAAATTAGCTTATGGTGTTGAGAAACCATAGGAATACGTTGAAAATTAGATGAGAACTCCGAGTGCAAGGTAGCCCCGCCACATATCATCCATAACGTAGCAAATACGCACCGTATGAGTACAGGTTTAATTTACCCACTTGTGTATAGAGCATATCATTAACCGAGCAAGTGTTTTTTTTGTTCGTTTTTTTTTTAAAGAAAGAAAAAAAAAAAAACCTCTTGTTTAAAGGATTTAAAAGATGCCTCAAGTTTGAACATTCAAGGCCAAAAGTGAAAGTCCATACATTTCCGTCTAGTGTTCCACAGTGATGGCACATCTACTGGCACTCATTTCACAATTATCAGTACATTTTCTGTAACCGCTTAATCCTAATGAGGGTCGCGGGGAAGCTGTTGCCCATCCCAGCCGAGTCCAGGCGAGGGCAGAATACACCCTGGACAGCTCGCCGGGCCATCGCTAGGTGGAAACACGCTGACGGTTTTGGAGCTACTCTTGTCAAAAGTCAGCAATGGTTCTTTTACATGAACCTCACACCATAGACAGTGAGTGACATGGCCAGCCTTTGATAACCCAGTTAGTGCACTGGGAGGACAGTGACAACCTTATGGAGAGTGGGACTCGAACCCCAAACCTTAGGATCAGTGATCCAGTGCCCTTTACCACCAGGCCACCACTGCCCATTTCACAATTATAAAGTGCTCGAGAAACAAACCCTTGTGACCAGGAGCTGATCTTCACCTTTTACCTTGACATTCCAAAACAAAATCATCTCTGTGACTGGTCGAGTAGCGTCCCGACCAAGTTTGGTGAACGTTTTTGCATGGGTATGATCAACAGTGGTAACGACGATGAGAGATTTCCTTCGGCTTTTCCCTTTATCAGGGGTCACTACAGCGAATGATTCACACGTTTGATTTGGCAGAGGTTTTTACGTCGGATGCCTTTCCTGACACAACCCTTTTAGCAAGGGACAGAAACACGCTGACGGCTTTGCAGCTACTCTTTACGAAAGTCAGCAATGGTTCTTTTACATGAACCTCTCACCATAGACAGTGAGAGACATGGCCCGCCTTTGATAACCCAGTTAGCTGCACTGGGGGGGACAGTGACAACCCTGTGGGGACTCGAACCCCCAACCTTAGGATCAGAAATGCAGCGCCCTATACCACTAGACCACCACTGCCCCAACAGTGGTAACGACAGTGGTCCCACCAAAATAAGGCTGGATGCTAGGACATATAGAAATTGGCCAGAAACAGTAAATCTCTTGGTATATTTAACTTATTTAAGCTTACAGCAGGCCATAACCCCAGCACATTCACTCTGTCATTCAATTTTACCCCACAGCCTGAGCATACAGAACTCATACATTCTACATATAGTGTGCAATGGAGAGTATTTTATCCCCTAGAGTGGTGACTTAAGCCTGAAAACTGTTCTGATTCCCAGATTGTTAGCGATTACTATAAAGAGCATGACAAAAATACAGTGCTGCTTCATCACTCGCTGGCTGACGAGCTGGGCGCATACAAAACAAACACCTCCCGAGTGGAGATGCTCCTAATCCCGGTGGCCGTAAGCACATGGGGATATCTGCTTGGGAAACCAGTTGTTTGGTCATGAAGATGAGAAAATTTTCCATAGCATGCATTTCATCAACATGTTTTGTAATTTAATATTTTATTTGGCCTTCTGAGACAAAGATAGTGGTGAACCTCAGTAAGCGCTGGGTTTAACTCAACCCTGTTTACTGCGTATCCTGGGAGTCAGCTGCTTCAAAACAATTTGGAAAAGATAAAAAGATCAAAATAAAATAAAGGGAGTTCTCCATGTCATGCCTTTACGGCAGTGTTTCTCAATTATTTTCTGTGGTGCCCCCCCCCAGGAAGAAAAAAATATTTCACCCCCCCCCCCATACATCCACCCACACACACACACACACCACCCTGCGAGCGACTATAAATAGTATTATTTGTCTATAAAATTGTTATTAGTACACCTCTGCATAACCATTGTATCTTTATTAACATTTTTCCGTGTTGTTTCTTCAGGGGTTGTTTAGTGCACTTCATATCGTTTGCTTGTGCGAAAAACCGCTACACCATAGCGTGACAATCAGAGTGCCACTGCCAACTAGAGGAGCGGAGGTGCAATTACACTTAATTATCATACACAATTCCAGAAAAGCATGTTCCCTAGGGTCATACGCGCTCTCCCCGGCTTCACCCCCCCCCCGGCATCATACCACCCCCCCACACTATTTGAGAAGCACTGCTTTATCGTCATAGATTTGAGAGAATCGTAAAAACAACAACCGTACACTGTACAGAATATAATGAGAGATACAGTGCAAAGTAAAGCAAGTAGTCCACACGAAAGTTGACGTTCTGCTCAACAGATAAGTTACAGACACTTCATCTGTCATTAACCTTTAAGCACTATCCAATATTTGGGTGAGGTAGACGGACCCATTTGATTTATTTAGTAATGTACAAATTGGTCTTTTGAAATGAATTTCACTTTATATTACAGTAGGTCGTTGACCATTCGCGGTTCGGCGCTCGCACCCCCCGCATACTCACAGATTGGCGACAAACCCAGAAGTCACTGGCACGTGATTCAAATTTAGCCAATGGCTGAGAGCTTTTATTTCTCCCTCTTGCTGATTGGTTGAAGATGACATGTACACTTCTCTTTTTTCCTCCTTTGCACACGTCATCAACGTGATTGCTTGAATTGTGAATTCACGTTTTTTTTTCGTAAGAGCTATGTTACTCAAACTCCCGGCATCTTCTCTAGGTTCTGGTAAGGATCCTAAGCGCTTTATTTATTAATAAATATTACAACATGATTGCTTGAATTGTGAATTCACGTTTTTTTCGTGTGTTTTTAATGATTATTTAAGCGCTATGATGTTACGCAAACACCCTGCATCTTCTCTAGGTTCTGGTAAGGATCCTAAGCGCTTTATTTATTAAAAAAATATTATCACAGTACAAAATTAAAAAGTTTTTACTTAATCATGACTACATTTTACTGCATTATTAATGAGTGCGACTATCTACAGAATGTGTTGAACAAGCATATTTTAGTACATGTAATATCATACAAAGGGTTTTAAAACCGTCTCAATAACTCGTGGATTTTCTTGATCGGCTGGAAGGGCCGGAATCAAACCATCGCAAAAAACGAGGGCCTCACAATTTTTTGGGTTCTCCATTTTAAATTTAAATAGGCTACAGGATAATGCTAAGAGATAGTATGTATTACACTGTGATAGCAGCACAGCACACCCCTCCCAACACAGAGTACGTGTGTGTGTGTGTGTGTGTGTGTGTGTGTGTGTGTGTGTGTGTGTTTACTCTGTGCTGTTTGGATTTGCTTGGCTCTGTTCTCAGTGTTTTGGTTTATGTTTTGTCTGCTGCTTACTCCAGGTATGGGTTAATAAAGCCCTGCCCCCCCCTACACATCCATGACTCGGTGTCTGGTGCTCCATCTGCAACCACCAATCGTAAGATTGTAAACAGTACTCTTGGAAATATTATTTTTAAATGATTTTTTTAAAAATACACAGGAAAAAAAAAGAGAAAATCCAACATTTAATTGAAAACTATATACAGTGATACCTCAGCTCACGAACATAATTGGTTCCCAGAAAGTGTGTGTGAGGCGAAAAGTTCGTCTTCCGAACATTTATTTCCCATAAGAAACCATTAAAATGAGAATAATCCGTTCCCAGGTCCCCATAAAACATAATTTTCTTCTAAATAAGCCTTAAAACTACACAAAAATATACCTTATTTTATGTATAATAAATGTGCTATTGTATTGTAATTAAAGAAATAAACTGTACTGTATAATAAAGTGGTTTTATTTACCTTTGTGATGGTAGTTGACGGCTTGATGGAATGGAGTGGGAGGAGGAGGGAGGGAGGGACTTACTGTTTGGAAGGAGAGTTTGGAAACGCCTACTGTTTGGAAACACCCTGAGCCACACATGCACCCTTAATAGCTTCCTTGTTCTTAAGGATGGGAGCAATGGTAGACTTAGCGTACTGGTACTGGGACGCTGAGTCACACAAACGCACACCTCGTTCGTGTTTTTCAATGATCTCCGCTTGTGGTGGGGTCTTTTTCGGTCCCATAATAGCAAAAGTACACTCAATATGGTCCAAAATGTCTAGCAAACACAAACCACTTCCGCACTCAAAGAAAGGGGGTGACGAACTGTGACGCCATGAGCGTGCGTGAACTTCTCGTGGCCGCCACCGTGGCGCTGTTCGACCGCGTGGTTTGATTCGTCCGCCGAAAACTAGTTCGTCAGCAGAGACAATATGATCGCAAATTTAATGTTCTTGAGGTGAAAAGTTCGTGAGCTTAAGCGTTCGTCAGCGGAGGTTTTACTGTGTATATATATATATATATATATATATATATATATATATATATATATATATATATATATATATATATATATATATATATATATAAACACTAATTCCTCATCAGAAAATGATTGCTTTTTTTTAACCAAGACACACACACACACACACACACACACACACACACACACACACACACACACACACACAATACAATTATAACAGGTTATTCATTTTTATTTTAAAATTGTGCATTTAAGCTAATTTTCAAGTGGTTAATTATGACTTCTAGGCCAATTAAGGTGCAAAAAATTGGCCTGTGACAAAAAAAAAAAAAAATTTGAATTTCCTTCAGCATTCAAACCACTAAATCCTATTAGGGTCCTGGGAAGGCTGGAGCCTATCTCAACTATACACCCTGAAAAGCTTGCCGAACCATTGTGCACACAACCATTCACACTCACTCTAAAAACCTCGGGACCTTTTGGAACAGTCAATCAACCTCATGTACAGGTTTCGGACTGGGAAGACAAACCTCAGTACCCGAAGGAAAACCCACAGAAGGGGAGGACATGTAAACTCCACGACAGAAGTGTACACTGTTATATAAAATACAACAAGAACAAAATATGACAAAATAATAAAAGGCACTGAACAATACATTTTTAAAAATTGTGGACACCAAATGAAAGTTAAAAACTTGTCTAGGAGGGAAAAAAAAAAAGTTTCCTTTCAGTTCACCACAAATATAAGTCTTGAGTTTGTGAATTGCTACCACAGATCTGACTGCAGCTCTGTTCTGTGGTCTGATGAAAGGAAAATGTTTTCTGGCAATAAACACACAATGTGGGTTTGTTGTAAAAGACAAATGGCTGCAGTGAAAAGAGCCCTATCCCCACTGTATCAAATAGGTTTTATTTCATTTATTTGAAAGATTTCAAAAATGTTTTAAGTTGGATGTACATATCCCGCTACATTACACAGACTTGTCAGGGGTAACCAGTGTATTCCTGCGGGGAAGAGCACTGCAGCTACCTGCTCATTTCAGGTGGAAAGTTGATGCTTTATCGAAACTGAGATGTAATGGTGAAAAATAGACAAAGACTGCAATAACATGTCCAGCTCCTCTCCTCCTATAGTTCAAAAAAAAAAAAAGCAATTAAGATACTGCTGCACGCCAGGCTTTATACCCATGAGATTGTGGGAGGTCAAATTTATAGGCTTCTGCTCAGTTTTATCTATAGGTATAATCTACGAGAATGTGAGCTGTGCTTGGTTTATGGTTAAAGACGTTCCACAGAGGAACAAATTAAAAAAACATTTGAAGGGCAATTCAAGTTGAACTTTCCATCCAAAAAAGTAACGTCTAATGCAATGCTTCTCAAATAGTGGGGCGCGCAGTATGATGCCAGGGGGGCGAGCGGTGTGATTCATATGACCCTGGGGAACATGCTTTTCTGGAATAGTGTTTGAGACATAGGTGTAATTGCACCTCCACTCCACTGGTTGGCAGTGGCGCTCTCATTGTCGCACTATGGTGGAGCGGTTTTTCGCATGAGCAAACAATATGAAATGCAGTAAACAACCCCTGAAGAAACATGGAAAATTTTCTAACAGGAACGAAGAGAAAGGTGGAGAGACACGGAGATATTAAGACATAAATAAGTTGAGTGAGTTTAAATAAGGACTTTTTTTTTTAATTTCAGGCACATTGGTGAACTTTAAATCTTTTCTGTTACAGATTAAAAAATGTAAATGAAGTTTTGCTTTATTCTAAGTTGAACTATATTTCTTTCTTTTTTGTTTTTAATGTTAAACATACAATGTTATGCAGAGGTGTACTAATAACAATTTAATAAGACTAATAATACTACAGTATTTATAGTCACTTGCGGGGCAGTGGGGGGGGGGGCGTGAAATGTTTTTCTTCCTAGAGGGGGCGCCACAGAAAATAGTTAAGAAGCACTGGTCTAATGAAATGTCCACAGTATAAACCTCTCACCTTGTAATTCCTGTGTCTTTTGGTTGGTCCACTCCAGGAGAGTGTAGATGTTCGAAACGGCCTGGGTGAGTTTCACATCGATTGCACCACATG
>CM045740.1:36405724-36520724 GCA_024760905.1 Plotosus lineatus | reverse complement strand
TGATTTCAAACAGACAATTTGCCTAATGTGCATGTATTTGGATTACGGGAGGAAACCAGAGTAACCAGGGAAACCCACACTGTCACAACAGGAATATAATATAAGTCCACACAGAAATGGCATCGCAAAGCCCGTGTCGCAAAATCATGATCTTGACCATGCTGTGAGGTGGACATGCGAGCACTGACACCACCAGACACACACGTTTAAGCGTACTAATAATATAGTATTTAAGCAATAAATCACACACACACACACACACACACACACACACACACACACACACAGAAAGTGATTTAAAGGAAAAACTGCTGTTTTCCCCATCCCTGATCAGTGCCAGCTGGAAATTCAAATCAACCCAGTAAATACAAGCCCCTGGATCAAAAGACACACCTTATAAAAGAGAAGGTGAGCATGAGTCGAGTCTGAGAGAGGTTTGTGCAGGACAAGGCGCTTTTCACCCCCATATCCTGCATAAAACCCTCTTTTGAGGCTTTTTTTTTAACTACTTCAACAACTCTCTCTCTCTCTCTCTCTCTCTCTCTCACTCACTTCCTGTCATTTCAGAACTCCCTTTGCTAGAACAGTGAATAGTAAGTAGAACCTTCATTAAAGGGGAAAGAACTTTGTTAAGTATGGGAACAAATAGAGACTGAGGACTTCATCCTTCTGTCCTTCTGCAGCTCGGTCCTTCTGATGGAAATGAATGGCGACTCTTGGATTCCCAGTGCACTCTTTCCTCCAGCCCTTCCCACTTTTTGTTTTTTAGCCACCTTGTATTGATGAAACGAGTTCCATCTTCTTTGTGTGTGTGTGTGTGGGGGGGTGTTAGCAGTATTACACACAAGCTAATGTGCAGATTTGCATTAAACTTCTACCAGGTATGGCACTTTGAATAAAGAAGACTTTTTTAGATTCTGGACATGATCCCAATTAAATTCTGGATCCAGAAATGCTTTGAAGGATCCTTTAAAATTGTGAGACAGAGCAAACATGGTTCCGATGAGAAACTGGAAGGCTTGGCGGAGGTTTGTACTCCCCAAGTACCCTTGTTCAAGATATAATCCCTGAAAGTAAGAGAAACGAATGGAGATATTTCTTCTTGACCAACCCAGGGTTTATACTGGGGCACGATCTCCATGATTTGAGGAAATCATAATGAATGTGTAGGGGTCATGAAATCAAATCGTGATGATCTCACAGGAACATGGTGGAATCATGATGATTGCATCAAAATTTTGCCACAATCATTACGATGTGTTACTGTTTGACGCCAATCATGATAAAATCATGGCAGAGCACAGGAGAGCTTAATAGACCTTCATGCACCATCCCAGGGAAACTTGATAAACTTGGAAACATGACTCTTAAACTTTCATCTCTTGGATGCACCCTGCCTCCATTTTATACCCAATCATGCTTCAGTCATGGAGCGCCATGTTTTTTTGAATGGCATAGATGTCAGACACCGTGCCCCAGTGTCAACACATACATATACATACTCACATACACACATACAAGCATATTCATTCAGTTTCTGTAACCACTTAATCTTAATTAGCATCACGGGGAGGAGGCTGACACCCATCCCAGCTGACTCTGGGCTAGGGCAGAGTACACCTTGGACAGCTCGCCACCTCTCATCATAAACAGTGAGAGACATATATACACCTCACCTTACAAAATTAATCCGTTCCAGAGGCAGTTTCGTAACCTGGATTTTTCGTAAGTAGAACCACATTTTACATGTAAAACGCATGATTTGTTCCAAGGCTCCCAATACTACCCTTTAAAAATGATAAAAGCATACATTTTAAGGTATTTAAAAGTGTTGACCATGTCTTTTTAGCAGAGTTACAATCTTACAAATGTATTATGCAAGGTTAAAAGCCTGAGCCAAAAAATAAAGTTGCAATGAGCACACTTGAAAAACTCATGAAACAACAGTAACTCTGTCCTTTACACAAAAAAGCATCATGGGTATTATGGAGATACAGCTCCATAATAGCCAATGGAAGGGAGCTGCGTCATCCCTCCTAGTCAATGGGAGGCCAGTGGGGCGGGATGTTGGAAGATAGCCAATGAGAGGGAGCTGCGTCATCCCTCCTAGCCAATGGGAGGCCAGCGGGGCAGGATGTTGGGAGATAGCCAATGGGAGAGCAACTCGTGCATTGTTTGAATTTTTGAGATGGTGCTTTCGTAACGTGAACTTGTTTCATATCCAGAGACAAAAGTTTTAGGAAAATTAAAACTTTTTCGTTTGTTGGGATTATCGTAAGGTGAGGTACCACTGTAGATGCTATGCCCCAAATACCATGAATGAATTTCTGTCAGAACTCAAAATGTCCAAAAACTGGACAAATTCTGTATTTGTAAATATGAATAAGAAGTTGCTCCAAGTCGAAATCTTGAGTAAAGATTTATATACAAGGAAACCTCATCCAACTTAAATCGTCCGAAATAAGCAGCACATACTACGAGTACAATCATGGCAGTATGTTTTAAAAGAACCCAAATTTTCAGACAGCTTCTTCTCTGCTTGCTCTTGTACAATCCTGTCAGTGCCGACCTCAGCTCGTGTCTCCCTCCAGTACATGTTGTACAGATGAGCCTGTACTTTTTAAGTCGGCTCTAGTCTATAGTATTAAGCACGTGTGCCTGAAATGCCATTATCTATAAATATCATGAGTCCGGTTTTACAAAGAATAAACATTTACCGATGAAGAGAGATTTCATTGCACATTTATCCACAGTGAACAGCACAACAAGAACTGACCAATTTAACAAGGGAAAAAAACATTGATCCCCCAGTGCACTAACTGGGTTATCAAAGGTGGGCCGTGTCCCTCACTGTCTATGGTGAGAGGTTCATGTAAAAGAACCATTGCTGACTTTCATTAAGAGGACCTGCATAGCCGTCAGTGTGTTTCTGCCCTGCGATGGCCTGGCGAGCTGTCCAGGGTGTACTCTGCCCTCGCCAAGAGTCGGCCGGATGGGCACCAGCCTTCCCCGTCCCTAATTAGAATTAAGTGGTTACAGAAAATGAATGAATGAAAAAAAACATAGATCCACAACACAAACCAAGCTCCTCTGGGGTTATCCCCACCACACACCCCCACCTCCATGACCAGATGTTGAAGCCAATGACCCATGAGAGATGGGGGGGTGGTAGGTAAGTAAGGTAAAGTCTGTTGGGTTTTTACACCCGCGCCTCATGGCTCATCAGGCTGGTGCTTATCCCCGGTTTCCATAGCGTAAAGCAACCAGGAGTTCAACTCTTCCTGGATGGGACGTTAGTCCATCGCAGGTTGCCTTCCCAGTATATTTTACTGGTACCCATTTATACTGCTGGGTGAACAGAGGCACACTTGCGGTTGAGACCTTGCCCAGGGGTCTTAACACAATGAGTGTCTTACTGGGATTTGAACTCAAAACCTCCCAATCGTGAGCGCAGCACCCTAACCACTGCAGCACCCTAACCACTACACCACAGGCCCCACGAGTGGGGGAGGGGGGTGTTCCACTAAATTATTCAACATCATTGGTCCAAACAAGTTAGCCAATAGAATATAGTGTTGCAACTGGCTGCACTAAAACACGTTTTCATTGGTTGATTCTACAAGCCCCTAATAAATATGTAATAAATACAAAGCACTTGCTCTGACATCACAGGCCAATGTCTTAAATAAACTAACCACCTGGCAGGCGCCTCAACACATACAAAAAAATCTGGGTTTGGGTTACAGTCAACACGGCATTTTTTCCGATTACAATCAGAATTTGAAAAAAAATTGATTGACAAATTTTTAGATGTTTACAATTTAATAATTTTAATACAACAGTCTGTGTTGAGGTGAAGGCTTACATGTAGTACTTTTCATCACATGTATGTTATATATTGTAACTCCGACTTTAAACAGACCAGCAACACATACTTTCCCATCATTTTCCATGCCAATCAAAAAGAAGGTTGCACTAAAAATACTGTCATAGACTTCCCCTTTCACCTCGCCTCTGAGTGTGCAGTTAAAAGTGACCGCACCCCAGGTAAATTTTGATGCTGCTGCCATCAGCTCGTGAAGGAGAATGTCTGCAAATGCAATCAAATCTGAAATGAAAACAGAAATAAAAACCTGTATTGACCCGTTCTGTCATACAATGTCGATAGAATCACTTCAAATAGTCTCATGCGACAGACGTTTATCCATTCAATGGGCAAGGACGCATGTACATGACATAGTTACAGTAGCTGCCATAAGAAAGCCACAAAAGAAACGCCACAGCACCCAAAAAAAAAAAAAAAAAAAAAAAAACCAAAACTGTTCTGCTTTTAAAATTCATTGCTCATTGTCAAGTCAAGACCAGCAGAAATTTGAAAAAAAAAAAAAAATTAAAAAAAGACCATTTTTCATCCGATTAATTTTTTAGGAAATCAGAAATGTTTACATCAACAGATCTGCAAGACAAGGAATTTAAGAAGAAAAAAAATGAATGGCCTAATGAAGGTTGTTTCATTTTCATTCATCTGGGTTCAGCAATGCAGGAATGTAGTAATGAGAGGTTCCAGTGCCAGGAGTGTTTCCTCATTATTTCACAACATAACAGATAAAAGGTCGAGAGGTTAAATTTTTTTCTTGTTATTCTCCATATGAAGCACAATAAACTGTGAATCAAGCCATAAAAAACCTTAGAGATTAAAAAAAAAAAAAAACATTAGGTGTATAGCCAAATTATCTATTTGGTACTTTTTAAAAGACCAAAACTCACTGGTGAGCTCAGAAATAGCAGACCAGGAAGAAATAACGTGATAAGCGCCTAAGGCGCTTAAAAAATTGCAGTGTGTGTGTGTGTGTGTGGGGGGGGGGGGGGGGGTATTAAAATCAGTACCAAAGGAGTGGAACGGTAAGCGCGTCTTCGCATCAAGGTGGAAAACATGAATAATAACAGAACAATAAAAGAGTTTTACTGGTATTTGTGCTATTCATTTTATGGTATCAACCAAATTACTTACATGAAAGCAGAAAATAAACAGAAAACAGCATAATTTAAAAAAAAAAAAAGACCCTTTAATTTTCCCTCCCGGTGCTGTACCTTTAAATATTTTCCCCCGATGTAAAATCGAACCATTCAACACAAAGATCAACTTTAGCACATGGCACGTTGAAAAGCACATGGCCAGGAACGTCTTTAAATGTATGAAGTTAGTGAGCAGGAGAATCCGGTGAAAAATACTCGTCATCACTTTCTGATAGGTTCATATCTGGCTCTGAATGAATGGAGTGATGAGCCAGATATGAACCTATCACTTACTGATAGGTTCATATCTGGCTCATCACTCCATTCATTCAGAGCATCCCATAGTTTTGCTGTAACAGTTTCTAATGGTTCACCAGTTGGAAATTTACCAACACAGCAAAATATTTTCCTGTTTTTTAAAGCACGGAGGAACAATCAAATGTTTTGTTAGTGATGAACATTATAGACATTCCCCAGTGGCAGAGGGTCTCGAAATACCGTGTAAACTCACTTTTACAGGCAGTGAACGCCTCATTTTACCGTTACAGAGACTGATCAAATAAAATTGGCAAGTTTAGTCTACCATTTGCTCCCAGTAGACATGGGCGGGACGCAAGATCAAAAATACTGGGGGGGGGGGGGGGGGGGGGGGGGTCTTATTGGAGCAGGACGCTTATTACGTTGGATACGGTATCTTGCACAAAATAAAAACGATCAGGCGGATGGGTTTCAACATCACTGCCGTATCACATCCACCCCTGTGGGGAACAGGAATCTGAGGCCACAGTGGGTCCAGACTCACAAAGACAGACAGTCCCCTAGTTTCTTTGTTTTATTGAGGGGGGGAGCCTATATACTAACTGTATACCTTCAGGAACAAGTGCACATTCATGCAGTTACCCAATCAGCTAATCACATGGCAGCAGTACAGTAATAAAAGGATTCACATCTGACATCAGAATGAAGAAAAACTACGATCTGTATGATATATTAAATAATAATTTGTAAGCCGTTTTTATACAAGCAGGCGTACCAGAACAACTTGCGCCCGGAACAGGTTGCTCCGTTGCAACTTGCTCAATTTTCAAGGTGGTGGAACTTGCTCCAGTCCATTTAGCTTATTGCTTGCCACCGATTTAAGAGCAACCATGTAAACACATTCCAAAACAAGGAGATGATAATGGACTTCAGGAGCTCCAAACGAACTGAGCACTGTGCCTTCTACGTTGATGGAGTCGAGGTAGAACAGGTGGATTGCTTCAGGTTTCTTATAGTCCACGTCTCTGCTGACTTCACCTGAACCACAAAAAGGACCACAACAGGTGGGGAAAGCACAACAAAGGATGTACTTCCTCAGAAAGCTCCGTGAAGCCCGTCTACCCCGACTCCCAATGACAATTATTTACCGCTCCGCCATCGAGAGCCTCCTGACATACTGCTGTACAATGTGGTTCAGCAGCTGCACTGCAAGGGACAAGAAGGCCTTGCAGCAGGTGGTGAGGACAGCAGAGCAGGTGATTGTGTGTAATCCAGACAGCTGAGTCACTGGGTATCTTCAAACGATGACTGAAAACTTACCTTTTACGGCAGTACTTAGATTCGCACTCTGAGGGTAAGTGCTATCTGCCCCCTTGTACAAATGAGCTCACAGACGCCAATGGCTGGTTGGTGACAGCCGAAAGTGACAGGAAAATAAGTGTATGCCATGCCTCACCCCGTGAGAGCTCAGCCAATTACCTCCAATGGAGTCATGGTCACAAATGGCTGTGCCATCAACCTGGCCTCTGACTTGCAATCTCTGGGTTGATAGTCACACACCTTGACAACATGCCACTCAGGAGCACCTTAGAATGCAGCATTAATTCTTAAGGTGGAGGGCATATAACAGCAGAAGAACATATTTGGATATGGATTAGAAGGCCAGACAAGACTTGCATACATGGTATATTTTATCCTTATTCAGTCCTCACCACCCAGGACATCACCACGCACAAAGCTCAGAGCATAAGAACTTCAACATGCAGTTAGATACAGGGCTTTCAAATCAACTGATCCCAAGTCTGTTAGGTTGTGCAATCACGTCATCCACCCTGAATCTGAACACAGATGTCTCGCAGGGTTTGTGCTGAGTCCACTGCCCTTGACTGTGGGCTTTTGAATCACTCCAACATTATCAGGTATACAGATGACACCACATGGTAGGTCACATCTGCAATACTGATGAGCTGAGCTGCATGAAGAGATCCAAAGTGTACTTTCCAGGTGTTCCATCAACAACCATAACACTACACATCAATTTGTGGATTTCTTTTTCTGGAACAGAATGACTGCACCACATATTTTTAGAGGGGCAAAAGCAAGAATTTGGTCAGCAAGTTTACATTTATTTTAGGTTTTCTGAAATCAACACAGTCACAATTATGCATACAGGGGAAAGAAAATATTCATGTAGTTCGCTCCAACAAGCTTCACCTTGAACATATGCTTTTGGTATCCCTCAACATACTTCCATCAGAATCCTGGGTGGATAGTCATTACTCCTTTGAGCAGGTTTGCAATCACGGGCCTGAGTCAGGACTTGTTTTAAGCTTAGTATTAATTAGTCTGCATTAAGCATTCCACAGCTAGTTCTGATAGGAGTTCGAGGTCAATTGTGTCCAGGTTTATGTTTTACATTTGGTATAGTGATCCTCTTTGTCTCGTGACCACAATCGTAGTGATCAACAATCACTCATCTGCAAAGTTCGGGTTCGAAGGTGTCGGTTTTTGGAGCAGGGGATTCATTCTCAGACAGCAGCCTTCCCTCAGTAACACATTTAAACTTGCCTGACTGTAGGCAGTATTCCAGATGATTCCGGCTCATGGCCTGTGCACTTTTGGTGTTAGTTTGGGCCAACTTCTAGCAGGTTGGCATGTTAATGTGGTTATAACTCTGACCCTAATTAGGATTAAGCAGTTCAGAAAATGAATGAATGATTTCAACTGATGATCTTGAAAAAGTTCAAAGAAAGACAGACAGAATAATTTAATGAACTGGAGAGGTTGCATAAAAATTGAAACTGTGGATGGCTTATTCTAGGGTGGTTACACCTCTTTGTGACACGAGTGTGAAGAATATCTAACTCTCTGGGGTACATCAAGACAGAGAGACAGAGTTCAACCCCTGGTAGAGCACTGAGAAATACAGGGATCCTTCACTTTCCACGGTCAATGGGGACTGAGCCCCCCCACGCGAGCGACCACCGATTTATGGAAAGTAGGATCGACCCCCACTGACTCATGGAAACGTACATGTATATGCGTATACAATATCGATAAATACATATTCAATGCTATAAATGCTTATAATAATAATTAAACATTCAAAATGAAAGCATAAGATGTAAATAAAATATAAACACACACATACATACACATTTTTTTGCATAATTGGCCTTGTTTTGCAGAATTTTCCTTAACTTTTTAAAAAATTCTGCAAAACAAGGCCAATTATGCAAAAAAATGTGTATGTATGTGTGTGTTTATATTTTATTTACATGCACTTATTTGTCTACAGTGCATTTATTTTATGCACTGATGCTGCAGAAACTGAGGCACAAAGTAAAAAGGGATCACTGTAGTTTATTACTTTCCAATAGGCATCTAAACTTTCCTAACCCACAAGAACGAAGCAAAATCATAATTGGATATGCACAATTAATCAACATTTACTGTAGGTACCTCACACCTTTGTAGTGAAAGATCAACTACATCAGCAATAAGGACAATGTGTACAGCACTCACTATATGGCGACGACAGAACTGATTGATCACCACAGATGCAACATACTGCATACAGATCATTATACATCCGGCCTGCAGGTGAGCCATGGTGTATTGCGCAGTGCGCTATGATCTTTAACAGCTTCAGAAAAAACTTTCAATGTGTTTATGAGAGAAAATATAGACAGGAAATATCATAAGGGATAAATACTTTACAATATGTAACAAATCACCGAGCTTGCTGCACATCGGGAAGCTCTTTATCACGGGAAGGGAAACAAAGGAAAAAACTGCGAATGCTCCTTACAAACACAGATGAAGATGCCGTGTTCAGAAGCAGGTAAGTAACAGTGTCTGAAGTGAATGAATCACGAGTAAACCTGGGCTTGCTCGGTCTGTACAGAGAAATCCTGGCTCTTGATCTTTTTTTTTTTTTTTTTTTTTTTTACACGGACCTCATCTCACATTTAGCTCAGCCTAAACTAAAGCCATCAGATTTCCCTGTCCAGACCCCATGCTCAGATCATAAAGAGTTTTTTGTTCAACAATAAAGTCAACTTGTTTTGTGTCTCGAGGGAGCATTTTGAAAATGTTTTCATTTCTCCAGTTGAGATGTGAATCAATCAATTGTTATCTGCAATGTTGTCAGGGAAATTGCTAATATGGCTGCAAGTAATAATCATTAAATAATTATGTTCAACCATCTCAAATGAAAACTTTCCAAAGAGCATGGCTGGAGATAATCTCAGCAAATACAGAGCAGGCAATCAGCCTAAACAGAGAGCAGTCAATAAATGTACTGGTTGAGAAAACAAGATGTGCAAGACATTACATGCTGGAAGGGAGTTCATGTAACAGAGATATCCAGTTCTTCTTTTTTTCCCCTCCCCATAGCATTTTTATTTCAGGCTAGTGCAAGTTCATGGAATGCACTTTTGTTCACAGGGTTCATTGTTCTAAGCGTACGTATAATTACTGAAACCTGACATTTATGTGTAATATTTATTTCCAAAGTTACTTTATACAGGAAGTCGCCGACTTACGACGTGCATGACTTACAACTGATCAACTTACGATCACCTATGATTAAAAAAAAATAATAATAATAAACAGCTGATATACAGTTGGTCCCCTACTTACGAAATGAATCAGTTCCAGAGCCTTTTTTTGTAACGTGGAGGTTTCATAAGTAGAGGCACATTTCACATGTAAAACACCTGATTCGCTCCAAGGCTCGCCTTTAAAACCCTTTAAAAATGATAAAAGTACACCAATTTTGTATGAAATATGTGTTAAAGGTAAAATAAAATTATTTATTAAACCATTTAAACATTTTATTAACATATTAAACCATTTTATTAGCATATTTATTAATGAAACCATTATTAAACATTTTATTAACACATACACACACACACACACACACACACACACACTGTCTCTCTCTATATCTCTCTCTGTCTCGCTCACTCTCTCTCGCTCTCATACACACACACACACACACACACACACACACACACACACACACAATACACATTAAATGTGTATTGTTGCGTTTGGGTATCACATGTGAATATCCTCAGCCCAGCCGAGCTGATTCCAGCGTATTCGTGAGAATCAAATGGGACAAACCATCATCATCTTCTTCCGCTTAGTCCAGGGTCGGGTCGCGGGGGCAGCAACCTTAGCAAAGAGGTCCAGACGTCCTTCTCCCGAGCCACTTCCTCCAACTCTCCCGGGGGGACACCGAGGCGGTCCCAGACAAGCCAAGAGACATAGTCCCTCCAGCGTGTTCTAGGTCGACCCCGGGGTCTCTTCCCGGTTGGACATGCCCGAAACACCACACCAGGGAGGCGTCCGGGGGGCATTCTGACCAGATGCCCGAGCCACCTCAACTGGACCCTCTCAATGCGGAGGAGCAGCGGATCTACTCCGAGCTCTCCACGGATGGCGGGGCTTCTCACCCTCTCTCTAAGGGAGAACCCCACCACCCAGCGAAGGAAGCTCATTTCAGCCGCTTGTATCCGTGATCTTGTTCTTTTGGTCATTACCCAAAGCTCGTGACCACAGGTGAGGGTTGGAACGTAGATCGACTGGTAAATTGAGAGCTTCGCCTTGCGGCTCAGCTCCTTTTTCACCACAACGGACTTAACAGCAGAGGCTGCAGCGATCCGTCTGTCGATCTCTCGCTCCATCCTTCCCTCACTCGTAAACAAGACCCCAAGATACTTAAACTCCTCCACTTGGGGCAGGACCTCATACCCGACCCGGAGGGTGCATTCCACCATTGTCCGACTGAGAACCATGGCCTCGGACTTGGAGGTACTGATCTTCATCCCGGCTGCTTCGCACTCAGCTGCGAATCGCTCCAATGAGAGCTGGAGGGCCCGACTTGATGAAGCCAAAGGACAACATCATCCGCAAAAGCAGAGACGATATCCAATGGCCACCAAACCAGAACCCCTCATCGCCTCGACTGCGCCTAGAAATTCTGTCCATAAAAATTATGAACAGAATCGGTGACAAAGGACAGCCTTGGCGGACTCCAACTCCCACTGGAAACGAATCCGACCTGCTGTTACCAATACGGACCAAACTCTGGCTCCGGTGATACAGCGACCGAATAGCTTGTAGCAACGGATCCGGAACGCCGTATTCTCGGAGCACGCCCCACAAGATCTTTCGAGGGACACGGTCGAAAGCCTTCTCCAAATCCACAAAGCACATGTGAGAATCCTGTGGAGCGTATAGAGTTGGTCAAGAATGCTGCGGCCAGGACGAAAACCACATTGTTCCTCCTGAATCCGAGGTTCGACTATCGGTCGGATCCTCCTCTCTAGTACCCCTGCATAGACTTTCCCAGGTAGGCTGAGGAGTGTAATTCCCCGATAATTGGAACACACCCTCCGGTCTCCCTTCTTAAAAATTGGGACCACCACCCCAGATTGCCAATCCAGAGGTACAGCCCCCGATGACCACGCGATGTTGCAGAGACGTGTCAACCAAGACAGTCCTACAGCATCCAGAGCCCTGAGATATTCCGGGCGGATCTCGTCCAACCCCGGAGCTCGACCACCGAGGAGCTTTTTGACAACCTCAGTGACCTCCACTCCAGTGATGGGCGGACCCTCACCCGAACCCCCAGGGTCTTCCTCTTCCACATAGGGCGTGTTGGTGGGATTGAGAAGGTCCTCAAAGTATTACCTCCACCTCTCAACAACATCCCCAGTCAAGTGAAGCAGCTCCCCACCTCCACCGTAAACAGTGTTTGTGAAGAACTGCTTCCCCCTCCTGAGGCGTTGGATGGTGGCCCAGAACCTTTTTGAGGCCAACCGATAATAACCCTCCAGGCCCTCACCGAACTCCTCCCATGCCCGAGATTTTGCATCTGCGACAGCCTCGGCTGCAGCACGTTTGGCCTGCCGGTACCCGTTTGCTGCCTCAGGAGTCCCACAGGCTAATAAAACCCGATAGGCCTCCTTCTTCAGCTGGACGGCCCCCTTCACCGCAGGTGTCCACCACCGGGTTCGGGGATTACCGCCACGACAAGCACCGACGACCTTACGGCCACAGCTATGGGCTGCCGCCTCAGCAATGGAGGCACGAAACATGGCCCATTCGATTCCATGTCCCCGCCTCCTCCGGAACGTGGTTGTAGCTCTGCCGGAGGTGGGAGTTAAAGGCCTCTCGGACAGGGGGCTCCGCCAAACGTTCCCAGCAGACCCTGATTACACGCTTGGGCCTGCCAGGTCTGGAAGGCAACCTCCCACACCACCGAAGCCAACTCACCACCAGGTAGTGATCGGTAGACAGCTCAGCTCCTCTCTTCACCCGAGTGTCCAGAACATATGGTCGCAAGTCTGATGACACGACTACAAAGTTAATCATCGAACTGCGACCTAGGGTTATATAGTATAGTTATTTTATACAGAATACAGGGATCCCTCATTTTACGCGGTTAATTGTGACCACTATCCCCACACGACCATCAAAATCCTCAAATTAGGATTTGATCAGAATCATTCTGAAACGCTGACAGATGGCGAGATCGTTACTTCAGCTAAATGATTAAATAAATGTGAGAACATGTCAATTTGTCATTATATTGTCTTTTTTTTATATAAATAACTCTAAGATAAAATAATTTGATGAAGAACTGTGCCTAAAGTCTACTCAGCCACCTGCATATGTTTAATCCAAGTTTACTCTCCCACCGGGAACAACTTGGTGGAACCAACAGCGCAGACCCGCTGAGCCCGGAAGTGACAGAAACACCAAAAGAAGCTTACGATCAAATAACCAAAGAATCCTGTCTGTACACGTCAGTAAAATAACTTGTTTGTTTCCCCCGCATGAATCTTCTAGCTGAGTGTTACATGAGTATGGATATTATTAAGGAATATATTATTATGGGATATATTATCATGGGATCATGACCAGACTTTTCAGTTTTGATGGTGCTGATTGTCCAGGCTGTGAAAGAAGGAAAATAACACTTTTCATCGATAAAAACTGACGGATTGCTACGAGAACATGTTTTACGAAGTGTTTTGCTCCCTAATGGCCGTTTCATGTTTTAAAATTCTGAAAAATGCAGTTAAATTTAAATATTTTATATAAATAGTGGAGTTAAAAGCTATAACAAATTTGATTTATTTATTTCATTGTCTTTTCTTTTTGATGAGAAGTCATGAAATAATTTTTTTGTTAAGTGATTAAATTTAACTGATAAAAAGTGAAGGTTTTAAGATGTATAACAGTTCAAATCTGATGTTATGGCACCAATATTCAGGAAATTTTGGCTGATTTACTTTCAAAAGTCAACAGATTGGCCAACTCGACCATTTTGTCAAGTGGAATTTTTTTTTTTTTTTTTTTTTCATTTTTAGGAGAGAATTTTTTTTAATTTACCTTGCAGCCAATAACTTTAAATTTTAAAAATTAGAGACAAACTGTAAACACAACTGAATAAGAAAATATAGAGTAATAAGAATTTTAACATATTTTATTATTATTTATCTGTCTGTCTGTCTTCCTTTCAGCTTTTTCCCTTTTATTCGGGATCATCTGATTCGCACGTTTGATTTGGCAGAGGTTTTTACGTCGGATGCCCTTCCTGTCACAACCCTTTTTAGGGACAGAAACACGCTGACGACTTTGCAGCTACTCTTTACGAAAGTCAGCAATGGTTCTTTTACATGCCTCTCACCATAGACAGTGAGAGACATGGCCCGCCTTTGATAACCCAGTTAGCTGCACTGGGGGAGACAGTGACAACCTTGTGGAGAGTGGGACTCGAACCCCCAACCTTTGGATCAGCGATCCAGTGCCCTATACTACTAGACCATTATTTATCTAATGTATAAAAAAGTAATTTTGGCATTTTCGCCATTTTTGAGCAAAATCTGAAGATGTTTAAAATACTGGAACTTTTGAACTAATAATGGGATCTTAATAAATGAGGGTCATTTTCTTTACTCCCTTCCCCCGTCTTTCTAATTAACCGTTACATGAGAGATTATTACATAAAACAAGAAATGCCTTGCGGTACCCACTACAAGTTCTCAATGCTTACTCTTGTCTGGACAGTAAGGGGGCCAAACTCAAGTGCTAGAATGCCCTCATTGTTTGATAAGATCACTGTTAGCATAGTTGCTTGCAGAGGACCAATTAACAAGTCTTGCCCTCAAAGCTTCACAGATTTTTACAGCTACTTCTCTGGAAGCCTCTGAGAGCCAGTAATGCTTCAGTGCAGTATCACAGTTCTCTGTGCACGAAATCTAGGGGAAGTGTTTTTTTCGTCCCCCTCAATATCTGCAAGCAAAATTGGAGTTTAAGTTCTGCCTCTGTAGGTTTCTCAAATTTCGAACTAATTTCCCTATAATAAGATTAAAATGAAATACAGGGATCCCTCACTTTCCGTGGTTAATTGGGACCGAAATCCCCACGCGACCATCGAAAGCTGCAAAGTAGGATCACCCCCACCCCCGACTGACGTATAAGTGCATGTATCTGTGTATATAATATCAATAAATACATATCCAATGCTATAATTGCTTATAATAACAATTAACATTGAAAAAATAACATGAGATGTAAATAAAATATAAATACAGACGCTCGCCAACTCACCAACATTCGTTTTGCAAACATTCAGAGATACCAACAAAGTCCAAGGTCGAAAGTGAAAGTGAAATGAAATTGAAGAACAAGTAAAAATAGAAATGGAATAAAATCTACAGAAAGATAGATCATAAATATAAAAATTAAATATGAATAAACATTATCCTGAGGTACACTTAATACTAGGCTCCGGCAGAGGGGGGCGTGGCTACGCAGACACTCAGAGGCAACAATGTGTCCAGTTTTATTGAGAGATTTTGTGTTGTTTTTTGTTTTGTTTTTTGTTTTTTTTTGCATAATTGGCCTTGTTTTTGTGATATTGTCCTTAACTTTTCTACCTATTCTTCCTTAATTTCCTTATTTTTTAATTCGATGAATATTTATTTATTTATTTAAAAAAAACAAAAAAAAACCACGATGCACTGAAGCCGCATTAATTGAAGCGCAAAGTAGCAAGGGATCCTTCTAAATAAAACAACAGTTATTCTTCAGATTGTGGGAATGATTATGATTACACCAAAATACAGAAACAATCCTGTACTGCAGAGTTCAGGGTCATCCAAAGATATTGGTGAATTTTGCACAAAAATGAAATATTACTGAACCACTAAAACAGAAAATAGGAAACAGCTTGCACCTGACTTGTAGAAAGAGTGTGTAAACATGGCGCAGATGTTGAGCATGAGGGACCAGCTGTACTTTGTAAAATTAGATAACAGTTGCCAGTTCAATAAATGATTAATTAATCCAGTGTTTAATCACAGATAAAAATGCAAATATGGTTTAAAAGGAACAGCAGCACTGCTCTGTCCCCACTGGAGATTTGAGAGTCTGGGCACAACTCACCACAACCCAACACAAATACAGTTGTTTCCAAGAATGATCAGCAGGTCATTAACAGTTTAACAGTCACCAGCTTCATGACGCTAAAATGAACACTGACTATTATTAGGCAGAGCTGGGCAACAAAACCTAAAACTGAAACTGTCATATTTGACATTTTCCTGAAAACTATATTCATCACGATTTACATCATGTGTAAGCATGACCACATGCAGCTGGTTTGAGGTATCCAGATGCCAAGGAGCCAGAGGACGCTCATGCACTCGGGCACATGTTCAGTTATTTCCTTAAGCCAGGTCTATCCAACATGCCACACTGTACAGACGCATCATTAAAGTATTCATTAGAGGTCCAAACACTGCAACTGAAACCTTTTCATTTCTAGCAGAAGTTGATTAATCGACGAAATCACTCATGATATTTATTTGGCTGACGATGAACACGCGTATGAAATGATAACTTATTGACACATCGCCCAGTCTTTTATATTTCACATGATGTGATGATATTTGAAGTGGCACAGTGGTGCAGTGGTTACAGTGTCTGCTTCACAGCAAGGTCCTGGGTTTACATTTGGGCTCAGCACGGGCGTTTCTGTGTGAACATTACATATTCTGTGGGCTTCTTCTGCCTACTCCAGTTTTCTTCTCATGATCCAAAAAACATGCACCTTAGGTTCATTAGTGGATTCAAACACACACCCCAGACCCCCTCCCCGGGCATGTATGATAGTGTAAATGGTTGTGTGTATTTGCCCCACAAAGGTCTGGTGTGCTGTTCAGGGTGTGCCCTGCCTTCACCCAGTGTTGCATGCGGTAAGGCTGGAGCCTATCTCAGCCATCATTAAGCAAATGAGTCAGTGAGTAAACATATTTGGAGTCAGCAGCTGCAGATAAACTAGCACTGTGGTTCACTAGCATGTAGATGCCTTATCAAACCATATAAATACTAAGTATTACCCATCACTTCTGATTTTATATTGGTATGACAGAGCTAGGTCATCCACGGGGAACCACGCCCTTCACTGTACTGCTCATTTGAGAAGAGTGAGGCATGTTACAAAGGGAGGGATTTTTTTTTTCTTCAAAATCAAGGCAAACACTGCATCTGTGGTGCTCTTTCTTGGCATGAAACCAAACTGTTGTTTACAAATGCCGACCTCTGCCCTTAGTCTAGCTTCCACTATTCTTTCCCATAACTTCATCGTATCATCAACAACAACTTCATCAACTTTATCCCTCTGTAGTTGCCACAACTCTGCATGTCTCCCTTGTTCTTAAAAATGGGCACCATCACACTTCTACTCCATTTCTCTGGCATCCTCTCACTCTCTAAGACCTTGTTGAATGTTCTTGTCAGGAAATCTACTGCTACCTCTCCTAGACACTTCCATACCTCCACCGGTATGTCATCAGGACCAACGGCCTTTCCATTCTTCATCCTCTTCAATGCCCTCCTCACTTCACCCTTACTAATCTTTTCTACTTCCTGGTCCTCAACAGTCACCTCTTCTACTCTTTTTTCTCTCTCATTTTCCTCATTCATCAGCTCTTCAAAGTACTCGTTCCATCTACCCAGCACACTTCTGTCATCAGTCAATATATTTCCTTCTCTGTCCTTAATCACTCTAACTTGCTGCACGTCCTTCCCATCTCTAGTTCTCTGCTGTGCCAACCTGTACAAATAAATTTCTCCCTCTTTACTTTCCAACCTAGTATACAAGTTATCATATGCCCTCTGTTTGGCCTTTGACACCGCTACCTTCGCCTTACGCTGTGTCTCCCTGTACTCCTGTTTACTCTCTTCAGTCCTCTCTATGTCCCACTTCTTAGCTAGCCTCTTCTTTTGTACACACTCCTGCACTTCCTCATTCCACCACCAAGTCTCCTTATCTCCTCTCCTTTCAGATGACACACCAAGTAGTCTCCTACCTGTCTTCCTGATCACATTAGCTGTAGTTGTCCAGTCATCTGGAAGCACTTCCTGACCACCCAAAGCCATTTTCAACTCCTCCTTGAAGACAACACAACACTCTTCCTTTTTCAGCTTCCACCACTTTGTCTTCTCCTCTGCCTTTGCCTTCTTCACTTTCCTCACCATCAGCGTCATCCTGCACAGCACCATCCTATGCTGTTTGGCAACACTCTCATGCACTACTACTTTGCAGTCACTGACTTCCTTCAAATGACATCGTCTACACAAGATGTGGTCTACCTGTGTGCTCCTCCCGCCACTTTTATAAGTCACCATATGCTCCTGTCTCTTCTGGAAGAAAGTATTTACTACAGTCATTTCCATCCTTTTTGCAAAATCTACCAACATCTGTCCTTCTGCGTTCCTGTCCTGGATACCAAACCTGCCCATCACTTCCTCGTCCCCTCTGTTTCCTGCACCAACATGTCCATTGAAATATATATGTATTTCATTTTCAAGTTGTCAATAACAAATAAGTCAAACTACATACACCCCATTCGTAGTAAATTATATTATGAGAGATTTCCTTTCGACTTTTTCTCTTTCTCGGGAGTCACCACAGAGAATAATTCACACATTTGTTGGATGCCCTTCCTGACTCAACCCTTTAGCAAGGGACAGAAACACACTGATGGCTTTGCAGCTACTCTTTATGAAAGTCAGCAATGGTTCTTTTACATGAACCTCTCACCATAGACAGTGAGAGATATGGCCCGCCTTTGATAACCCAGTCAGCTGCACTGTCGGGGGACAGACACAACCTTGTCTACAGTGGGGCTCGAACCCCCAACCTTAGGATCAGCGATCCGGCGCCCTATACCACTAGACCACCACTTCCTTCATAGTAAATTATATTATATTGTCACCAAATATCGGTCATCACCCTTCTGAAAAGGTCTGCAGCTCCCAGCTCTCCAGAGCACAGCTAAACACTGGTAGATGGTTTGTGTATCTCTGCTGGTAATGAATCACTGTGGAAAATCATTTGAAGGCCAGTTAATTCAAACAACCAGGGAGATGGAAAATAACACAATTGGTCAGTTCAGTTCTGGAAAACTTTTTAAAGAGCAAGTTCAACTGTGTTTTTTGTAATTGCCTTATTTTTGTGTAATTTTCTTCAAAGTCGTTTATGTGCGATGTTGGATTGGTAGCAGTAGTTCAGAAAGTCTCCATAATTAACATTTAGCTGTTTGGGACAGCTGGCAGTTGCTGAGGCAGGCAGTGTCACTGATCATTAATAATCAATATGCTTTCTCAGTTCACAACAAACCCAAACTCTTCAAGCACCAATTTTTCTAGGGAGAAAAAAAAATTCCTCTCAGTCAACCACTACATACAACATCTCTGTCTTGCTGTGGAGATAACGGAGCCCCACAGGCATGAAGAATGATGGATGTCCTGTGTTGAGTCTTCCATCCCAACCCTATTTCTGACGATGCTGACTGACTCTAACATATGGAAGTTTGTCACTTTTTCCATCCACATTAATTACAAACAAAACTTCCCAAGTTCCTTTAGATTATTTCGAGACCTGAGGAAAACCCACAAATTCACACTTGTGTCGCAATGTCATTTTTACATCAACATTAAACACTGAAATGTTATTTTAGACGAGCATAGTGTAAAACATGAACAAACAAAACAACAAATAAAACAAATCAAAAGAAACAACATGACTCAGAACTCCGCCTGGGCTTATTGTTAGCCGGGGTGCGGCTAGCATTGAGCTACCATAGCATATTAGCTCAGGATAGGAGTTGAGCATGCTCAGTTGTAAATGCCCAAAGACTCCAATCTCATAGCTGTAGTAGGGTCGACCGATCATAGACGAGCATGGTGAAAAACATGAACAAACAAAACAACAAATTAAAACGAACAAAGAAACGATTTGACTCTGAGAACTCTGCGATGTCGCCCTCTAGGCAGCGCCATCTTAGAGACATCACGTTCAATGCAAAAGGACATGAAGCATAATAAAGTTTCCATTTGGTGTCGTTTGTTAAACATGCTACAGAACATAAAATCTCGCACACAAACATTCTAAACATTAACTTAGATACTGTACTGGTATAATAATTGAAAAAGACTTTAATACAACAGTTCAGATGATTATTCCTCTTCAGGCACTTCAGAGGAAACTGTCGTTTCTTCAGGAGACAGTCTTATTTCTTCAGAAAAGACATCCAATGTTTTCTATCGCTTAGCCAGAGAAGACGCATAGCATTTGAGTGGTATCATAGAGCTTAGTTGGTAATTAAAACACACTAAAAAAAGAGGCTCATTGATAACTTGTACGCGAATGAGGAAAAAGAGCCATTACATCATCTCAACCAATCAGCAGGAAGGAAGACAGCCATTGACCGAATTTGAGTGACGTGTCAGTTGCTTGGCAGTCCGCGAAAACTCAAACTGTGAGTGCAAAACCGCGAATAGTCAAGGGCCTACTGGACTGTATAACAAGCCTTATAAATAACAAATCCACGGCCATGTCGAGAAGGAGAATCACTGGCGGCATGGTGCTTGGTTAGGGCTCGTTAGCACGTCCAGAGCCTTTGCTTTAGTACGTATCATGTTAGTGTCCAAACTCACATTATTTTTATGGCAGTCCGTAATCCACAACGATAAGGCATTTTTCATTTTCACAACTGTTATGGTCTGTGCTAGTTAGCGGCATTTACCTCTCTCTCTCTCTCCATAAACTGCATGCGCTGGTGAGGGGCGTGGGTGTTACCCGCAGGCGAAATCCAGAGAGCGCCATCAGCTATAAAGAGCTCCGTGCTAGCCAGTTTCCGTGTTGATACTCTCCCAGTGATTTTGGTTTTTGTTTTTCTCTCACCACTACGGTGAACACAAGTTTTCCCCACACCCCAGTGCTTCCCCTGAGCTCAATAAAAGTCATTGTTTCATGAGGGAGGAAAGGTGTGTTGGATGCTGGGAAATATAATCTCGACCAATCAGCTTGCAGGATTCACAACCAATCAAAGAACACTCAAGTCAAGCAGAAAAACAGAGCATGTTGGATAGTGTAGTTGAGTATACATGTAGTGCTTGTGAAATTTGAATAATCTTTAATTTTTTAATTTCCCAATGGGAAATCCCGCAATATTGCATGGACGCGAAGTAGGAAACATGAAGTGGTGGGGGATTACTGTATAATCCTGTTTTATAATTGGAATTTCACATCACTCATGAAAACAAATAATTTAATCGAATCAAGAAGTGATGTGATTTCAGACGTGATGTGACGATAGCATTACGGATGTGAATGTCTGTTAGCCAATATAGCTGTAGCACATCTATTCATCATATCAATTATATTTCACACAAAATTTTAACAGACCATTCACATGCAAATGCCATTGGAAATTAGCTTTTGTTATGTCTGCGAATGCTTGGCCTTCAAGAAGTCATGTCATCCATGAAAAATGCTGCAGATTTTTGTTTTCATCAGTGGGCTGGGGTTGACATGAAGAAAAAAAAAAAAAAAAAAAGGAACAAAAAGAACCACACTGCAAAAATTCTATTTTTTAATTTTAATTTGTTGACTTTAGCCAATACAACACCTTTCAACCCCAAAGTTATTGACACCCAGTTATATCTAAGCTTTCGCTCTTTCGCTCCACACCAAATTCTGGAAGCACATGTTTTTTACCTTTTTAACTGTTTTGTAGCCTTTATTTACGTCCCTCCTAAAAGCAGCCATGCTCGGAAACCTATCAGTAGAAGCATCTATTGGGAGCTCTGACTTTAGGCAATGTGTAAATATTTATGTTCATGGTTTGTTTACCAATATAGGCAGCGCTCTTTTACAAAACATGCCTCTAGTGCTAAAACTAAGCAGTAGTTCATCCTCATAAGCAATACCCTCATTGGAAAATTGAGAATCATTCATATCAAAAGTACTGAAAGGCTTTGGAGACATCTAACCCAAATATGTTTCATCAAACTCCAGCAGAGCATGTGGACATTCAGATTAAGGATACATAGATGTCCCATTGTTCAGGCTATAACATATTCTGAATATAACTCTAAGCATGCATGTTCACTTGTATATAACTATACATTTAAGAAAGCTACCACATATATAGGGTTCCAGGTTCTTTCCCCTGCTTGGCAATAAACGGTCTTAAAAACATTCCAGACTCAGACTTAAATCTCATCAAATCTCAAATGAATGCATATGGAGTTTGCTAAAGTCGGTGGAACTGATTGAACATGGGATGCCTTGCCAGATGGAGATTTATAATAGAGCTAAATCACCAATAAATGTAATTATAGCCATGCAGAAAAGAACCTTGTGCAGAGTAACGCACTGAACACGAGTGAATAAGCCATTTTGCTTCCAAAGGCCCTTGTTAGGATACTTGGCATGAGGAACCACTGTCAAGTTCCAGGACACTCAAACAAATTCTCACTGCCTTTGCCAAGACAGTTCTCCTTAGATGTTCTAGCAGGACAATAATTCAAAGCATTCTTTTAGATCCACATGAATATGGTTCTCAGACCAAAAAAAATTTTCAGAAATTCAAAAAGATTTCGAAATTACTATCCCAGACACTGGGCAACCTCAGTGAAATCCAGAGTAAGCACAACCCTATTCGAAGAGACCAATGGCTGACTTGTGGACACTGTCCTCTAACTCTCTTTTTAAAAATGAAGCGGTACATGATGACTGAAAATCACAGCGATTTACAAGATAATAGAATAATCTTTTGGCGCATGTGTGATCGGAGATGTGAGGAGATTTCAACCTCGTGACTGTAACGATCATGTTGAGTTGTTAAAGAGCCACGAGAGCAAATTCAGTGGTAAATGTGGACAGCCTGCTTCAACCTGTCAAAGTGGGCCAGTTAAGTTGAATTTAACCAAACAGTGGCTTTAATTAAATGTTTTGTGATTAGTACTAGCTGTCAAAATGTCTCCAAAATACAATTTTCTTTCCGCCTTCAGAATTTTGTGCAAAAAATATGTATAAATAAATAAAAATTAATAAAAATAAATAAAAATCATGGTTTACTTGATCAGAATTTTTGTTTTGGATTGTATTCTCAGTGACATGCTAATGTAGCGGTTTGCACATCCGCCTCACAGCAAGGACTGGGTTCGATTCCCAATTCGGGAAGTTTGCATGTCCTCCAAGTGCTTGCGTGGGTTTTCTCCAGGTACTCCGGTTTCCACGCACAGTCCAAAAACATGCACAGCAAATTAATTGGCTTTTCCAACTCGCCCGTAGATGTGAATGGTTGTGTGAGTGTTGGCCCTGCGATGGCCTAGCAAACTGTCCAGTGTGTACCCTGCCCTTGCCTATAGTCGACTGAGCTGGGCATCAGCCTCCCCGCAGCCCTAATTAGAATTAAGTGGTTCAGAAAATGAATGAATGGGTTATATTCTCTTTGGACATGTCAGGTTGGTAAACAAGTTCTAAGCTTTATGCGGCACACTTAGGTTTAAGGCCATTTAGGAAAGCTTAGAAGACTTTTTTTAATACCTGCTCCCTTCAATTCTCATTCACTTACTGATTCACCAAACCGGTTAATCCTATTAGGGTCACAGAGGAAGCTGGAGCCTATCTCGACCACCTCAGGGGCAAGGTGGGGTACACCCTGAAGAGCTTGATAAATCATTTTAGGGCCAACACCCACACAACCATTCAGACTTAAGCCTAAGGACAATGTGGTACATCCAATTATCCCACCGTGCATGTTTTTGGACTGGAAAAAGAAATCCAAGTATCCCAAGGAAACCCACAGAGAACAAGAAGAACTTCGCACAGACATGCTCTAGCCTGGGGACTCAAAACCAGAATCTTCTTCAATCAGGCAAATGTGTTCTGCTTTTGAGTCCCCAGGCGAGAGCCACTGTACCTCCCAACTTTTTTGCCTAAGACATTCATTCATATTGTATTCTCTATATAGAGGAATATTATGCAGTCGGCCTCCTACTTACGAAACCCCATGGGTACGAAAATTCCGGGTTATGAAAAACATTTTCCTGAGTTTTCATCCCCGGGATACGAAAACAACCTCCTCTTATGAAAAGCACCAAATGCGCCATTCAAATGCGCCAATCAAAATTTCACATGATGCGCGAGTTACTCTCTCATTGGCTGTCTCCCAACATCCCGCCCCGCTGGCCTCCTATTGGCCAGCAGGCTGCTGTTACTCATACTTCCTGTTTGTCACATGCGTGAAGAGGAGTTGACTGTTGGCTTGTTTTGAGACTGATCATGCAGCATTACATTTCGTTATCGCCGAAACCCCTCTACAATCAGGACGATATTGAAGGCGGACATGAAAGTCGTTGGAGTAAGAGTAGAAGATGCAGAGGATAGGGAGAGATGGAGGCAGATCATTTGCTGTGGCGACCCCTGAAGGGAACAGCCGAAAGGAAAAGAAGAAGACGACACTCAGTGGTAAACTTGTGACATTAAATTCAATTATTCATAACTACCATCAGAAGGTAATTTTTCAGGTTTATTTGAATCTCAGTGAGACATTTACCTTATTACTTAGTATATAATGTTCAATAGAAAAATCACAATGCTTATCTGAAGAATTGGCCCTCAGCTGGACTCCTGAATGCTTTGCTGCGGACATGAAATAATCCCTAACCTGTGGTTCACCTTTTAAAAACCAACTTTTAAAGAATAGCAAAAACTGAACCTGTCTATCCCTAAACTGTGGGTGAAGACTGGAGGAGACTGGCTGTGTCCAAGTGGGAGCAGTGAGCGTACAATTCAGGGGACAACCTCGAAATAAAGCCAACCGATGAAAGCAATACAGAGAGCACAACAGAATGACATCTGGGAATTATGTTTCACATTTCTGCTTCGAACTTGGAAGAAACTACCACGAACTGGATTAGTCGTACTAAATTCACTCTTGGTGTGAATGGGTGAGCATGTTGCTTTGTAATGGACTGGTGTACCATCCATATACATTCTAGCCGTCGGCGTAGTGTTCCTGCGTGAGGACCATGACGGTGACCAATAAAAAATTAACAAATCTATTCATGTTTATCATGTCCTTGTCCACCCTGTCCTTTTTCAGATCAGTGTAAAGCAGTAATATGCTTTATAAGTTGGTCAAAGCACAGAAAAATTTGTTCGTCATCACCCAGCTACATTTTAATGATTCGCCATCACGATTTTGCTTTTATCAAAGTCACTCAGATTCTTATGCTTGCTTGTTTGTTTTTCTTGTTTCCAAACAATTAACTTCAAGAATGGACAGCTTGTTTTCTACCCAATAGATTCTATTCTTGGCAGGAAACGTTGTAACAAAATAATCAGTGTTATTCTCTCCACCGGTCACAACGATCTCTCCACAAAATGGAGTTTTAATAGAGGAATTGTAATCACCGGTGTTTGTGAGTCATTTTGTCAGTGAACAAATCTGGACAACACCCATGCATGAATTTTCACCAAACACAGTGGAGACACTACTCCAGAGTCCCAGATCTGATTTTTTTTTTTTGTCAAAGTCACAACAAGGTCACAGCATTTGAAACTACAAAGGTGAAAACTTCCAAACAAATGCTGATAGACCTGCCATTACCACAAACACCAATAGGAAACCATACATGGACTTCAAATGAGGCAATTAGCATTGACCTTGACTTACCTTGAAAGTTTTAAAAGCGGTCCTTTTTCACTGATTAGGTCAGGTCCATATACCATCATCAGATAATCACACGGGTAATTAAAACCAGTACCCATATCGGGACTATCTGCTTTATCGGTGCTGCATTATAAATCCACCTTACACTCAGTGAATGCCCCATACTGCTCTTCATGTTTTAGATGAGAACATTATATTAGGTTCTCGATTCAATTTGGGGCGGGTGCAGTGAAGGCACTGAAAACTTCCAATCACTGGAAAGTTTCAAGGTCTAATGGGTGACTTATATTTAAGCTGAAATTGGATTCATTCAATCATTGAGAAATTTTGACCAAAAGAAAAAGATTTTAACTAATTGGCAGAAAGATGTAAACACTTTCCTTGCTGTTTTTTTCCACCAAATTGTGTCAACATTTTCATGCAAACTTTTCATGGGTGAATCTTTCTCCTGAACATGAGCACCACTGAGAAAAACGCGTAATGCAGCATTTTCAGTATCCAGTTTCATGAAGTGCCTGAGAGTATTTTATAATGTAAAGATTTTAGTATTTGATGGTGGACATTTAGTAAAAAATTTTGATGGACAGAAATGGTGGTTTGTCCTCCATGTAAGAGTATTACTTTAGAGAATTTTATATACGGTAATATAAAACACAAATTCAGGCGCCATTTTGATTGATTCATTCATTCATTCATTCATTTTCTGCAACCGCTTAATCCTAATTAGGGTCACGGGGAGGCTGCTGCCCATCCCAGCGACTCCGGGTGAGGGCAGAGTACACCCTGGACAGCTCGCCAGGCCTTCGCAAGGCAGAAGCACGCTGACAGCTATGCAGCTCCTCTTGTTGAAAGTCAGCAATGGTTCTTTTAACATGAACCTTCCACCATAAACAGTAAGAGATACAGCTGGCCTTTGATAACCCAGTTCGCTGCACCGGAAGGGGGGGGGGGGGTGTAGCGACAACCTGTTGACAATGGGGCTTGAACCCCTAACCTTGGGATCAGTGATCCAAGAACCTTTACCACCAGGCCACCACTGCCCTCATTTTGATTCCATAACCTAATTGTTTTTGTGATTTTTTTTTATTTTTATGACCCATAAACTAAATACTGCCCGTGTTATTACATCACAATTTTATTGGTCAGAATAACATGAAAATATACTGTGATAAGCTTTCATTCACTTCTAAAGCCGCTTAATCCTAATTATGATCATGGGGAGGTTGGCGGCCTTCTCAGCTGACTTCTGGCGAAGACAACCTGGACGGTTCGCTGGGCCATTACACAGCCACCACATATAATACAACTCATGTTCACTCTCATACCCAGGGGCGATTTGGAGACATCAATCAGACTACTGTGCATGTTGTTGGACTGTGGGAGGAAACTTTGGTGCACAGGGAGAACATACAGAGAACCACCACAGAACCCATGAATTGAACCAGGGGCCTGCATTCTGTGAGGTGTGCCAACCACTGCACTGCACTACCCTACACACACACACACACACACACACACACACACACACACACACACACATACCTCCAACATAAAACACACAAAGGAAAAAAAACCGTGAAATATACAAGGACACCTGAAAATATTTAACAACCATGTTAACCATTTCCCTCTCTCTCTTTCACACATGCACTCACACACACACACACACACACACACACACACTCACACACTCACACACAGCTTCTGTTCCTCCAATGATTGTCTATCAGGCTGTTAGTAGTGAGTTGATCTTATGCTCCACATTAAACCCAGTTGCAATAACAAATGCTCCCGATCGCCTGCCAGAGAGATACCACACCTTACACATGCCCATTCTTTTGCACTGAGGTCACAGAGGCAGACAGAAACCTTCTCCTGGTTACACTTATACTCATTACAGATGAAAGGTAGAACAGTGGCGTCAATATGAAAATCATTTCAAGCAGTCAGTGCAGGGCTTTGATTCAATTTGTACACTGGATGTTGTTCAAATAGGAAAGGATTTGTAATGGGATATAATTAGTAACGTTTACATCTACCATTTCACAATATTTATGCCAACAAGACCTGGCAACAGATCTGAATGAGCAGTAATTGAAAAATAAAGCCTGTGTGACATTCACGATTGATCTGCTTTGAATTTCACATTGCTCTGAAAGTCTCAGTATCACGATGTGTACGGGGCTGTAACAGGGTATGAACAGGAAAAAAATGGCTTCACAGATATTAGCATTAGCTATTTATTTTCACAACGATGCAAACGACTGGTAAGATTTTTAAAAATAAATTTTTCATAAACAATGAATTTACAGCATCCATGAAGTGTAAACAAGACGGACACCATGTCATCACTAAAAAGTGAAGTTACAGCCATGTAGTGCCCCTGCTGGCTGGCTGACTGCAGGACAACCTACCTCTTCTAGTACAGTGGTACCTCACCTTAGAAAATTAATCCGTTCCAGAGCCTTTTTTGTAATGTGGATTTTTCGTAATTTGAACCGCATTTTACATGTAAAACGTGTGATTCGTTCCAAGGCACCCAATACTACCCCTAAACCCTTTAAAAATTATAAAAGCATACCTTTTAAGCTCTCCTTCTGCTTCAATATCATACCGATGGTAGACGGGTTTGGCCATATTCTTTGCGATATCACTCAACCGCATTCCACGAGCCCACTTCTTTTCACTCGCACTGGAAATTGGGCGTGTGTGCGTGTGTGTGTGTGTGTTGACCATGTCTTCTTAGCAGAGTTATAATCTTACAAATGTTTATGGAAGGTTAAAGCCTGAGTCAAAAAATAAAGTTGCAATGACTCAAAAAACTCATGAAACAACAGTAACTCTGTCCTTTACACGAAAAGCATTATGGGAGATGCAGCTCCATAAGAGCCAATGGGAGGCCAGCGGGGGGGGTGGGGGGGGAGGTAGGAGATAGCCCAAGGGAGGGGGCTGCGTCATCCCTCCTAGCCAATGGGAGGCCAGCGGGGGGGGATGTTGGGAGATAGCCAATGGGAGGGGGCTGCGTCATCCCTCCTAGTCAATGGGAGGCCAACGGGGGGGATGTTGGGAGATAGCCAATGGGAGGGAGTGCGTCATCCCTCCTAGCCAATGGGAGGCCAGTGGGGCGGAAGATAGTCAATGGAGAGCAACTCATGCATTGTTTGAATGGCACGTGTGAATGTTTGAATACCGTGTTTGGCGCGTTTCGTAAGGAGAACTTGTTTCGTATAGAGCGACAAAAAAATTTGGAAAATGTTTTTCATAACCTGGATTTTTCGTTTGCTGGGACCATCGTAAGGAGAGGTACACTGTATTTATGTTCTTACTCAAACCAAGTCAGCGAATGAGTGGGAGGCATCCGGCCACGCCAAAAACAAAACACTGCGGGGCATTTGCATAACCAAACCACAGGGAGGAGTATCTAATTGGGTTACTGTATACTGTCTGTCTTCCTTTCGGCTTTTTCCCTTTTACTCGGGAGTCGCCACAGCGAATCATCTGATTCGCACGTTTGATTTGGCAGAGGTTTTTACGTCGGATGCCCTTCCTGTCAAAACCCTTTTTTAGCAAGGGACAGAAACACGCTGACGACTTTGCAGCTACTCTTTACGAAAGTCAGCAATGGTTCTTTTACATGCCTCTCACCATAGACAGTGACAGACATGGCCCGCCTTTGATAACCCAGTTAGCTGCACTGGGGGGACAGTGACAACCTTGTGGAGAGTGGGACTCGAACCCCCAACCTTTGGATCAGCGATCCAGCGCCCTCTACCACTAGACCACCACTGCCCCGGTTACTGTATACTGTATTATATTAATAAAAGTTCTGGGTCATTGGAATAATAATATTGGGTTGTCATTGCAGCTCAGCATTCGAGTCCATTTTACTGGTGCAATGAGATCAGGTACGATTCAAGGCTACTGAGATTCTCAAATCGATACTCAGCAAAGAAAGATGACGCTACTTAAAATCTTAATTAAAAATACCTCACTTCTGACCTTATACACACATTCTCTTGTTGAAATATACAGATTGTTACAGAGTGACCTTCAAATTAATTTCTAAAATATTAGCGCATTCATTTATTTTCTGTAACTGCTTAATTTTTGCAAGGGCAAAGTACACTCTGGACAGCTCGCCAGGCCGCGGCAGGGCGGACTTGTTAAGAGGTACCAGCCTCTCTGTGACTTTAATTAGAAGTAAGCGGATCAGAAGATGATTGACCAAGTAATCTTTCTTAGAAAATGAATTAAAATCGGCTGCAGAGTGTTTCTGAAACCTTTTACTGATTCCTGCAATGATTATGCAATGAAACCAAAGTTTTTTCTTTCAAACAGTTTTTCCTCTTTTTAGTTGATTTTTTGTTGTTGTTGTTGTTGTTCTCTGTGTCCCATCACAGGGCAGGACAGTGGTGTCCCCGGTAGCACGTCCACCTTTCATCAAAAAGTTCTGGAATCAAGTCTCAGACTTGGCGAGGGCGTTTCTGTATGGAATTTGCATGCCCGCCTTGTGCTTGTGTGGGTTTCCTTTGGGTACTCCAGTTTCCTCCCACAGCCCACAACCACACACATTAAAATAACTGGCTGTCCCAAATCAGTCATGTGTGTGTGTGTGTGTGTGTGTGTGTGTGTGTGTGTGTGTGTGTGTGTGTGAGTGTGTATGGGGGGGGGGGGGCTGTGATGGACTGCTGAGCTGTTCAAGCAAATTATTAGCAATTAATGTGCATCTTTCAATCAGCAGTGCTCCAAAGGATGTGAATAAATTCCCATAGACACACCCACACCTCAGATAAATAAGGTTTGACAGACAGAGAGAATGGAAGAGCAGATCACTGAAGGATTAAAAAAAGAAAGAAATGGATAGAATTTCACATGAAAAGGGGCGTGGCAATGAGAGGCGGTAGATGAGCAGAAGCAGGAAAATTTAAGCATGTAAATGCAAACAGTGTGTGAATACACACACACAGAGACGCAGGGAAACAGATGGCACAGCTTCACGAGCTCTGTCTGCATGTTTGGTAAAATTCTCTACTTTTGTTTAGTTTAATGCATGTCACTTTGTTTATCTGTACATTTTCCAAAGAAATACAGAAAAATGAAATGCGGACTAAATGAAACTAAAAGGTCTGAAATGAACAGGGCTGCTTCTCATACTTACATAAACAGGGACCTCATCTGTGTTCAGCTCCATTAGACCATTACACTCCAATCTGCAAAAAAACAAAGCACTTAGTTTAATACAGGCCAGAGTGGTGGAAATACATGTGTACACACATACCTGCTCAACCAGACACATCTGCAGCAAACACTGCACAAAACCATATGAGCTAATTGTGCCTACAATACAATACACCCCTACACACACACACACACACACACACACACACACACACACACAGGATTGGAAAACACTGAGAGGACAAATGTCTATTCACTAAAAACAAAACGTGACTTTCAACTGAAAAGAGAGAGTGTTTGTGTGTGTGAGAGAGAGTGAGTGAGAGAGAGAGAGCGAAATAGTAGGGTGAGAGAGCAACAGTGGTGGAGACAGTAAGGGGACAGAGGAAAAATAGGCAGAGAGGGACAGAGAGAGAGAGAGAGAGAGAGAGAGAGAGAGAGAGAGAGAGAGAGAGAGAGCGAGCAAGAAAACAGAGGAGGTCATAGAGACACAGGCAGACAGACGGACGGACCATAAGATGGGGGGCTGTGAAAGCGAGAGAATACAAAAGGCCTACAGCAGAGTCCGGGACTGTAATTTGTTAGTGGGAAGATTCACAAAGCCCCACTGGCTCATTTTACACACAGAAGGAAAGCAGAGTTTCCTATTAAGAGTCCAATAGCTCCGAATTGAAGGCCCAGTCAGTTAAAACATCTGGAAATGAGCTGGAAAAAGCCGGACCAATCAATATCCTGGAAATCTGGGACAAGGATGTTTTCTGTCCAAGGACAGAGGTGGAGAAACAGCATCAGCTGACTGCCTTTCAGTGTACGACTCTTCATCGACGCAGATATCAGACTCTCTGGTGTCGAGTCTGAGAAAAGCATTACACTCTTACAGCAATACATTGTCATTTGGACAGATGCTTTGAAATTGCTGCACAACTGTAATTAAACACTTATGCGTGTGGTGTGGTGAATTACAGGTGCGATACGGGTCAGTGCAGCATATTAGAATAAAATGTGTATCATTACAGCCCATTCACCAATAAAAAGTCTAACATCCCCTTAACTTCGAATCTAATAACTAATCAATGGAATATGATATGATTATTACAAAACAGTTAAGATGGGGAAGTTCAAATTATCTCACAGGTGAATACACTTCCCGGACAATTTTTTTTCCTATTTATCATTTACTGATGCAGTGAGGACCCTCTAATTTCTGAAACGATCATGCATATTGTGAAAACATCACTTTTTTTCAGAAAGGTCAAATTACAGTGATATCTCACATCACGAAAGTCCCACCAAACGAAAAATGCAGGTATGAAATGCATTTTCCTAAAATTTTTGTCTCTGGATACGAAACAAGTTCACATTACGAAAGTGCCATCTTAAAAATTCAAACGCGCCATTCAAACATTGCGCGAGTTGCTTTCCCATTGGTTGTATCCCAAACACCTCACCCCTCTGACCTCCCATTGGCTAGGAGTGAGCTGAATCTCCATAATTCAGTACTGTACCCATAATGCTTTTCATGTGCCTTCCACACATTGTTCATCATACGCGTGAAGGAGAGTTGTACTGTTGATTCGTGAGTTTTTTTGAGTGTGCTCATTGCAGGGATACTTTTCGTTATTAATCATGAGCCCCAAGAAAGTGATTCCCGGTGAGACTGAAAAGAAGAAGTGGGCTTCGTTATCGATAAAAGTAAAACAGGAGATGATTTAAAAATATGAAAGTGGGACGCGGTTGAGTGAAATTGCAAAGGAGTATGGCCGACACCCCTCTACAATCGGGACGATATTGAAGCAGAAGGAGGCATTAAAAGCGCCGACCCCTTTGAAAGGCCTCACTGTGATATCAAAAAAGAGGTCGTCACTGAACGACGAGATGGAGAGATGGTTACTCCTTTAGATAAAGGAGAAAGAAATTGCCGGAGATACAGTGACGGAGGCGATTATTTCGGAAAAAGCAACCGCCATATTTAAGGACCTCGTGAAGGAGGGTGGGGTGAGGGTTCCTCGGACCAGCAACCCCCAGACTTTAAAGCATCGCATGGGTGGTTTGAGAGATTTAAAAAAAAGGACTGGAATCCACTCTGTATATGTTCATAAAATGGTTTAATATGTTAATAAAATGTTAAAATGGTTTAATAAATAATTTTCTTTTACTTTTAACACATATTTCATACAAAATTGGTGTACTTTTATCATTTTTAAAGGGTTTATGGGGTAGTAATGGGAGCCTTGGAACAAATCACGCATTTTACATGTAAAATGCGCCTCTACTTATGAAAAATCCAGGTTACGAAAAAGGCGCTGGAACGGATTAATTTTGTAAAATGAGGTACCACTGTATGATAAAACAAACAAACAAACAAAAAAAGATTTAAAAACACTGCTGCAATGACAACAGATGGATGAAGAACTGCCCAGTGTGGTGTGATGACCTGGATTATCTCCAGTTGGTCAGGTAGTGGCAATAGAATCTCGGTTGACAACCTGCATTAAATGAGTAAATAAATGAGGAGCAGTGTTGTGCACAGGACAGTCTTGCATCACTGCCACAAATGTTTAAAGTACGTGCACCCTAAATTTTGAAACTAAACTAAATCTAAAACGCATGAAATTTTGCCACGAGTTTTTAGAGTGTACATTAAATTTTATTTCGTGTTGGGTCAGCTCATATGGCGATAATAAACTCAATCAATACCTAGGGTGTCTACAAAGTCCTGCAAAAGAAAAAGTCTCAAATATATTCGTGGAATGCATTTATCTTTGATCTTCATAACATTGTTGCTCCAGTTGGTCCTGTCGAGGCTCGGGAACATTAATGTGGAAATAAAATGAAGCAGTTGATGATCTGAACGTTTGGAATGTGCAGGTTATAAATCACATCAATGCACTTTTTCCTTCCCTGATTGCACAGATATAAAATGGGGACTCGAATAATGAAAGAGTGGTTCAGGAAGCATGAGGAAGCATTTTCACTTATGTATTGGCCCCCCAGAGTCCTGACCTGAACCATATTCAAAGTTTTCAGGATGTGCTGGAGAATATTTTATTGGACTGGTTCAGTTTCGCACACTCATCGATGTAAGACGTCGGTGAGAAAATGAACCACACGCTGGATGGAAATAAATAATTCTGTTGTTTAAGTTTGTTGAGACAACAGCATGATTATTACGTGTTGGTAACGAGGCTAAATGCTGAATGACAACATATTTGGGAGAAGCTCTACCAAATGTAGGCGTTTGTTGCAAGTGACGTATGGTGATTGTGAGACAAAGCGCGGCTTATTCGGACTTACGATCTTTCAAGTGAGCAAGTGTGCGTTGAATACTTGTTTAGTACTCAACCTACACTTGCTCACTTGAAAGATCGGAAGACCAGATAAGCCGCGCTTTCTCTCACAAGCACCATACGTCACTTGCGATAAGCGCCTACATTCGGTGGAGCGCCTCACATTTGTGTGTAAAACTGTTTATTTGAAACAAATCTGTGCGACAGTTGCTGTTGTTCTGATTGATGGGCTGTTACGTGCTATGCTAGCAACTGTAACCTGCCCAGGAACTACCTGCCCCAACACACACACACATTATTTCTTTTATTTTTAATTTTATATAATTTATTAACTCCAGAAGGGACCATTAGGCTGTTCCTTTAAACCGTTTGAAGGAGTGAAAGCACACACACACACACACACACACACACACACAGTATAGTTAGAATTTGGAGATTAGAGGTTGACTCCATTGTCAAAGCAGTTAATTTTTAGCATTAACAGATTGAAACAAATGGCCAGCAAATACAGCAAGAGCATTTTACATCAAATCATTGACTGCGGTCGACAGCTTAATCTGTGTTTCTTATTTACACGCTTATGATAAATACAAGGAGAAATACACACACATGCATTATTTATGGGAAACCTCCAGCTTTACTACATTATGATTTACATCAGGTTAAACCTAGAGCTCTAACAGGATTTAATAATTAATGAAGTGTTGTCATTTCAACAAGTTATCTTATTTACAATCTCTCTCTCTCTCTCACACATACATACACACACACACACACACACACACACACACACACACACACACACACAGGCTCTGAGTACTGATTTATTGCTTTTTTTAAGCAGACATTCTGAATTCTGTTCCCACCAGAGCTGTTTCGCTGCTATAATCTAGAACAAAACACAAAGGGGAATTACTGCAAGAGCTTACAAGGCACTGTCATTATATATTTCTTTCCCTAAAAAGAAGGCATTGTAACAGTCTACAGATGAATGTAACTCTATACGATGAACTCAGATGCAAACACACATGCAAACACACACTCTATTACTTTATGATGACGCAGACTGAGATAGATAATGCCACAAGTGGACAAATCCAGGGAGGCCATTTAAAAAACACACACACACACACACACACACACACACACACACACACAGAGAGAGAGAGAGAGAGAGAGAGAGAGACAGGCAGAGAGTGAGAGAGAGACAGCGAGAGACAGAGAGCGTGAGACAGAGAGAGAAAGACAGAGAGAGTGTGAGAGAGAGAGAGAGAGAGAGAGCGCGAGAGAGAGACAGACAGAGAGAGAAAGAGAAACACAGAGAGAGAGAGAGAGAGAGAGAGACAGAGAGAGAGAGAGAGAGACACAGAGACAATGAGAGAGCGAGAGACAGAAAGCCTGGTAGATATATGCTTCTATGTGGTACACATGTGGACAGTGAACCAATCGTGCTGGGACAGGAAGCTGTATTATTGCGGCGGTATTGCGGCGGTATTACGATTGGAAGAGGTTGTAGTTTTTGAGATTTTAAATCTAGGACCACGTTTTTCTTTAAAAACCTCGGATTACAGAGCTTGTTAAGTGTGTGGGGATCAAATTGCTGCGTGAAATTTTTAACATGCATTTGGCAGCAGTGACAAGATAAAGCATTTACTAAATAGTGCGCATGACCTTGACCTTCGACCTCCAAAATTCTTGAATCAAGATGGGCATTTATGCAAGATGGGCCCAGAGCTCCATTCACCTGCTAAATGCACAAATGTGAAATTAAAAAACAAAAATAACAAATAATTTTAAAAATCCACATTTATGGAAATACCTAAGTTCAGAAGAAAAACAATATAAATATCACCCAGGCTTTTACACTGGTATGTTCCAGTTAATTCCAATCACATGACCTGATGAACAAATGGAAATGTTACTTTTCGGGTAAAAATTAAAATTCTAAGAGTTCCGCTCGTCGGCTTTGTTTGAAATTGAGTTTTGTACATTTTCTTGAAACTACTGAAACCCAGCGGATCATAGTCCAGGTACAGCGCAGTCTGTTGAAGTCAGTCCTGCTGTACTACATCACTGGGAATCAAAAGTTTTTATGTCGGCAAAATAAACGCAAAACCAACATACTGTATCAGTGCAGCGTTGGGAAGCAACTAGCTACAAGCGGCTACAAGCGCGACTAGCAGCCCTTTAGCATTACTGCCCTGACAAAAAAAAAAAAAAAAAAAAGAAAATGGCATAACCTGGATTTAAATGAACAAACAGGCAAGAATATTTTGTTGGGTAATTAGTGCAGGGATCAATAGGTTTCAGCTAATATTACTTCAAATGAAATGATGCAATGAGTAGCTTCTCATGTCTCAAATATTCGAGCTCCGTGTTGGAGGACGTATCCCGAGGTCATGAAAAAATGTCGTGTTCAAGAATATTTGGTGTTGAATGTTCAGTTCATTGTTCATTTTCTGTAACCGCTTAATCCTAATTAGGGTTACGAGGAGGCTAGCGCCCATACCAGCTGACTCTGGGCGAGAGCAGAGTACACCCTGGACGGCTCGCCAGGCCATCGCAGGGCGGAAACACGCTGACGACTACAAAGCTACTCTTGTCGAAAGTCAGCAATGGTTCTTTTACATGAACCTCCCACCAGAGACCATGAGAGACATGGCCGGCCTTTGATAACCCAGCTGGCTCCACTGGGGGGGGGCGCAGTGACAACCTGTGGTGAGTGGGGCTTGAACCCACAACCTTAGGATCAGTGATCCAGCACCTTTATCACCAGGCCAACACTGCCCCCTTGGTGTGGAATATATCTATCTATCTAGTGCCTGAGTCATAGGACGACCATTGGCGACCCGCCATGAAGGATAACGCAATGGTTATCATCTTCATGGAGGTTTTCTTGGCAGGATTAGTGCAGTGGTTTGCCATTGCCTTCTGAACAATGCAAACCGACGGGCAATTTAGAACAGCCAATTAACCTACTGTGCATGTCTTTGGATTGTGGGAGGAAACCTGAGCACCCGGAGGAAACCCACGCAAGCATGGGGAGAACATACAAACTCCACACAGAAACGCCCAGGCCGGGAATCAAACCCAGGCCTTTTTGCTGTGAGGCAGACGTGCCACCGTACTGCCCGTGGAATATATAAGCTTTTTTTTTTTTTTTAATAATGTAGCAGCAAACAGTTTTTGAATTAAAAATTATTAAATGAAAAATATTTTGGATTTTTTTATTTGATTAAATTATTCTGGGCCAGCCCTACCAGATGTGAGCGTATGAAGGATCGAGAGGTTTAATGAACTTGTACATGGATGGTGCACCGCAAAGTAACACAAAATTGTTGTCTGATTGAGAGGTGAGTCAGAAAAAGCTGAGATCTCAGGGCGAGAGGGAAGAGTAGCACAAAAACAACCCCACCCCAGCGACCCTCTTCTCTCCCCGGACTGGAGCAGCGAGTTTGCTGAAGCTTCAAGAAAGACGAAATTGAATATTTTGCCTATAAACTGTGGGCTGGCAATAAATCATTTTTAATTTTATTCCGCTCAAAAGATCTGACAGAAATGTAAAACACATGCGCTGCTTTTATTCTGTGAACTTTCCAAGAACTTCTCTTCAGTTTGGTATGTGAGACAGGAGTCTGTCCAGAGGAACTGCATCAGCGTCGTCAGTTACTCTTATGTTTGTTTCTTACGGTGTTGTGCACAGACACACCTGGGTGACCTTTAAAGCATTTGAGGGCTGAGCTGAGCTTTTGATGACGTATGGAACAAAGGGGGAAAACATGCTATTGTAGAGTTGCAGTAAGTCATCAGTAAGATAAAAATAAAAATCCATTTAAAAAAAGAAACTGTTTGCAGAAGTTCAATTATCAATTCATTTAACTGTGGTACAAACACCACTGGTACGACATAGAAAAGAAAGAAAAAGCACAACAGTATGACACTCCTCAATATGGAAACTACATTAACTGACTGGCCTTATGATACATCCATTCATGCAACTTGTACAATTTTTAGCTGACGCCCAGAAGCTATCATGTTCCGTCAGTCTGTCCATCACACTTTAGTTTCTGAAAATTTTCTTGATTGTGCTGAAGTTGGGGATTTCAAATTTGGTATGCTATCTCACTACTATGAGTGCGAGTGACCTTCACCTACTTTTCAAAGTCACAGAGAAAAAACTGTATAATAGGTTTCTAAATACAGTCAGCCCTCTACTTACGAAAACCTCTGAATACGAGAAATCCAGGTTACGAAAAACATTTTCAGAAATTTTCGCCTTCTGTATACGAAACAACCTCTTCTTACGAAAAGCGCCAAACATGCCATTCAAAAATTCAAACAATGCGCAAGTTGCTCTCTCATTGGCTGTCTCCCAACATCCCGCCCCGCTGGCCTCCCATTGGCCAGGAGGGAGCTGAACTGTACCCATACTTCCTGAACCCATACTTCCTGTTTGTCACACGCGTGAAGGAGAGTTGAACAGGACTGTTGGCTCGTGAGTTTTTTTTTTAGATTGATCATTGCAGCGTTAAATTTCATTATCCATCATGGACCCCAAGAAAGTGATTCCCAGTGACACCGAAAAGAAGAAGCGGGCTCCGTTATCAATCAAAATGAAGCAGGAGATAATAAAAAAATACGAAAGTGGGATGCAGTTGAGTGAAATCGCAAAGGAGTATGGCTTAAATTCCTCTACAATCGGAACGATATTGAAGCAGAAGGAGGCATGAAAAGCGGAGATACTGTGACGAGGGCAATTATTTCGGAAAAAGCAACCGCCGTATTTAAGGACCTCGTGTTAGAGGGTGGGGTTGGGGGTTCTTCAAACCAGCAACCCCCAGACTTTAAAGTGCCGCATGGGTGATTCGAGAGATTTTATACATATTTCATACAAAATTGGTGTATTTTTATCATTTTTAAAGGGTTTATGGGGTAGTCTTGGGAGCCTTGGAACAAATCACACGTTTTACAAGTAAAATGCACCTCTACTTACGAAAACTCCAGGTGACGAAAAATTCACTGGAACAGATTAATTTCGTAAGTAGAGGGCCGACTGAATTTAACTGCATCACACTGAAGCTGGGCTTTCAAACTTGCCATATTTCTTGTACATTGGCATTTGAAATGGTCCTTTCAGTGGGAAGGTCTGGACCCTTTGGTCTATTTTTTGTGGTAGAAACTTTGTTCCAACTTTGGTCAAGAGCAGACAAATGTGTTTGTATACAGTTTGTGCACTCGTTCACCCATTTTGTCCATTTTTCTGTCACTGTCCCCATAAGTATAGCAGCGTTCAACATAATACAGCTTTCCTGAACAGCCGATGTTAAACCCAAAGCCTGCAAATTTGAAATGATGTGTGCACCCTGCACTTATCCCAAGCCATCATGACCGACACCAAACTTTTTCACCAACCCCCAGCCCCAACAGAAATCTGTTCATTAAAACATTCAGTCTTAGACTCCAGACCATTGGTTTACCCATTTTCATGTGAAGATCTACGTGGTTTTAGTTATACTACCCCAGGCTACGTTGCTGAACGTACATCGGTATTTGTTTTGTTTGATCATGCACTAGTATTTTTTCACCTTTCTCTATTTATTTCCATATGTAATCAAATTCTTTCTACTCAGACACTTTTAATCTGACAGCCACCAAAATTGACCTACTACATCAATGTTTCCTACTTTAAAATCTTTCAAAAGTGCAACTGTAAGCAGCATCAAGCAGGTACCTTTCACTAGATCGATGATACCGTCATCATTATCTCACATTATTTTCATTTGTTTTAGCCCGATCATAAAAAAACAGTTTAGGATCATTACTATTATCGAACAACATCATGAAGAACTAAGGCAGAGCTCCTAACAGATATCTCTATTAACAGGTGTCCCAGGCTGGTGTTATAGGGATATTGCGGTCTCTTTAAAGACGAAAATCAACTTCAGCCACGGAGAAAATAAATAAATACATTTCCAATGCATTTCCTGAATTTAGTCTCAATCCAAACAAGAAAAGCTTAACATTCATTTGGTTTCACATGTTAATTTCAATGTTTATTTGTATTACCACACATACATATATATATATATATATATATATATATATATATATATATATATATATATATATATATATATGAATATATACATATACACATATATATATATATATATATGAATATATACATATACATATATATATATATACATATATATACATATATATACATATATACACATATATATATACATATATACACATATATATATATACATATATACACATATATATATATATATATATATATATATATATATAATGTGTGTGTGTGTGTGTGTGTGTGTGTATAGGAATCCCTCACTTTCCGCGGTTAATTGGGACCGAGATCCCCACATAAGTTAAGGTAAAGTCCGTGGGCTTTTTACACCCAAGCCATAGCAGCTTATCAGGCTGGTGCTTATATCCCCGGTTTCTGTAGCGTGAAGCAACTAGGAGGAGTTCAACTCCTCCTGGATGGGACGCCAGTCCATCGCAGGTTACCTTCCCAGTATATTTTTACTGGTACCCATTTATACTGCTGGGTGAACAGAGGCACACTTGTTTATAAGACATTGCCCAGAGGTCTTAGCACAGTGAGGGTCTCAGTGAGATTTGAACCCATCATGATCATGAGCACATCACCCAAACCACTACACCACTGGCCCCACCAAGATCCCCACGCAACCATCAAAATCCGCGAAGTAGGATCAGCCCCACCAACCCCCTGACTCATACACATACAGATGGTATTGCATAAGAAGATGGCACACCTACATACGTGTGCAGCATGCACACGCGCAGATGCGTGCACACAGATGCAACAATGTAAGTAGTTTTGATGGGAGATTTTGAGTTGTTTTCTGGTGGTGTAGGTTTTTTTTTTTTTTTGCATAATTGGCCTTGTTTTTGTGAAAATTTCCTTAACTTTTTCCACTGTTCTTGCTTAATTTCCTTATTTTTTTACTTCGAGGAATATTTATAAAAAAATAAAAATAAAAAAAAAATAAATAAATAAAAAAAAACAACAAAACAAAACAAAAAAAAACATGATGCACTGAAGTCGCATGAATTAAAGCACAAAGTAGCGAAAGATCCCTGTACATAGAGTGGTACCTGACTTTACGAAAGTCTCACCAAACAAAAAATGCAGGTTACGAAATGCATTTTCCTAAAATTTTTGTTTCTGTATACGAAACAAGTTCACGTTACAAGGCACCATCTTAAAAATTCAAACGTGCCATTCAAACTTTGCACGAGCTGCTCTCCCATCAATGACGTTCAAACATCCCGCCCTGCTGACCTCCCATTGCCTATCTCCCAACATCCCGCCCCGTTGGCCTCCCATTGGCTAGGAGGGATGATGCAGCTCCCTCCCATTGGCTATTATGGAGCCTCAGCAGCCATAATGCGTTGCGTGTAAAGGACAGAGTTACTCTTGTTTCATGGTTTATTTCTTGACTCTGGCTTTTAACCTTCCATAAACATTTGTAAGATTATAACTCTGCTAAGAAGACATAGTCAACACACACGCACACACACACACACACACACACACACACACACACACACAAACATACACACAAACACACACACATACATACATACACACAAACACACACTCTCTCTCACAGGAAATGCCAACCCTTTCGGAAATGTAGACCCAAGCATGCAGTTTCCAGTTATTGTGCTCATACAATTTCTATGTGCAGTCATAAGGACAACATATTTCCACACAGTAAAATGTTTTGGGGAATACAGTGTTTGGCGGCATCTGTCAAATCAATCAAAATCTGATTGGTTATCACATTGGTTGCATGACAACTCAGCTCAGTTCAACGCTACACCCACCTGTGTTTTGTTTGTTTTCACTGGCTTTCCATACTTTACATGGGTGCTTGTCATTCGTCGCTTTCTATGTGGGTGGCCCCTCATCACCAAACACCATATGACCACCATATTGACCAGCAGACATCTTTTGTCTTATCATTCCTTCCCCCATTCAATTCAATGTATTTTTTAGATCACACAGGCACAAAACCTGGTATCTCATCAGTTCTCATCATGAAACTACTCCATGTCCACATCCTTCATTCACACTCCTTTAGTTGTTTACTTTTTTGCTCTGGAAAATTCATCAAACCGGAAGGAAAATGGTGACGCATATTTCTTTTGAGGTTAAATTTTATTCCAACTGCATTGGTCTTCCTTTCGTTATTACCTCTTGTTTTGATTGAAAGACCAGATTTTCTCAGCTTGGAAATGTAATCTTCCATTTAAATAAGGATGATTGTAGGTCGGTAAGAATCTGTGTACTCACAAGCGCCCTCTACCATGAGACAGGGGTACTGTTCGCCTCAACGAGCAACTTTTTTCCTGGGTTTTAATTAATCTGCAGCCTAAACATGTTACATAAATACATTTTATACATTATCGAGATTATGAAAAGACAGAGCATATAATTTGAATGTCTGAAAGCATTTCACTTGTGATATATATATAGGGACAGGAGCCGGTGGTGTAGTGGTTAGAGTGTTGGGCTCATGATCGGGAGGTTGGGAGTTCAAATCCCACTGAGACCCCCACTGTGCCAAGACCCCTGGGCAAGGTCTCAACCACAAGTGTGCCTCTGTTCACCCAGCAGTATAAATGGGTACCAGGAAAAATATACTGGGACGGTAACCTGCGATGGACTAGCGTCCCATCCAGGAGAAGTTCAACTCCTGATTGCTTCACGCTACGGAAACCGGGGATAAGCACCGGCCTGATGAGCCGCTAGGCTCGGGTGTAAAAACCCAAACAGTTAATCAATCAATCAAAAAATAGGGACAGCGACACACTATTTGCGTCACATTGCAGTGCAGTTGGTGAGTGACACAATCCAGTGAGCAGCACAGCAAAATGTTGCCTCACCACACAGCTCCAGTTGTGCTATTATTTATTGAAAATTAATTTTAATATTGGATTCAAATAGTAAACACTTTTGTAATACATACCGACTGACAAATGTTAACATTAATTCTATTTAATAATTAACTGGGGGTTTTTTTCAAGCCTCCCCTGCCTCTCTTGAATGCATGTCACTGAGCATAATGACACCTTGAAAAGAAATGACGATGGGGAAAATAGACTGATGTAAATATGAGGCACTCATTAACCATATGAATTGGAAGGCATGGCCTCACAGCAAAAAAAGTATATTCTGCACACAACTGCAAGAAGTGTAAACTGTCAAGGAGAAACTGACAATCCAGAATATAACCATTAGCTTAATTGTTTCAAAGAAACCTTAAAAAATACTACAGACTGCTTCTGCTATGCTCAACGGGAACACTGAATAAACAATTACCATGTGGTGTTTATCTGGTGATTAGCTCACAGCTAACAATAAAACTCATCAGTCTGAAGTGGCTTTATTTGTTTCTCACAGCCACTTCATGTTAGTACTTGAATAACGCCCCAGACAAAACATCTGTTTTGAACTTGAAGTGCAGTATAAACACATACTTCTTTGTCTGCTCATCTTTAAACATTCAAATTCAACTCATCGTCAGTGTTTTTAAACAAGCCACTTTGTCACTAATAAGACACAAGTATATAATCAAGTCCTTGACTGTTACATCATAATATTGACCTTTTTCCACACTTCTGCACATTCTTTTGCTGGGAATCAATGAGGAGCATCCAGGGGTCATCGCAGTACAGGGATCCCTCACTTTCCACGGTTAATTAGGACCGAGATCCCCACGCGACCATCGAAATCCGCGAAGTAGGATCAACCCCCTATCTGACGTGTACGTACATGTATATGTGTCTATAATATCAATAGATACATATTCAATGCTATAAATGCTTAGAATAACAATTAAAAATTCAAAAATAATGCATAAGATGTAAATAAAATATGAATACACACACATACAGATGGTATTGCATGAGAAGAAGACAACACACATACATAAGCACACACGGATTCAACAATGTAAGTAGTTTTGATGGGAGGTTTTGGGTTGGTTTTAATTTTTTGTTTGTTTAGTTTTTTGGGGTTTTTTTTTTTGCATAATTGGCCTTGTTTCTGTGCAATTTCCCTTAACTTTTTCCCTTATTCTTCCTTGATTTCCTTTTTTTTATTTTTTTTTAATTCGATGAATATTTATTTATTTATTAAAACGCGATGCACTGACGCCGCATACATTGAAGCACAAAGTAGTGAGGGATCCCTATATATCTGAAATAGCCGAATGTAATCACACATGTCTTTCTTGACATTCATTTCATAGAAATTACTTTTCTGATTCTTCTACCTTCTTTCCATTCATTTCCCCATAGACACATAACTCCAAAGTAAATGAATACGAGCAATATGTCAAGAAGAAAAGTCAAACACCTGATTTAAAAAGAAGCCACTCCTAAACATTAAGCTCCCAACATGGAAATGGACTTGAAAAACATCTATTACATGGAACCAATAGTACATGCAAGTTGATTGGCTGTGGAGGGGTTCGGAATTTCTCTCCAACGAGATATAATAGGATATGCCCGGTCAACCATACATAATTGGACATAGGAATCAACTTTCAGTTCCAGTGCAGTGGTGATGAACACAATGGCCATTTTATTGCAGAAATACTGATATAAAACAAGAAATAAACTGAAATATATGGCTCAGTTATACTGAACAGGATTTCTCAGGATCGGCTACATAATTTATACTTCAGCTGTGCAAAGCAAGACCAATTTAGTCCACACTCATGTTTTCCTTTTGACCGGCTTGACCTGGTATACAAGTGTTAGAGGGTAAGAAAGAAAATACATGTTCAAGATACTTTCCAGAAAAAGGAACCAGTTTCCTTGTTCTTTTGGTCCCTCATGTAGAAAACAAAAACACTTTTCATAGACACTCCTGTAAATAGTAACAGGAATGTCTGGAATGCTTATTGAAAGTCATTATATGATTTATAAGTCATTATATTTTATACAAGACTGACATTAGTGCAAAAGCACTCAGCTTCAGTAATACAGACTCACACAACTTGACACCTACATGACCCATATGGTACATTATAAAATCCGGGCTATAAAATGAAAAGTATAAAATTGTGGACATTTCATTTTAGAAGGTATTTTACACGAGATAATAGTCTATGTAAATTCATGTATCTTGTGAAAATTAGATCAAAAGTATGGACATTTTGGGACTCTGTTGTTCTGATTCAAGTGCTATTCACGCAAGCTTTTTTTTTTTTTTTAATCCCCAGATAGTGGCTCAATTCGATTGGGCCATTCCCCTGGATGATATACAAAACTTTCTTCTGCCTGGATTACACCTGAACCCAGTTGACAGCCAGTCACTGCTCATAATGATCACGATAAGCAAGCACATCCCTCCCAGCGGTATTCTGACTCACTGGGAGTTTCTCTGCAACATGAGCTGCCTTAAAAACGGGAATTGTTTTCAAAAATCCCCTTGACAGAACGAAGACATCTGACAGAGGGAACAGGTCAAGCTGAGAGGGATGCTGCTGGTTCCTTGCTTTTGCTGGTGAATTACAAAATCTCACTGTTGAGTGGAGAGCAAGAGGAATCCCAAAGTTTTGTGCAATCTGACACTGGCCAAGTCCACCCTCAGATTGACCCACAATGCACCCTCTTTGAAACTCAGACAGCTCTTCTGTTTCTGGCATGTGTGGCGTGTGTAATGGCACATGTGCCCTCAGGAGTACACTTGTTAAATAGTGCACTGTTTGTGAATGCACTAACGAATTTAATCACTTATTTTCTATAGGACAAATTAACGAGATAAATAAAAAGAAAAGGTGCATGAGAGGGGAAGAAATGGCGAGGGAGTAAGAAAGAGGGAGAAAATGAAAGAGTGCTGCTGGCTTGTTGTTTTGTACCCTGAAGAGACAGCACTCTGAAGGACTCTGGTGTTAGAAAAACAGAAATATAGAAGTCTGATGACGTTGAAAGGACATCAACGGCACATTCCACATGTATTTCTTCATTCGGAATCAACCTCAGTAATTGAACGCAGAATTTGACCAAAAAAAAAAAAAAAATTCAGGGACTTTTTTTTGTCCCGGAAGTCGATCAAAATCCGGAAGTTGAACACTGAAAAAGCACGATAAAAAACAAGAACGAGATGGAGGGGAACTGCACGCTTTCCGGAAGTCTGGAAGTTGTTGATATTATGTATCACCCTGATAAAGCTAGCGCTGTTCTGGGGAAGTCCGGAAGTTGTTGATACTATGTATCTGTGAACACCTTTAACGATGAGGTCATGAGCCACTTCCGTAAGGTTTGGAAAAGAAGGCAGAAACAAGCCACATTGGTAATGTTCTTCAAGAAAAGAAAAGGACATCCTGAAGAAGAGTCATCCACAAAGCAAGTAGCAAAAAAAGAAAAAAAAACTCCTTTGGCTGATTAACCTGAAGCTGTTATGGAAGGGGATCCTCTGCCTCTCCATTATGGAAGGGGATCCTCCGCCTCTCCATTATGGAAGGGGATCCTCTGCCTCTCTCCCTCTCCAACATTTACGTACAGTATGCCAACTGCTCACCACCACAAAGGTTAAAATTCTTATCTTTATTATTGTTATGCTTTAACTGTACTGTGGTTTTTATTTTCGGTCTCTCACAGCACAGTCCATAACAGTGTACTGTATTCAATAATTTTTCACTTAATTTGAGGGCCTATGGTATGATTTATGGTACTATTAACTTCTGTTCAAAAAATAACATAACAGATTTAGACCATTCAGATTATTTGTAATGAGAAAAGTGAATTTGGAATTCAACCAGCCATCGGGAACGAAATATGGTCGAGTACCGAGGTGTATATTATATACACAGACACACAATATATATATATATATATATATATAAAATGCAGCCATGAGGCGCGGGGGGGGGGGCACTAACCAGTGTCTCTCCCCCTGATGCTGGTCCCAAGCCCGGATAAATGCAGAGGGTTGCAACAGGAAGGGCATCCGGCGTAAAACTTCTGCCACATTAAAAATGCAAATGGTCAAAACAAAACTCATACCGGATCGGTCGAGGCCCGGGTTAACAACGACCGCCATCAGTGCTGTCAACCAACAGGGTGCTGATGGAAATTGGACTACTGTTGGTCAAAGACATCGAAGAAGAAGAGGCGTGTCCGTAGGCAGAGAGAGAAGAGGAAAGGCGTGAGCCTAGGACTGAGAGTGGGGACTTTGAATGTTGGAACTATGCAAAGAAAAGGTAGAGAGCTGGCTGACATGATGCAGAGGAGGAAGGTGGACATACTGTGTGTTCAGGAGACCAGGTGGAAAGGTCGCAAAGCTAAAAGCTTAGGAGCAGGGTTGAAGCTGTTTTATCACAGTGTGGATGGGAAGAGAAATGGAGTAGGAGTCATCTTGAAGGAGGAGTTTGTCAGCAATGTTCTAAAAGTGAAAAGAGTGTCAGACAGAGTGATGAGTCTCAAGTTAGAAATTGAAGGCGTGATGGTCAATGTTGTTAGTGCTTATGCCCCACAGGCAGGATGTAAGCTAGAAGAGAAGGAGAGATTCTGGCGTGACTTAGATGAAGTGATGCAGCGTACCCCCAGAGGTGAAAGCGTGGTCATTGGGGCAGACTTCAATGGACATGTTGGTGCAGGCAACAGAGGGGACGAGGAAGTGATGGGCAGGTTTGGTATCCAGGACAGGAACACAGAAGGACAGATGTTGATCAATTTTGCAAAAAGGATGGAAATGGCTGTGGTGAATACTTTCTTCAAGAAGAAACAGGAGCACAAGGTGACTTATGAAAGCGGAGGTAAGAGCACACAGGTAGACTACATCTTGTGTAGGCGATGTAATTTAAAGGAAGTCAGTGACTGCAAAGTAGTAGTTGGTGAGAGTGTTGCCAAACAGCATAGGATGGTGGTGTGCAGGATGACACTGATGGTGAGAAAGGTGAAAAAGGCAAAGGCAGAGCAGACAAAGTGGTGGAAGCTGAAAAAGGAAGAGTGTCGTGTTGTCTTCAAGGAGGAGTTGAAACAGGCTTTGGGTAGTCAGGAAGTGCTTCCAGAGGACTGGACAACCACAGCCAATGTGATCAGGGAGACCGGTAGGAGAGTACTTGGTGTGTCCTCTGGAAGGAAAGTAGATAAGGAAACTTGGTGGTGGAATGAGGAAGTGCAGGAGTGTGTACAAAAGAAGAGGTTAGCTAAGAAGAAGTGGGACATTGAGAGGACCGAAGAGAGTAAACAGGAGTACAGGGAGACACAGCGTAAGGCGAAGGTAGCGGTGTCAAAGGCCAAACAGAGGGCATATGATGACTTGTATGATAGGTTGGACAGTAAGGAGGGAGAAAATTATTTATTCAGGTTAGCACAGCAGTGAAATAGAGATGGGAAAGACGTGCAGCAAGTTCGAGTGATAAAGGACAGAGAGGGAACTGTATTGACTGATGACAGAAGTGTGCTGGGAAGATGGAAAGGGTACTTTGAAGAGCTGATGAATGAGGAAAATGAGAGAGAAAAAAAAAGAGTAGAAGGGGTGACCGTTGAGGACCAGGAAGTAGCAAAGATTAGTAAGGGAGAAGTGAGGAGGGCATTGAAGAGGATGAAGAGTGGAAAGGCAGTTGGCCCTGATGACATACCAGTTGAGGTATGGAAGTGTCTCGGGGAGGTAGCAGTAGATTTTCTGACAAGAATATTCAACAAGGTCTCTCAAAGTGAGCAGATGCCGGAGGAATGGAGGAGAAGTGTGCTTGTGCCCATTTTTAAGAACAAGGGAGATGTACACAGTTGTGACAACTACAGAGGGATAAAGTTGATGAGCCATACGATGAAGTTATGGGAAAGAATAGTGGAAGCTAGACTAAGGGCAGAAGTCAGCATTTGTGAACAACAGTTTGGTTTCATGCCAAGAAAGAGCACCACAGATGCAGTGTTTGCCTTGAGGATGTTAATGGAGAAGTACAGAGAAGGTCAGAGGGAGCTGCATTGTGCCTTTGTGGATCTGGAGAAAGCATATGACAGGGTGCCGAGAGAAGAACTGTGGTATTGTATCAGGAAGTCTGGAGTGGCAGAGAAGTATGTTAGAGTGGTGCAGGACATGTATGAGAGATGTAAGACAGTGGTGAGGTGTGCTATCGGTGTGACAGAAGAGTTCAAGGTGGAGGTGGGACTGCATCAAGGGTCAGCTCTCAGCCCCTTCTTGTTTGCTATTATGATGGACAGGCTGACAGACAAGGTTAGACAAGATTCCCCATGGACTATGATGTTTGCAGATGACATTATGATCTGTAGTGAGAGCAGAGAACAAGTGCAGGAAAATCTAGAGAGGTGGAGGTATGCCCTGGAAAGGAGGGGAATGAAGATTAGCCTCAGTAAGACAGAATACATGTGCATGAATGACAAGGACCCAAGAGGAACAGTGAGATTACAGGGAGCAGAGATAAGAAAGGTGGAGGATTTTAAGTACTTTGGCTCAACAATCCAGAGCAATGGAGAGTGTGGAAAAGAGGTCAAGAAGCGTGTGCAGGCAGGTTGGAATGGTTGGAGAAAAGTATCCGGTGTGATGTGTGATAGGAGGGTATCGGCAAGAATGAAAGGAAAAGTGTACAAGACGGTGTTGAGGCCAACGATGTTGTATGGTTTAGAAACAGTGGCCCTGGGGAAAAGACAAGAGGCAGAGCTGGAGGTAGCAGAGATGAAAATGTTGAGGTTCTCTTTGGGAGTAACGAGGATGGATAGGATTAGGAATGAGCACATCAGAGGGACAGCACATGTCAGACGTTTTGGAGACAAAGTCAGAGAGGCTAGATTGAGATGGTTTGGACATGTACAGAGGAGGGATAGTGAGTATATTGGTAATAGGATGCCGAGGCTGGAACTACCAGGCAGAAGGCCTAGAGGAAGACCAAAGAGACGATTCATGGATGTGGTGAAGGAGGACATGAAGGTCGTTGGTGTAAGAGAAGAAGATGCAAAGGATAGGGTGAGATGGAGGCAGATGATTCGCTGTGGCAACCCCTGAAGGGAAAAGCCGAAAGGAAAAGAAGAAATGCTTATAATAACAATTACACATTCAAAAACAACATATGAGATATAAATAAAATATAAATACACACACACACACACACACACACACACACACACACATACACACACACACACACTCAGATGGGAACACACTCAGATGGGCACCTCATAAAAATGTAAGTAGTTTTGTTGGGGGGTTTGGGTTGTTTTTTGGTTTTGTTTGTTTGGGGTGTTTTTGCATAATTAGCCTTATTTTGTGGCATTTTCCTTAACTTTTTCCCTATTTTTTTATTTTTCGATGAATATTTTTGAAAAACTCGCAATGCACTGAAGCCGCAGAAACTGAAGCACGAAGTAGCGAGCGATCACTGTATCATCACACTTCTCCACTCGCGGATCACTAACTAGCGGCGCATTTCTCTGCCATACCTTTGAGCACCTGCTTTGTATACAGCTCTAATTCCAGAAATTCTGGGATGTTGTGCAATATATAAATGAAATCAGGGCAGAATGATTTACAATTTCATGAACCCATATTTCATTCATACAATGTGGAAAAGAAAGATTTAGGCAATGCCTAAAGGCAAAGTACCTGATGCATAACTCCACTGATAGGTGTCTGAGGCTGGTGCCCTAAAAAGCTCCTTTAATGCCTGAACCAATTTCAACCCTGAAGGAAATAAATAAATAAACAAACAAATCTCTCCTGCATTTCCCGAATACAGTCTGTAGCGAAAGCAGGAATCGCTAATATTGTAAATGTAATATTGAGTTTTCTTTTCAGAACTTTTCACTAACTGATTTCCACATTCATTTGTATTACTTATGTTATGTAGTAGATTTATATTGCGCTTTATACATGCTGAATATTATTCTCAAAGCGCACTGGGGAGTGTTCAGTTAATGATGATAACTCTTTATTGTCAAAGTACATTACATACATGAAATTTGTTTTTCGTGCTCTGGGCACCTGTCGCCACTGTGCAGCACCAGTTATTGCGTTGTTCTATCTTTTGATGCTGAGCGCCAAGCAGGAAGCAACAACTGCCAAATTTTAAAGTCTTGTGGTCTGACACGGCCTGATTCGAACGCCGACCTTCCGAAGGATAAAGCGGACGCTCTACCAACTGAGCGAAATCCCCGGTTATCCATTTAACAAGGTCACATTCCGTGCTCCTGTTAATGTTGGGTGCTATCTTTAGTGAAATGCTTGTCTGCCTCGGTTAGAGTATCTGGATGTTATTTATTTATTTATTTATTTATTTTTATTTTTTTTGGGGGGGGGGGGGTTCTGTGCAGTTCTGTTTAAGCCTCCATTTATTGGGGTTTCATTTCACTATTAATAATGAGTTAATTTTTACCTTTCTGTCAGGACCGCAGAAGGTACTATGGCATGCTGATTTTCTTCCTGCAGGAAATTGTGTGTGTTTCTCTGTCCCCAGTCCCCATAGCTCGCAATAATTCATTCCCTTTTGCATGAGCTATTCATTGTTCATGTTAATATAAAGATTTTGGCACTGCCTAAAAGCAAAGCTCCAAAAATATTAACGGCTCTTGAGACAAGGTTTCGATATGAATTAATTTTGCTAACATCTTCAATGACGTAATGTCATGTAACCATCATGCCACCATGTAACCACCAGGACTGCTTCCTCTCCAAGATTTTGATATTAGCTTAAAGCAGTGCTTCTCAATTATTTTCTGTTACGCCCCCCCTAGCAAGAAGAAAACACTTCGCGCCCCCCCACCACCCACTTTCCGCCGCAACTATAAATTATAACTTTTTTCTATAATATAGTTACAGGTATATCTCTTCATTATATCGTATCCTTGTTAACATAAATAAAACAAAAAGAAAGAGATATAGTTCAACTTACAAGAATAACTTTTTTAACATTTTTTATTAGTCTGTAAAAGAAAGTGCATCAATTTGCCTTAAATTTAAAAATAATAATATCCTTGTTACATTTTTGACAAACTTACCACACCATTTGCTGCTGAAAATAAAATCAATAAATAATTAATTCAAATTGACTTCAGAAACATTAACTCAGGAGCACAATATATAAAACACTTTAACCTACAAAACAAGAACAAATAGAACAATTTGTGCTGATTTTTTTTTCTCAAAATGAGGAAGCCAAGATTAATGGCTACAATGAGCACGTTTTGCAGCTCACAGCTTCTCAAAGCGAGGTTTGAAGCATGACACTGCAACTCTCAGCTCCTGCTCAATGTTTAGCTGGGACCTGTACTTGCTGCGCACAATGGGCAATGAGGGCGCCACTGCCAACTACTGGAGTGGATGTGCAATTACACTTTCTTGTAGTACGGCGGAAAAAAAGCATGTTCTCCTGGGTCACACGCGCCCCCCTCAGCATCCCATCGCGCCCCCCCAGGGGGGCGCGCCCCACTATTTGAGAAGCACTGGCTTAAAGTGTTACACTATTGAGATAAGATTTCTTTCATGGAAATCCAATATCACCATAAGATAGAGAGATGCCTTTCCACTGGATAGGTTTACTTCCATAAGCACGTTGTACACACAGGAAACATCAAACGCTTTCTCAATGTCTCAAAAGCCTTTCTGTTCAAATGAGTAATGCATTGTGAAGCAGTAATACACAGTAATACAGTAGTTTATTCTGTAACCGCTTCATCCTAATTAGGGTCGCGGGGAGGCTGGTGCCCATCCCAGCCAACTCAGGGTGAGGGCAGAGTACACACTGGACAGCTCGCCAGGCCATCGCAGGGCGGAAACACGTTGACGGCTTTGCAGCCTACTCTTGTCTAAAGTCAGCAATGGTTCTTTTACATGCCTCACACCAGAGACAGTGAGAGACATGGACGGCCTTTGATAACCCAGTTAGCTGCACTGGGAGGACAGTGACAACCTTGTGGAGAGTGGGACTCGAACCCCCAACCTTTGGATCAGCGATCCGGCGCCTTATACCACTAGACCACCACTGCCCGCCAAACAGAATTCTGTTTATGTCTTAAAAATATGTTTATTTTATGAAGAATTGCACTTTATTTTATGGCTTGAAACAAATAACAGTTTAGACGGGAAGAGAAGATAGAAGTTAACATCATTCAAGCAATAATTCCAATTACAACAGTTATATACTGGCATGCAAGAAGGGGCAGTAGTGGCCTGGTGGTATAGGGTATATATATAGTGGCCTGGTATATATATAAAGTTTGGGGGTTCGAATCTCACTCTCCACAAGGTTGTCACTGTCCCCTCAGTGTAGTTAACTGGGTTATCAAAGGCGGGCCATGTCTCTCCCTGTCTCTGGTGGGAGGGTCATGTAAAAGAACCATTGCTGACTTTCATTAAGAGAAGCTGCAAAGCCATCAGCGTGTTTCGGCCCCTTGAAAAAGGGTTGTGTCAGGAAGGGCATCCGATGTAAAACCCTATGTCAAATCAAACGGGCAAATCATTCACTGTGCCGACCCCTGATAAAGGGAAAAAGCCGAAAGGAAATCTCATATATCGGCATGCAAGATATCACCGCAAGGTGCATGTATACATGTACATCAGAAAACAATGTATATGACAAAAAAAATCAGATCGATTTTATACCAATTATATATTCTATAGAGGGTATACCATGGAACTCTGCAATTACCTTTCACGTGAGCTACATATTGTTCATGTCATTGTTACTAGGCATTTGACAGCTTACAGAAATTGTGCGAAAGAAGAATTATTATGATATTATATTTACAATAAACAGGAACTTTCCCATAGGTCTCACGCTGACATCCTATTATATAATGTCGTCTTCAAGTTAGACAGAGAGTGTGTGTGTGTGTGTGTGTGTGTGTGTGTGTGTGTGTGTGTCCGAAGACTTGTATAAGAGGCAAGTTTGTAAGTATTTTTTTTTTTTTTTAAATAGTGTTAGCATAAACACATAATTCAGGTAACGCAATCTAAAATTAGGCCCAATTACACAACAACAAGGATCGTCATTATATATGCCAGGATTATTGATGGCAGCAGCAGGTCTAAAACGGTTGGGACGAGACAACAAAACGCTGGAAAAGTAAGCGCTATGAAAAGGAAACAGAGAGAACATTTTTGCAACTAATTTGGTTAATTGGCAACATGCCAGTATCATGACCGTCAATGCCATAGCTTTCATATTGAGCTCATATTTTTTCATGAATAGTAAAGATCTCACTTTCAACATCTAATATGTTTGCTATGGTATACTTTGAATAAAATATTGGTACATGAGATTTGCAAATCTTTGCATTCTGGTTTTGTTCACATTCTGACAGCATTGCAACGTTTATGGAAATGGGGTTGGACCTGCTCCACTGAATCCAGTGTTTGGTGTCTCTACTAGTTCTGTATTGGATTTCTTTAAAGTAATGGTGAACGTAAGTTAAAAGTGAAATACTTGTGACTGTTATCCATGATTAAATGGCACTGTAACAGCACGAGCTCCCCGGTTGCACCATTTTTGTGATTCTGATAAGTGATGCACATAATTAAAACCAATGAGAAAAGCCCAAAGCGTAGGCATGAGGAAAATCAAAGAAAAATGTTAGAAATATACAAACATGACAATAGAAGAAGGCTACAAGACAACCAGATAAAAATGCTAAATTGTAATAATGTATTATTAATACTATATTTTTCAACCAGGCTGAAAACTTGATAAACATTTTGTTATCACCTTTTATGAGGTAAAGTAGCAGATCTGGGGATTCTCAGCCATAGAGACTTCTAATAACAGTGGAGTGGCTGATTGCCTCATGTTACAGGGTGTCCTCATGTCTGTCTTCCTGCTGGTTCTCTTTTTTTGTTATCCTGCCATAGCTATTCGGCTTGCACTCAGCACTACACTCTTCTTTACACTGTTTTCAGCAACAATCTGTGTGTGTGTGTGTGTGTGTGTGTGTGTGTGTGTGTGTGTGTGTGTGTGGAGGTACACAAGCTACTTCTAACATACCAATGATCTGGGTCCTTCTGAATCCCATGTTCCACCCTAATCTGCTTCTATGGGTTGAAGTTCTCATGTTAGAAGCCTCTCACTGAAGCTGATAATGATCCATATGGACCTAAACATACACTCAGTGACTGTGAAGATGGCTTTTTGCTGCTGGTAGTATAAACTCTTACTGAAATGATTGAGGACTACAATTCCAATTACAGTCATAAAATTATTAAATAAGGCAAAGCTCTCAGTTGATCTACATTCCAATCCTCACCTATAGTCACGAGCTTTGGGTAGTGACCAAAAGAACAAGATCGCGGATACAAGCGGCTGAAATGAGCTTCTTTCACCAGGTGGTGGGGCTCTCCCTTACAGATAAGGTGAGAAAGTCAGCTATCCAAGGAAAGCTCGGAATAAACCCGCTGGTCCTTCGCATTGAGAGGGGCCAGTTGAGGTGGCTCGGGCATCTGGTTAGAACACCTCCCTGGTGTGGTGTTTCGGGCATGTCCAACTGGGAAGAGACTTCAGGGTCGACCTAGAACACGATGGAGGGACTATGTCTCTCAGCTTGTCTGGAAATGCTTGGGTGTACCCCGGAAGAGCTGAAGGAAGTGGCTAGGGAGAGGAACACCTGGACCTCATTGCTTAGGCTGCTGCCCCCGCGACATGACCCTGGATTCAGCGGAAGAAGCTGAGATAAGATGAGTTATAAAATAACCAAAACAGACTTTATGCCTAACTTCAGTAAAGTTTCTACTACATGGAATGTACTTTCATCAGGTTTCAGCCAAAAGAGGATAGGTTTCCCTTCCGAGTTTGGTTACTCTTAAGGTTTTCTCCTCATGTCAATGAGAGAGTTTTCCCTTGCCACGGTTGCCACAGGCTTGCTCAGTTGGGATTTGTCGGGTTTATAGAGAAATGTTTAAATTCTTCATTAAATTTGTTTTTACTCTGAAAATCTTCTTTGTGACAATGTTCATTGTAACAAGAATATAAAAATAAAACTGAATTGAATGATCAACATGATGATGATGATGAAGATGATGATGATGATGATGATGAATTGAATGATTTAAAACCATTACAGGAGCAATGACTCGGTCAGCCTTAACCTTTAGATGTAGCAGTACATTAGATTAGAGATATAGAACGCAGCCCTATCATTATAAACAACTTGAAATCCTAGAATGGAGAGAGACCTCATGCCAAACAGGGTGGATTTCCTTGATGGCAGTGAGCTGTACTGTGGACAGTTAAGAGATCAACCAAAGCCTTGCTGATGCCAATATACAGCGGTTTACAATCGTCTGAACGTGATAAGATAAAGAGATCTGTGCCTTGAATGATGGGATCATCTGCTGATTCATTCCAAAATCCCTCTAAATAAAACACAGATTATTCACCTGTGGTCTAAAGTCGCATGCCAGTACTCCTAAATTATGAGTGCAGACTATTTATAGATTCGGATGGGTCAGAGAGAAGGAGTCCTGAATGAGAAAAAGAAAAGTATTAAAAGGGGCAGTGTCAGGGTTGTTTAAAGAAAGTAGCCGAAATCACATCCGTCAGGTCATCAAAGAAGGAATAAACATTTACAGGGATCCCTCACTTTCTGCGGTTAATTGGGACCGAGATCCCCACACAACCATCGAAATCCGCAAAGTAGGATCACCCCCCACCCGCGACTGACGTAAATGTACATGTATATATGTAAATAATATCACTAAATACATATCCAATGCTATAAATGCTTATAATAACAAACATTGAAAAAATAACATAAGATATAAATAAAATAAATACAGGCGCTCTTCAACTTACCAACATTCGTTTTGCAAACATCCGGAGATACGAACATGTCCAAGCTCGAAAGTGAAAGTGAAATGAAATTGACGAACAAGTAGAAATAGAAATGGAATAAAATCTACAGAAAGATAGATCATAAATATAAGTATGAAATATGATTTAACATTATCCTGAGGTACACTTAATACTAGGTTCCTGCAGAGGGGGGCGTGGCTGCGCAGACAATGCAACAATGTATCCAGTTTTGACCGAGATTTTGAGTTGTTTTTTCTTGGTTTAGGGTTTTTTTGCACAATTGGCCTCGTTTCTGTGACGTTTTCCTTAATTTTCCACCTATTCTTCCTTAATTTCCTTATTTTTTAATTTGATTAATTTTTTTTATTATTATTATTAAAAAAACCGCAGTGCACTGAAGCCGCATTAATTGAAGCGGGAGTAGCGAGGGATCCCTGTATATCGATGGACATTTGCTATACAAAGAATACTAGACCTGAATAGAACTACAAAAACATGTCCTGAAGTTTGAGAAAATTTTTTGAAAACTATTCAGCACAACAAGATTTCAGTCCATTTTCATCTGCTCTACGTCTGTCTTCCTTTCGGCTTTTTCCCTTTCACTCGGGAGTCGCCACAGCGAACCATCTGATTCGCACGTTTTGATTTTGGCAGAGGTTTTTACGTCGGATGCCCTTCCTGTCACAACCCTTTTAGCAAGGGACAGAAACACGCTGACGACTTTGCAGCCTACTCTTTACGAAAGTCAGCAATGGTTCTTTTACATGCCTCTCACCATAGACAGTGACAGACATGACCCGCCTTTGATAACCCAGTTAGCTGCACTGGGGGTTTCGCAAAGAGAAACAGAAAGTAACGATATATTTCCATTTTGCACCTCAGAGCTTGTCTGTGCACAGGCGCCTCTGTGTACAGGATGGAATTGGCTGTTTATTGAAAGCAATATGTATACGGTATATCCCTCTATTTTTATGGATGGTTTAAGATCCGGTATAGAGTAAGCTTTATCTACCACCTGCAGAAGACAGTATTGTACTTCTTCATGTTAAATTTGACTGATTAAAACCACACAATTTCAGCTTGGAACAAATGAACAAATGCAGACTGAAAATTTTTAAAGTACAGTATGTTGAAAAATATCTCAAAAGACGGTGTTATCATGCACCGATTTCAGGTGGAAGCTAGTTTGAGTTCGAGAACAATTATGAGTTCCCCATACCTGATTCATCTCCCTCATGTCTGAATCTGTCTTCGACGATGATGACTCGTCTCGATCAGCTGTATTAATTTATATAGTCATCCATAATTAATTTTCGGTACAAGTAGGGTAAATCATGGGTACATGTATTCTCCCAATGACAGAGCATCCCATAAGTCTAATTCAGGGGAATTTTGTGTAAGATTTTCTTACTTTTAACATTTCTCACATTTAAAAATAATTAAAAAACATAAAAGATATCAGTAACCATGAGCTATAATTAACACCGGATGTAAGAACATGTTATCTTGACTTATTTTCTGTGTCTATAGCCCTTTAAACTAGCATTTCAGTCATTCACTGTAAACAGTATTTGCATGTCTTTTAGGTAACTGAATTGAAGCAAAAACCATGACACCGCTCCTTTAAGATCTTGAGGATGACAAAACAAGGCGAAAATACAACATCAAGCAACAAATCAGCTCCAGAATCACAAAGCACATCACAAACAAGTTTAATGTGTTCCAGGGTGGAGTTTTCCTTTAGGTTAAGCAACATGCAGGCACAAATGCGATTATTTATAGTTGCATTGGGAATCTGAAATGTTTGAAACTCAGGACTTTAAAATCTCCATTAGAAATCAAAATACTGTGTTGGTCTGTCGTGAAAATATATGAAATGCGAACTGCGTTATGCTTTTCTGTTTTAGTGGATTTATATACAGCAATTATTCCACAAACTGAATATTAGCTGGTTTTGCTCTTAACAGTAAGCAGCACAGGAATACAGTACACTCCTAATGTTATTCATCCCGGATCATTTCTCAGGGCGTACAGTTTGAATAACACACAGTGTCTGACACATGGAAAGAAGGAAGTGAAATGTCAAAACACAGCAGCCAGTGTTTGCCCCTCTGGCAGTCTCCAGTCTTTTTCTCGCACTCTACAGCAAGTGACCTTTTCTGTGTTTGGTTTAACAAAAGATAAATTCAACCAAATCCCAAACTATCACAACCAATTTTAAAACTCTGGAGAAAAAATATACACTTTGTAGTGAGCACTATTCTTAAAGGGGTCCATTCATATCTTTGCAGGAATAACAATCACAAAATGTATCAGTCAGGACTTAGGCCTCATCATAGCACAGAGACTGCACTGATTTGTACGTATAATTTGTAGATGTTGGTGTTTGGAAATGACCTACTGGTGGCCTCCGACCACAGCTGTGTCTCCCTGCTTGTGTTACTTGACCTCAATGCAGCCTTTGACATTACTGATCACATGATTCTTCTTGACAGATTTGAAAGTGTAGTTGGACTTAAGCGAATGGCTCTTTCCTGGTTTAAATCTTATTTAGCTGACGGCTATTGGTTTGTAGATGTAAATGGTGACTTCTTAGTATGTTCTAATGTTGAAGTTTGGTGTTCCACAAGGATCTGTCCTAGGCCCGTTGCCCTCTACATGCTCTCTTTAGGTAATATCATTCGTGATCATAGTAATAACTTTCATCGTTATGCTGATGACACACAGGTATATATTTCAGCAAATCAAATAAAAGACATCAGCTTCATAAAGTTGAGAATTGTGTAAATGACAGCAGACACTGAATGCTTACTAACTTCCTCTTACTAAACTCTGATAAGACAGAAGTACTGTACTTGTACTCTGATCTTACGCAGCTAGTAATAAGGTTTCTGATTATGTAATAAGTTTAGATGGTGTTTCAGTTCCATTGTGTGTAGCAGTAAAGGACCTTGGAGTGATTATTGACGCTGGTCTTTCATGTGACGCTCATGTAGATAATATTATTCGGGTCGCCTTCTTTCATCTCAGGAATATTGATAAAATAAGAACTTTATCAGTGCATGATGCGGGAAAAACTTGTTCACGTTTTAGTTACTTCCAGATTAGATTAATGCAATGCGTTACTGTCTTGATGTTCTAATCCAGTGTTTCCCAACCCCTGTTCCGTGGCACATTAGTGTGCCGTGAGAAATCATCAGGTGTGCCGCGAGAAATCATCAGGTGTGCCGCGGAAGATTAACCAATTTCACTTAGCGTGTAGTAACAGTGCTGTTCTGCTAGAGGGCAGTATCATTTTTGTTCCGTGGTGTGCCTCGTAATTTTTCTAATTGTGTGCCTTGGCCCAAAAAGGTTGAGAAACACTGTTCTAATCGGTGCATAAACAAACTTCAGTTGGTCCAGAATGCAGCAGTGAGAATCCTTACTAGAACCAGAAGGCACAAGCATATCACCCGGTCCTTATTTACACGGCACTGGCTCCCAATTAAATTTCACATCAAATATAAAATACTACTTTTAACCTATAAAGCACTTAATGGTGTTCTGCGACATTATCTTCGTGAACTTCTTGTCATTTATGATCCAACATGCCCCTTAGATCAAAAGGTGCAGGATGCTTAGTGATACCTTGAATAATAAAAACTACTGCAGAGGCACAGTTTTCTCTTCCAAAGCCCCACAGTTATTGAGTAACCTTCCGGTTAATGTTCAGGACTCAGACACAGTCTCTGTTTTTAAGACAAGGCCTAAAACTTACTTTTATTATGTAAAGGAGCAGATCTGGGGGTCTCAGGCAGAGAGAGTTCTGGGAAACTGTGATGATGGGATGCTGTCCCTCCCCCACTCTACATGCTCACCCAGGTCCGTTTTACAGTGGGATGGCTGATTGCCCAACGTCACAGGTGCCCTCATGTCCGTCTTCCTTCTGGTTCTCTCTCTTTTCGTTATGCTGTCATAGCCAGTCATGCCGGAGTCCCTGCTTGCACTTATCAATAATAATTTCTATTTCCATTACACTATAATGAGTATACCTAACAACCCCCCCTCGCCCTCTCCCTCTCCCCCTCTCTCTCTCTCTCTGCTTTGCTGAGGTACACATTCTACTTCTGGGATCTCGGTGATCCTGATTCTTCTGCTTTCTGACTCCTGTGAGTGGGGCTGGTGGTGCAGTGCTTAAGGTGCTGCGCTCACGATCGGGAGGTCGAGAGTTCAAATCCCACTGAGACCCTCACTATGCTAAGACCCCTGAGCAAGGTCTTAACTACAAGTGTGCCCTCTGTTCACCCAGCAGTATAAATGGGTACCAGGAAAAATGTACTGGGAAGGTAACCTGCGATGAACTAGCGTCCCATCCCGGAGGAGTTGAACACCTTGTTGCTTCACACTACAGAAACCGAGGATAAACACAGGCCTGATGAGCCGCTATGGCTTGGGTGTAAAAAGCCCACGGACTTTACCTAAGTCCTGTGATCTGTCCTGATGTGTTGATAGTGACAGCAGTTCTCATCTTGGAGGCCCCTCCCTCCTACTGATGAAGATCCATATGGTCTTGGATTTGCACTTCGACTGAAGATTACTTCTCATTGTTGGGGATACTCTTTTCCCATAATTACTTAGGACTTACAGGTGTTGTATAACCAACCGGACTACATGTAATGTAATGAATTTCTCATATAGAGTTTGTGTCTTTATGGTTTCAGACAAATGAGGATGGGTTTCCCTTTTGGACCTGGTTCCTCTTAAGGTTTCTTCCTTGCGTCACTTGCCACGGTTGCCGCGGCTTGCTCATTGGGGAAGTGTCACGGTTGTAGAAAATGTTTCAATTATATTAATACTTTGTAAACCTGTACTTTTACTATGTAAAGCTGCTTTGCAACAATGTCAATTGTAAAAATCATTATAGAAATAAAACCCAATTGAATTTAATTCACTTCTCAGGCATATCTATTGGTGAATTGGCCGCAACATGTTTCTGATCACCACCACTTTTTGTATTTCTCTTGAGATCATCGGTGTCTTCATTTTTGTTCAGGGGGTGATCATACTAGAGGTGCTATATCAAAGTGACTGACACCACGAGAGTTTTTTACAATTATTTTGCAAATTTTGAAATTCGTTTCAAGATGTTTTGCAACGCTGCATGCAAGCTTTGGAATTATAATAATTTGCTGCTGAAATACACACATCACTCAACAGTTTGCAACTGATTTGCAACCGATTTACAAAAAGCTAACTATGAGTTTTTTTATCTCAAACCATTTACTTATTATTCACACAAAATACACAGAATACAGTGGATGCTAGAAAGTCTCGAACTTTCCTCAAACTTTCCAAGTGGAAGTCTCTAACTTGCTGGTTTTCCTTTTGCCAACAAGAAACAAATAATTTGCTCACAAAAAGTACAACTTCTTGCGACATGCGCAGATTGTTTGAGAAGAATTTCGGACTGTTCCACTTCAGAGGTTCGGTTTGCGGAAATTTCGAACATGGTTTAAATTTTTTTGCAATGAGTTTACAAACCAGGTAACCAAAATGCGATGCCGCAAATGTCCTGAGACAAATTTGAGAACATTTTAAGAATGAAAAGCAACAGCTGCGAACTGCCATTCACGTCAGTCTCTTTTCTATTACACCTCAAGTGTGATCACTCCCTTAACACATGAGCTCAGGTCTCTCCACTTTCAATGTGGCCTTTTTACTGTTAATGTGAACAGACGCAGAACCAACACAAGATGTAAAACAAGTGAGTGAGAAATACTAAACCAGTGAGTATTTCTATTTAGCCAAAATAACCTGACAATGGAGAATAATACACATTGATCGACATGCACCTTTAATTCACTCTCTCAGAGACTGAACTAAAACCTACAATTATCTGCTCGGTTATGTAATCCCCTTCTCACATCAAAGTGAGATTTGTCTGAGAAAATCCTCTTAAACTAATCAAAAGAATATCCTCAGGTTCTGTTACACTCATAGTGGAAGGTGTATGCGCATGCCCTATGACACGAGTATGGAAACCCATTTCTGGAACTAGATTTTAAAAATGCTGCTTGTTATTCATGACTATGAAATAACCAAGTCAACATGAGATGCTTCATGAGTTAGCAAGTCATAATTATAAAATAATAACTTGTTATTATTTGTATATTGGGGGAGGGGGGTGAGCATCACCTTCCCCTTCAGCTTTACAGCTGAAGTGCCCTTGAGTTTACAGCTGAAGTGCCCTTGAGTTTACATCTGAAGTGCCCTTGAGCAAGGCACCTCACCCTCAACTGGTCTCTTGTGCAATGTGGCTGCCCACCGCTCCGAGTCTGTGTCCAGAGGCAACGTTCCAATAATGAGATTAATAATCATTCATTCATTTTCTGAACAACTTCATCCTAATTATGGTACAGGTGGGAGGTTTGGGGAGGCTGGCTAAACTCAGCCAACTCTGGGTAAGGACAGAGTGCACCCTGGACAGCTTACCAGGACATTGCAGTGTGATATTAATACACTAAATTCAAAATAAATTTATAATCATAATAATGATGATGATGATGATGAGTCCTCTATTCTGATTTAGCATCTCATAATTACAACTTTAGGGGCAGTGGTGGTCTAGTGGTTAGGGCGCAGGATCGCTGATCCTAAGGTTGGGGGTTCGAGTCCCCACAGGGTTGTCACTGCCCCCCCCCCCCAAGTGCAGCTAACTGGGTTATCAAAGGCGGGCCATGTCTCTGACTGTCTATGGTGAGAGGTTCATGTAAAAGAACCATTGTTGACTTTCGTAAAGAGTAGCCTGCAAAGCCGTCAGCGTGTTTCTATGACCTGGAGAAGGATGGGCTCCGCCAGGCCAAATCAGCCCAAGTCTCGCCATGAAGGCGCCCCAACGACATCCTCAGTATGTTGAGGGATAAGTGAAGTGAAGTGAAGTGAATTACAACTTTGCATCTCAATTATGACTCAGCATGTCATAGTTACGACTTACTAAGTCAGAATGATGAGTTAGAATCTCACAATTCTGACTTAACCTGTCTTATAATTAATGACTTAGCATTTAATTTCAATTTGTTTACTTTAGAGGAACTTTTATTAGCTCCAACCACATAGTGAGGGGGGGGCCATTGGAATGGATGGCGTCTGTCGCACTTTGTTTTCTGGACGGTAACTTCGGAATGCTTGATTGAATTGTGATTAAATTTGGTATGTGGGTTTGTCTTACTGGTACCTCGCCTTGAATTGGTGCACACCAAACTCCATGCATAGTTAATGAGACAGCTGGACTTCATTTGTGAAACACAACAGCTTTGATTTTAGCGTAAGGAAGATATAGATCACCTTTAGAACACACAGCCCTTAGCACCAGGAGCTTTTTACTTTTCCCAGAGTCACTAGTTCTGATTTCACACATAATCTCTCGGCTGATATAGTGCAGGATTTCTCCTTACCAGCACAAGTTGGAAAGCTGATCTAGCCTTTTACATGTATTCATTTTAAGAACCGCTTAATCCTAATTAGGGTCACAGGGAGGCTGCCGCCCATCTCAGCCGACTCTGAGCGAGGGCGGGGTACATCCTGGACAGGAAACACACAACAAGCACAGAGAGAACATGCAAACTCCACACAGAAACGCTTGAGCTGGGACTCAAACCGAGGACCGTCTTGCTATCCGCTACACTACCGCGCCGCATAGATTTGACACATGTTCAAAATTCACAATAAATACCCAAGTTTAATTATTATAAACCTCTTCGAGGTAATTATGCTCTGATCTGACATGGAAAGAAACCATCGCAGAAGAAAATAATTTTAAAACCCTGTGTATTTTATTATTATTATTATTATTATTATTATTAACAATATATAATTAGTCCTTAATAAATTATTACATAAACATATTTATTCTCATCATCATCATCATCATCAATTCATTTTCTGAACCACTTAATACTAATTAGGGTCTCTGAGAGGCTGGCACCCATCTCAGCCGTCTGGGCGAAGGCGAGGTATACCATCGTCAGCTTGCCAGTCCATCCCAGGGCAAAAAACACGCTGATGGCTATGCAGCTACGATTGATGAAAGTCAGCAATGGTTCTTTTACATGAATCTCTCACCGCACACAGTGGTCGGCCTTTGATTACCAAGTTAGCTGCACTGGGGGCATCATCAACATCATTATCATCATCATCATCATCATCATAGAGCTGCAGCCATATATTTATTTTAGATTATTCTTTTTAAAGTGTAACTTTTTTGCATTATCCTCTTGCGAATAAATCAGAATATTTTGCAAAATATATTCCCTGTATTTTGGGATCATTTATTATGTGTACCTTGTAAAGTGTTTTTGTTCATTGTATTCTATTACACATGTAAACCTTCACCAACTCAATCATTCATTTGAAATTTTATTTAATCACTGGGGATTTGACCTTGACCTACTTTTTTTTCTTCTTATAACAAGGCTCGTCCTATAATAAAAACCTATATGCTTTTAAATAAGGCAGAACCTCAGCTAAAAACAAATGATGTATAATTTACCCATATATTGAAAATACAATACTTTTTTTTAAAAATCACCAAAAACTGTCCCTAACAAGTAAACCTCTTGTTCCTGTGTGTTTTCATCCAAATAGATCAATTCCTAAGTTTCCAGATTCAATATAAAATATAAGAATATTTTAAATAAATCAATAGGCTGTATGTATAGAATAACAACAGGTGGCGTGCGCACGTGACCGGTTGAAGTTCATCACACCAACGTCACGCGCGCCTCTTTTATTTATTTAGTGTTTTACCTTATTTCTCCTCAACAGCCCCCAAAAACAAGCACAACAGGTTTGAAAGAATAAAGGAATAGTGGGAGAAATCAGGCATGTCGGTTGCCATGGTTACTGTTTGTTTACCGTCACTCAGCGTTTTTTCTGTGGTGTTCGCGCAGGCGCGCGCGCGCATCATCGAGAACAATCCCCAGGTGTCCTCACCTTAACCGACACGAGCGGGACCGTTTACACAGCGAGTTCCAAACACAGCGAAGTGCAGGAAACTTACCACAGGGCAACAGAGAACGTCGGGAGATGCTGAAGAAGAAGGAAAAAAAAAAGAAAAAAAACGAAAGAAAGAAAGAAAGAAGTGCAGCAGTGAAGATGCGCCTGTCGGTGAGTAGCGGCGAGTCGCGCATTTCCTCCACACGGCTGATGTTCACCTTCACTGCCGAGCTGCTGGCTCCACTGCTCGGGCTTCCACTGCTTCTGTTTCGGCTACACCGGGAAAACGCCCCGCCCTCTGACTCTTCGTTTGGCGCGTTAACTCCGCCCCTGTGTCTGAACACCAGGAGCAGTCGCCACGCCCCTTGTAAACGTCACACCAGGCCCAGAGTCCCAAAGAAGGATCCAGTCAAAACAATTCACCTGGCTGACTGTGCTGCAGTGAACCTTCTTAAAAGAAGGTTTTCACCTCCAAGGTAGATTAAATAAACATATATCACACCGTGGGGGGCGGCACGGTGGCGTAGTAGCTCGCACTTCCGCCGCACAGGAAGACGGTCCTGGGTTCGATTCCCAGCTCAGGTGTTTCTGTGTGGAGTTTGCATGTTCTCCTCGTGCTGGTGTGGGCTTCATCCACATACTCTGGTTTCCTCCCACTGTGCAAAACCATGCACAGTAGGCTAATTAGCTGTTCCGAATCAGCCCGAAGTGGGAGTAGTATGAACAGCTCTGTGAGTGACGGCCCTACGATAGCCTGGCGATCTGTCCGGGGTCTACCCCACACTCACCCGGAGTCAGCTGAGATGGGTACCAGCCTCTCATTCTCATCAAATCGTTCATTTTCTGTAACCGCTCAATCCTAATTAAGGTGGCGGGGAGACTGGCGCCCATCCCAGCCGACTCCGGGCGAGGGCAGAGAAACACATTCACGAGTCACGATTCACAAAAAGGCACTTTCATATAAAATTGATACCTGGAAGAATAAAAAGAAAAAGAAGAAGACAAAGAAGAAAGGAGAAGAAATTTACCCACTTTGAGAACCATTGCTATTGGCTACCAGCTATAGCATCCTGCCCTTGAACCCCAAATGAACTCGCACATTCATTCATTTTTTTGAGCTCTTTAATGCTAATTCGGGTCACGGGGAGGCTGGTGCCCATCTCAGCCAACTCTAGGCAAGAGTAGAATACATCCTGGGCAGCTCGCCAGGCCGTCACAGAGCACCAACACGCTAACAGCAATCAAATGGCCTGCTCATTAGGAACAACAGCAATTGTTCTTTTTGCACCTATCACCACAGGCAGTGAGAAGCCGGGCGGGCCTTTGATAACCCAGCTAGCTGCATTGCGGGACCCAAATGAACTGTGTGCAGTGGTACCTCAATTTACGAAATTAATCCGTTCCGGAAGTGGTTTCGTAACCTGTACTTTTCGTACATTGAACTGCATTTTATATGTAAAACGCGTGATTCGTTCCAAGGCCCCTGATACTACCCTTTAAAAATAAAAGAATACCTTTTAAGGTACTTACTTCGTGCTGACCATGTCTTCTTAGCGGAGTTATAATCTTACAAATGTTTATGCACGGTTAAAAGCCTGAGCCAAAAAATAAAGTTGCAATGAGCACACTCGAAAAACTCATGAAACAAACTGCTGCTCAAGTGAGCTGCGTCATCCCTCCTGGCTAATGGGAGGCCAGCGGGGTGGGATGTTGGGAGGGAGCTGCGTCATCCCTCCTAGCCAATGGGAGGCCAGCGGGGCGGGATGTTGGGAGATAGCCAATGGGAGGCCAGCAGGGCGGAATGTTGCGATATATTCAATGGGAGAGCGACTCGTGCACCATCTCAAAAATTCAAACAATGCACGAGTCGCTCTCCCATTGAATATATCGCAACATTCCGCCCTGCTGGCCTCCCATTGGCTATCTCCCAACATCCCGCCCTGCTGGCCTCCCATTGGCTAGGAGGGATGACGCAGCTCCCTCCCAACATCCCACCCCGCTGGCCTCCCATTAGCCAGGAGGGATGATGCAGCTCACTTGAGCAGCAGTTTGTTTCATGAGTTTTTCGAGTGTGCTCATTGCAACACAAAAATTTTAGGAAAAAATGTTTTTCGTAACCTGGCTTTTTCATTTGTTGGGGCTTTCGTAAGTTGAGGTTCTACTGTATTTATAATCAGAATCAGATCTTTTCCATTAACCATGATGCCATGTGGCTGTCTGCAGAAGGAATTCATCTTATCAACCTAAAGAGACAGGTGGGTGGACACACACACACACACACACACACACACACATTATATATGCAAGGCAGTGGTGGCCTGGTGGTAAAAGTGAAAGTGCTGGATCATTGATCCTAAGGTTGGGGGTTCAAGCCCCACTCTCAGCGGGTTGTGACTGTCCCCCCCAGTGCAGCTAACTGGGTTATCAAAGGCCTGCCATGTCTCTCACTGTCCATGGTGTGAGGTTCATGTAAAACAGTGGTTCTTAACCTGGGATCGATCGAACCCTAGGTGTTCGGTGAGTCAGTCTCAGGGGTTCGGCCACGGTCAAGACACACACCCGACTCATATTAATGATGACATACCCCGCTTGGCCATCACTGGCTGCAGTTGATCACGCTACATTGCTTGGCCAATCTGTGCTGCAGGAAATTTGGTGTGCTCAGTAGTTGACTTGTGACTTTGTGATGGTACGTCATGTGATTTCTTTCTGAACCTTTTAATCATTACTATGTTGAGCAACAAAAGAAAGTGGTCAGACGAAAATGTACAACATGGATTCACATATATAACGGAACGTGATGCTGGTCAGCTTCCTGTCTGCATGATTTGCGAAGTCGGATTAACCCCCCCCCCCCCCCCCCCCCGCTGATTGACATATACATACATGTCTAGGGAGGGCCAGCTCTGTCCTCGGCTGCCCACTGGACTCTGTGGAGGAGGTGGGCGAGAGGAGGATGGGAGCAAAGAGAGGAGGATGGGAGCAAAGCTCACATCCATCATGGACAACAGCTCTCACCCACTGCACCAGACTGTAGAAAAGCTGAGTAGCTCCTTCAGTGGACGACTGAGACATCCTCAGTGCAGGAAGGAGCGCTACCGCAGGTCGTTCATTCCCACCGCTGTCAGACTGTACAACGCCACTTTGTAACTGTCTGTGAAAATACCGGTGCAATAAAAACCCCGTGCACTTTAATCAACCACATCTACCCCACTGACTGTGAGCCATATCAACCCATCTACTCTGCACTCAGATACATTACACTTTAATATACGCCAGTCTACAAAGTCGTTCCCTTCTTTTCTTTTATTGTTTATTAATTTATACTATTTATGTATCTATTTATTTATTTACTTATATAATATATATGCATGTGTGTATGTATGTATATGTATCTATTTTTGCACCCCCTACCGATGGTACCTCAAGAGCCTGTAACAGTGAATTTCTCCATTGTGAGATTAATAAAGCTGTATCTTATCTTATCTTATCTTATCTTATCTTATCTATGTGTATATAATATCAATAAATACATATTCAATGCTATAAATGCTTATAATAACAATTAAACATTCAAAAATAATGCATAAGATGTAAATAAAATATAAATGCACACACATACAGACGCACGCGCACACACAGATGCGTGTGCACGCACTCGGATGCACATCTCACATAAAAATGTAAGTAGTTTTGATGGGCGGAGTTCATGCATTGTATTGGTTTTGTTCTTTGAACACAGTGATGGTAATGTACAGTTCAGTTTGGTTCCCCAGTTAAAACCTGTCTTGAAAAAAAATTATATTTTATTTTTCAATAAAGAAGGGTTCGGTGAATATGAGCGTATGAAACTGGTGGGGTTCAGTACCGCCAACAAGGTTAAGAACCACCGATGTAAAAGAACCATTGCTGACTTTCGTCAACAGTAGCTGCATATCCGACAGCGTGTTTCCGTCCTGCGATGAACTTGCGAGCTGTCCAGGGTGTACTCTGCCCTCGAACAGAGTCTGCTGGGATGGGCGCCAGCCTCCCCGTGACCCTAATTAGGATTAAGTGGTTACAGAAAATGAATGAATGAATATAAAAATGTAAATATGTACATCACCACTCACCATGCAAGTCCTTATAAAGAAATTATCTGCAAATTATCTGCAAATTATGTGCAAATATGCAAATATGCAAATTATCTGTGCAGCATTTTTATACCAGAAACAGGAGGGAGCGAGTTATCTTTCAGGATAATGGAGTAGTTTATACTTCACGAGCAAAACAGCCCACGCGTCTGTAGGGCACGTTTTTGTCTCACCATTAGACAACCAGGTGATGAGAACATCTGAGCATGAAAGTCATCAGAGAAGAAGCCCTTATTCCAATCCGCTCAGGTCAGATCTTAAGGTCAAACCTTTTAACAAACTTCAGCCTGGTTCTTCTTCACTTTTATTAATTTGCATGTCTTCAACCCCCACTGGAGAAGCCTGTGTCAAACTGTCCCTGCTGTGCCAGCTGATATTCTGCTTTCTTTTTTGTACGTGACTTGATGTCATCCTATAGATGATGAGTGACAGTCAAAGGAGTTGTCAACAATCTTTGTGTGACAAGAGTTGTTCTCACCCGCTGCCAGTCTGTGACTTTACTGCCCCCTGTGGCTGCTACCTGTTATTGTTCTAATGAACCGCAATCTGTGTAGCTTTGAATATGGAAGCAACCTGATGCTCACTGTATCCTACCCAGTAAAGGCAGGATTTTAACCCTTTATTTTCTCATTCACAGTTTTCTTTTGTTTTGTTTTTCAGACTCCTTTCGCATAATGAAGATCTATTTTTTTTATTCAAAATATATTTATCTTCTTCTTTACCTTTCAGCTGTTCTCGTTTCAGGGCTCACCACAGCGAATCATCTGCCTCCATCCTCATGGAAGCCATGTTACTGATTCGCATGTTTGATTTGGTTCGTAGGTTTTTACGTCGGATGCCCTTCCTGACACAGCCCTTTTAGCGAGGGGCGGAAACACACTGACGGCTTTGCAGCTACTATTGACGAACGTCAGCAACGGTTCCTTTACATGATCCTCTCACCATAGACAGTGAGAGACATGGCTGGCCTTTGATAACCCAGTGACAGTGGACAGTGACAACCTTGTGGAGAGTGGGACTCGAACCCCCAACCCTAGGATCAGCGATCCAGCACCTTTTACCACCAGGCCACCACCGCCCTATTTTGAATTCTTGTTTTATTATGTATTATTAATTATTACAAATATATGTATTTATGATACATTTCTGTTGATAGAAATCTTGTTAAGATAATATAAGAAATTTTGTTTACGTCGTATTATTACGATGTGCATCGCCGACAAACAGCGCCACCTAGGTTGTTCAAGGAGTCAAGTTGCAAACAGAAAGGAAGGCTCAAATCAACAACACACAAACTGCGATAAAATAAATACATAAAAATTCTATGTTCAAAAAAAGGACCGCACACAGACTCAGTAAACAATATAATAATAATAATAATAAAAGTAATAAAAATAAAACGACAATAATAATAATAATAATAATAATACATAAGTAAATCAGTCGATAATCACAATACAAATGAAATTGCACTAAATTATATTATATTATACAGTATTATGTGATATTATAGTTATATTTGTATTTATATTTATATTGCTCTATGCGCATTGTTTTGTTGGAAAAAATGATCAGTTCTCTGGGTAAACAAAGTGGCCGCAACTTCAAAGTTAGATGTTCTCCATTCTCAGAGCAAGGTTTACAGATAATCTACAGTCAGTCAGTACGCCAGGTTTATTTAACGAAAATCCGCCGTTCATCCACCGCGGGCCTTCTTGCTATAGCCGCTGCGCTCCGGTCCTCCCCGAAGGCCGTGTAGCCAGCTGGTGTAATCGTCTCGTAGGGTGTACTGTCCTCGATCCCTCTGCGCCGCAATCCGAGCATGAAGCTCGTCCATCTTGTTTCACAAAGACTGAACATTTTCGAACAATATGACCGGGAGTGCTAACCTTCCACTGCTAACCAAGCACCGGAGTCGTCGTTCAGCCCCTCCTCGCCTGCCGCGTCTCCGCCTGGGTTTATTGTTATACTGGGTGCGACTAGCATTGAGCTGCGGTCATAGACGAGCATAGTGCAAAAGACAAACAAACAAAAACAACACACAAAACAAATTAAAAGAAACAATTTGACTCCGAGAACTCCGCAATGTCGCCCTCTAGAGAGCGCCATCATAGACCGGAATTTTTAATTTCTGCCATATAAAAATTCATGACCACCAAACTGATTTTTATACTTTTCCTTATTAAATAAGACTTGGTTCAAGTAGGCTCCTCCTCGTCGGTCCTTCAAGAGGTTAAATGTGTGTTGGATTTCCACAACAGACACCAGAACGAAATGTCTGCCATACACAGAGATGCCTCTTATTTTAAAAAGATAGCTATTTTGTGGGAACAGTGATGGACTGGTGGGAAGGTGCTGGATCACTGATCCCAAGGTTGGGGGTTCAAGCCCCATTATTCCCCCAGTGCAGCTAACTGGGTTATCAAAGGCTGGCCATGTCGTTGATTAAATTCTTGTTAAAGAACCATTGCTGACCTTCATTCATCAAGAATAGGCTGCATCGCTGTCAGCATGTTTCTGCCCTGCAATGGCCTGGAGAGCTGTCAATGGTGTACTCTGAGCTTGCCCAGAATCGGCTGAAATGGGAGCCAGCCTCCCCCAATCTTAATTTGGATGAACTACTTCAGAGGATGAATGTATTGAGGTATTTTTTTAACCTGTTCCCCTCCAGGAGCAGTTAGAGGTTACAACACGTTGATTACAGTCGTATAACTGTTGTCCTCACAGATGGGTTTTGAAATCCCAGGTGTGCCGATTGGTCAGGAGTTTGAATAAAATCTCAAGCATCGTTAAAATAATTTCATGGCCTAAGTCACTGAAAATAATGCTCTTCAAAAGATTCCCCAGTATGTCTCAAAATACTTCAGATCAGACAACAATATAAAAGCCTCAAAGAAATTAATTAACCTTCATGTAGGCCGCTCAAAAAAAAAACAAAAAAAACAGGTTTTGGTAAGCAAACATGCATTTGGTAGCTAAACAGGAAACTGGAGAAGAACCGCTGAGAGTGCCCACCCTTCCTGTTTGGTCCTCAGAGAACTGGGCCATTTCCAGGCATTTCAGATCTGAAATCTATGAAAAATCTGCACTGATGAACACATGGTTATCATCCGTTATGTTAACAGTGCACCATCTAGAGGTGACTTAGGGAAGGACACGATCACTGCACATACAACGGGGTGGACATGATTCATTCATTTTGTGAACCTTAATCCTAATTAGGGTCACGAGGAGGCTGGTGCCCATCTCAGCCGACTCCGGGCGAGGGCAGAGGACACCCTGGACAGCTCACCAGGCCATCGGAGGGCAGAAACATGCTGACAGCTATGCAGCCTACGGACATGATTCAGTGGCTATGATATATATTAATGCAGATTTTGTACACAGATGGCATATTTATAATTTATTTATTATGATATAATATATTTATAAACGTATAGTTCTACCTGCAGTTTTAAGCATTTTACTGTGAATGGTTCTGTGTGTGTGTGTGTGTGTGTGTTGGCCTTGCAATGGATTGGCAAGCTGTACAGAGTGCACCCCTCCCTCATCCAGAGTTGGCTGAGATAGGCACCAGCCTCCCCATGACCCTAGCAGGATTCACCGGTGGGGTGCACCCTTTACAGTTTTTCAATCCATCACACGGCTTACTCTCTCACACTCTCACACACACACGCGCACACACGCGCACACACACGCACACGCACGCACACGCACACACACGCACACACACGCACATACACGCACACACACACACACGCACACACATGCACACACACGCACACACGCACACACACGCACACACACACACACGCACACACACACACGCACACGCACGCACACGCACACACACATGCACACATGCACACACTGTGCATGTGTGGGGAGAACACAAACTCCACACTGAAACACCCTCACTGGGCCCAGGACTTGAAGCCAGGACCTTCTTGCCATGTGTACACTATGCCACACGGTGCGTCCTTAATCTCATCATCATCAGCAAACCTATTTTCCACAAAGAAATGACCAGAATTTCAGTACAGGCCTGTACACCGACTGTTGAATAATTGCTGTCTCCCCTGGTCTTTTACCCGCCTTTCAACCCCATATGAATAAAAATCAATTGCTCCACTTGATTTGAGGTCCTATTCCATTAATTAAAATATTTCATTATTATTTTATTGATTAATTCATTTTCTAAGCCTCTTAATTCTAATTAGGGTCGTGGGGAGGCTGGTGCCTATCTCAGCCAACACTGGGCAAATGCTGGTTCCACCCTGAACAGCTTGCCAGATCATCATAGTACAACACAAATACATTCACACTTATAACTGGGGACAATGGCACTGGGGAGGGCTAATTAGCCAACTGTGCATGTCTTTGGACTGTGGGAGGAAACCGGACTACCTGGAGGAAACCCTCGCAAGCACGGAGAGAGCCCATGCAAGCTACACAGTGAAATGCCCCAAACCCAGGACTTTCTTGCTGTCAGATGAACATGCCAGCCACTGAACCACATGCCAATTACATTTTCAGTAATTAAAAGCAATTGTTGCGCCACATATTATTGATTTATATAATTAAGAAATAAAACAATACCTGGTGAGTCAACAAGGTGTTGTGATAACATCATGTTTACCAGGAGTTGAACCAACAAGCAAGCCGCTGGATGTGTTTTTGGTGAAATGAAGACGACTCTGTGAGACCAGTTCACTACTTGACCACTAGGAGGCAGTAGTAGGCACTTGACATACCTCGCATACGTTGGATTTGGTGGCTTGAACCGCAGGGAGACGTCTCTGACTTGAATATGGACGACACCTTTTGTGGATGACGTCACGTGATAACATCTCCGCCCGGTTTACATCACGCATGCGCACTGCTGTCTCCCCAGGCTCGACTTGCATGTGTATTGACCATGTGAAAATAGTAGTCACAGGAGATCCAGTTCCCTGTATTGAACCGAACTATTCGGCTCAGTTCAGCCAAACGAACCACCTCTTCATTTACAGTACTACAATATTACCTCTTCTGGTATATTACAGGCAAATTTAGCAGAGTTTTTGCTTCTGACTGGTCCATGTACTGTTTCTAAATCTTTTGATTTCCAGAATGGCATTTTTTTTTATTATGTTTAGTATGAAACATTAATGGCAGTCATTCAGAGTCGGCTGAGATGGGTGCCAGCCTCTCCGCGACCCTAATTAGGATTAAGTGGTTCAGAAAATGAATGAATGAATAAAACATTCATGTTAAATAAAAAGATAAACCCTATATATCCCAAAGGAGGGGCAGTGGTGGCCCAGTGGATAAGTGCTGGATTACTGATCTGATGGTCGGGGGTTCAGGCCCTACTGTCTACTGTTGCCAATGCTGTCCACCCAGTGTAGCTAACTGGGTTATCAAAGGCCGGCCATGTCTCACACTGTCTGTGGTGAGAGGTTCATGTAAAAGAACCATTGGTGACTTTTGTCAAGACTAGGACGTCATGTATTATGTTGTATATGTAGTATATGTTGTTGTAGTGCTATATATTTCTGCACTGTAATGGCCTGGCGAGCCGTCCAGGATGTACTCTGTCCTTTCCCAGAGTTGGCTGAGATGAGCGCCAGCCTCCCCGTGACCGTAATTAGGATCAAGCGGTTCCGAAAATAAATGAATATGCACTGTAATTAATCTTGCTTTTTTAATAATAAAATAAAGAGGAAAAAAATTCTGTTGTCAAGCAGGAGTCGGTTCACACAAATGAACCGACTCACTGATTTGACTCTTTCGACACCGGCACGTTGCTGGAAATAGTACGCATGCGCGATACGGATTAACCTATCTGTCTAGCTAGCCCTAGCATTTGTAATGTTTGCACGCGTAAATATCCACTTGCGGTGTTTGGAGGGTAACTGAAACACTCATTTAGGTCTATATATGTAATGAGTGGTATATCATGAGAGTTACTTAAAAAAAAGTATTACCGGAAAGATTAAAACCATTAAAACACGTCATTAGCTCGTTAGCTTAGCTGCAGAGGCACAATCCTGTCAGAATCTTCATGACTCAGTCAGCTGTTTTGAAACAATATCACTGAGGGCTTCTTGAGATTACAGACATCTTAATAAGAATGAATTAGGTATGTGTGTGTGTTTTGAAAACGACACAGCGCTAAACACTTGATTTTTGGGACTGGCTGATGTCAGGTTCTCTGATATAATGGATTTCAGATCATATCAACAATCAGCTGGAGCTACTCATGCATGCAAATCTTGTTTATGTTGCACTTCCTCCTTTTGATAGCATGTAATGAATGGTCTCTGAAATGATGTGTTATTAATTATTGATCAATATTTATCATCCACGACTCATTTGCATGTACATCACCCAAATTTGATCTGATCCACAGGACCCCATGGCAGAAGAAGAACTGGAGGGAATGTGCTCTCTGCCGGAAATGACCAACATTAAGGTAGAACCTGCTGTAACTATGGGTACTGTGGACGATACCGGAGCCCAGAATGTGGCCATGGCCCCGAAATTCATCTTACCGAACCGCTTTGACATGAACGTGTGCTCACGCTTTGTAAAGTCTCTGAATGAAGAAGACAGCAAGAACATCCAGGACCAGGTGAACTCTGACCTGGAGGTAGCATCAGTGTTGTTTAAAGGTGAGGATTAAAGGAATAGAAATCATTTCATCCTCTCAGAACATACATATCTATGTATTTATTAACCATACATGTTTTCCAATTTATTTTACCCCACTGAACAAGCAGAAGAAAGATTGAAGTGATTATATATGGAATGGGATTTGGAAGCGTGCCAGGATGAAGATAAGATAAGATAAGATAAGATACAGCTTTATTAATCTCACAATGGAGAAATTCACTGTTACAGGCTCTTGAGGTACTATCAGTAGGGGGTGTAAAAATAGATACAAGTACGAACATACACACATACATATATATTATATAAGTAAATAAATAAATAGATACATAAATAGTATAAATTACTAAACAATAAAAGAAAAGAATGGAGCAACTTTATAGATTGGCCTATATTAAAGTGTAATGTATCTGAGTGCAGAGTAGATGGGTTGATATGGTTCACAGTCAGTGGGGTAGATGTGGTTGATTAAAGTGCTCGGGGTTTTTATTGCACATAACCGGTATTTTCACAGACAGTTACAAAGTGGCGTTGTACAGTCTGATAGCGGTGGGAATGAACGACCTGCGATAGCGCTCCTTCCTGCACTGAGGATGCCTCAGTCGTACACTGAAGGAGCTGCTTAGCTCCTCGACAGTCTGGTGCAGTGGGTGAGAGCTGTTGGACAGGATGGATGTGAGCTTTGCTACCATCCTCCTCTCACTCACCTCCTCCACAGAGTCCAGTGGGCAGCCGAGGACAGAGCTGGCCCTCCTGACCAGCTTGTTCAGTCTCTTTCTGTCCCGCTCTGTGCTGCCCGGGGCCCAGCAGATGGCAGCGTAGAGGATTGCAGAGGCTACCACAGAGTCATAAAATGTCCTGAGCAGAGGTCTGCATTCGCCGAAGGACCTGAGTCTCCTCAGAAGGTGGAGGCGACTCTGGCCCTTCTTGTACAGGGCGTTGGTGTTGTGGGACCAGTCCAGTTTATTGTTAAGGTGAACACCCAGGTACTTGAAACTGTCCACTGTCTCAATGTCCTGTCCCTGGATGTTCACTAGTAAATGTGTGTGTGTGTGTTTGAGTGCTTCTCCTGAAGTCGACCACCATCTCCTTCGTCTTCCTAGTATTCAAGCACAGGTGGTTGCGCTCACACCAGTCCACGAAGTCGGCGATGACCGACCGGTACTCCAGCTCGTTCCCCTCTGACACCACGGCCCACGATGGCGGAGTCGTCCGAGAACTTCTGGAGGTGGCAGCTGTTTGTGTTATATATGAAGTCCGAGGTATAGATGTTAAAAGGAAGGGTGAGAGGACGGTGCCCTGCGGTGCCCCCGGGCTACAGACTAACACCTTTCACTTACAGCCGCAGCCGCACGCGTACTGTGGACGGTTAGTAAGGTAGTCAATAATCCAGGCAGCAAGATGCCCGTCCACTCCCACGTCCTCCAGCTTCCTCCGCAGGCGCGCTGGCCTGATGGTGTTGAAGGCGCTGGAGAAGTCAAAGAACATGACCCTCACAGCGCTGCCGGCGATCTCCAGGTGGGTGAGTGCCCGCTGCAGAAGGTAGATGACGGCGTCTTCTACTCCGATGTTGGGCCTGTAGGCAAACTGCAGCGGGTCTAGGGTGGGGCTCACCATAGAGCGGAGGTGTTCAAGGAGGAGCCTTTCCATGATCTTAATGAGGTGGGAGGTCAGGGCGACAGGTCTGTAGTGGGCTGGTTCCTTCGCTTGTGCTGTTTTGGGAACCGGAACCACACAGGAGGTCTTCCAGAGGACTGGAACCTTCTCCAGGCTGAGGCTCAGGTTGTACAGGTAGCATAGTACCACACAGAGCTGGTCTGCGCAGGTCCTCAGAAGCCTGGGACTGATGCCATCAGGTCCTTCAGATTTCCTCTGATTTAGTCGCCTCAGCTGTCTCCTCACCTGGTCTGATGTGAGGGAGAGGGGGGGCTGGGGTGGGCTGCAGAGGGAGGGGGATGTGTCTGTCGGGCTGTAGCAGTCAAGTGAAGTTGGCCTGGGGAGGGGAGGTGTCAGCTGGTCTGGAGACGTGTGAAGAGGGGAGGGAATGGGGAGGGGTGCAGAGGGGAGGGGAGAATCAAACCTGTTGAAGTAGCAGTTTAGTTCATCCGCCCAGCGCTGGTCACCATCAGCTGTCCCTCTGACACTCTGCCCAAATCCAGACATGGTCTTTAGTCCTCTCCAGACGTCCCGCACGTTGTTCTGAGCCAGCTTCTCCTCCATCTTCTTCCCATAGTCCTTCTTTGCCCTCCTGATCCTCCACTGGAGCTCACGCTGGACCTTCTTCTGCTCCTCTCTGTCCCCCGAGATGAAAGCCCTCTTTTTCTGGTTCAGGAGGACTTTGAGCTCAGGGGTGACCCATGGGTGGTTGTTGGAGAAGCACCGTACTCTCCGTGTTGGCACGGTGCTGTCCACGCAGAAGTTCATGTAGTCGGTGATGCAGTGTGTGAGGCCGTCGATGTCATCACCAAAGGAGTCACAGAGCATGCTCCAGTCTGTGGTCTGGAAACAGTCCCTAAGCCTCTCGTTGGTCTCCTCGGTCCACACTTTCACAGACCTCTTCTGTGCAGGTTCCTTTCGCACCCTGGGTGTGTATTGGGGAGCAGGTAGACCAGGTTGTGGTCTGATCGTCCCAGTGGGGAGGGGAGGAGCTGTAGCGTCCTTCACATTTGCATACAGTAAGTCCAGCGTTTTATTGTCTCTTGTGGCGCACTTCACGTGTGCGTGAACGTCGGAAGAGAGGCGGAGAGAGGGGCGTGGTTAAAGTCCCCGCTGATCAGAATCATGGCGCGGGGGTGACGAGTCTGTGTCTGATTAACGGCGCTGTGTAGACGCTCACACGCGGCCGCCGCATCAGCCGAGGGCGGAGTGGACACGCAAAACACAACCACGTGTGAAAACTCCTCGGTAGATAATATGGCCGCGCGCTTAACGCGAGCAGCTCTAGGTCCCGCGTGCACAGCTGCTCCTTCACGTGCACGTTTGCCGGGTGGCACCATCGTTCATTCACATAGACCGCCACGCCCCCTCCTTTCTTCTTACCGCTCTCCGTTACACTCCGATCTGCACGCGCGAGTGTAAATCCGTTAAGAGAAACCACAGAGTCCGGTGTGAGTTCATGAATTCAGAAGGATTGAGAGTAAACAATGTACAGCACGGGTGTCAAACTCAAAGCCTGCTGGCCAAACCCAGCCTACCTTCTTACTTTATGTGGCCAGTGAGAAGTTTTTAAAATATGATTATCCATGCACTTTTTACATTAATCATAACCTCAAGAATGTAATTCATCATCCCTCCACTAGGTTCCACTATTTCAAACAGCTAGTGGCTGTTAAACAGTTCGTGGCTGCCTTTTTTATACATCTAGTTTTTTATACTGTATTAATCCTGCAAGGTAAATGATTTCCTCTGTATTTAACCCATCCAAAGTGAGTGCACACACGTAACCCGTGAAAACACACACACACGTAAACCGTGAACATACACACACACACACACACACACACACACACAGACACACACACACACACACACAGACACACACACACACACACACACAAGTAAACAGTGAACACCCTACAGGTAAGCAGTGAACACACACGTAAACAGTGAACACACACACACACACACACACACACACACACACACACATGTAAGCGGCAAACACACATAAGCAGTGAACACACGTAAACCGTGAACACACACACGTAAACATTGAACGAACACACACATAAACAGTGAACACACACACACACACATAAACAGTGAAAAAAACACACGTAAACAGTGGACATACACACATTTGGGACGCTTGGGGAGCAGTTTCTGCTGGTTCGAGAATCGAACCGGCGACCTTTCAGTTTCCCAAAGTTGCTTGTCTAACCTTTAGGCTACGGTTGCCCCCCATGTGTATCCTAATGATTTTACCATGCAGATTTAATTTCATGCCGTTTTGTAAGGGGATGTTCAGTGATTATTCGGCTTGCCCTCAGTGAAATGAGTTGGACACCCCTGATCTACAGCCTTATTACAGCCTTATACTGCAGGCTTTTTGAGCCACACTTTTGGCCATGCCATCATTTTGGTTTCCTTTAGAAACTTTTTTTCCTGAAATATTACATTGTTTATTACATTAGTCTTTCTTTCTCTTTGCAGCCGAATGCAACATTCAGACGTCTCCATCGCCCGGGATCCAGGTTAGACACGTATACACACCTTCCACCACCAAGCACTTCTCGCCGATCAAGCAGTCCACCACACTGACCAATAAGCACCGTGGCAACGAGGTCTCCTCCACTCCGCTGCTAGTTCACTGTGAGCCAAACTCCTTTCTTTTGTAGTGCTTTTTTGTAGCGCTTTATTTCCCAGCATACGTATTCCGCCAGGTAAAGCCACAAACGATCACAAAACCGGTTGTCTAATTATTCATTCCAACAGAAAGTACACCTACTGTACTTCATTTTCTAAATCCAAATGCGAATAGGGATCCATTCAGGTTTTATCATAGATTTCAGTCCAATCAGTCACATTCACACACAGCTTACAGGGGATTCGAGACGTATTCCAGCCAGATGTCACTTAAAATACAGTTTGTTGCAGGTTGGATGTCGTGTGTTGTTACGATATGAATATAACAATTGTATGCTGAAGGCGAGGTGGATATTACTGAATAGGAACTACAGGGATCCCTCACTTTCCGCGGTTAATGGGAACCGAGACCCCCGTGACCTCCGATTTCTACAAAGTAGGATCGATGCCCCTGACTGACGTATATGTACATGTATGTGTGTATATAATATGAATAAATACATATTCAATGCTATACGTGCTTATAATAACAATTATACATTCAAAAATAATGCAAAAGATGTAAATAAAATAAATACACACATACAGACGTGCGCCTCACATAAAAATGTAACGTAGTTTTGTTGGGGGTTTTTGGGTTGTTTTTTTTTTTTTTTTTTTTTTTTTTGCATAATTGGCCTTGTTTTGTGTCATTTTCCTTAACTTTTCCCCCAATTCTTCCTGAAACTCTTTATTTTTTAATTCAATAAATATTTAAAAAAAAAACTGCGATGCACTGAAGCCGCATGAATTGAAGCGCAAAGTAGCGAGGGATTCCTGTATACTAAACCACATCATAGATCAGAGTGTAGTCCACACTGAATGTTTTTTAATGATGCATAAAATGAAAACTTTACGTCAAGGTGTAAACACAGGCTGAAGTGTGTCGGAAATGTTGTGTTCAGTTGTCACTTGATTCATGAAGCAAAATAATTTCCAAGAATCATTTAATTTTGTTTGCGGGCTATTGATTTTTCAGCTCTGTCCATTCACCAGCTTGCAGCGCAAGGAGAGATGATCTACTTGGCGAGTCGTATAGAGCAAGGTATGACCCGATAATCATATGAAATGATTATAATCGGTTAGAAATGATGCTGTGCTTGACTGTCTGGAGAGATTCATCCTGTCATGATTTACACTCGTCTGGTTTTGTTTGTCGATCAGAGGCAGCAATAAACCTGCAGGATGAAGAGGGCTTCACACCACTAATGTGGGCGGCAGCGCACGGTCAGATTGCTGTCGTGGAGTTTCTTCTGCAGAGCGTAAGTGCGATAATAGTTAATCATCAAAGCCATGTACGGTTACACCCGATTTCGCCATCATCCACCTCAGTCTTATAGATAAACGCTCAAACTCGTATCTGGTCAGACTGAGTACATTTGAACCGACTTCAGCTCAATTTGACATGCAAGTATGGGCAAAAATATGTGGATTCCTGACTAGTGCTTCTCAAATAGTGGGGCGCACCCCCCCCCCTTGGGGGGGCATGATATGATGCCGGGGGAGCGTGTATGACCCTGGGAAACATGCTTTTCTGGAATTGTGTACGAGAATTACGTGTAATTGCACCTCCACTCCACTAGTCGGCAGTAGCGCTCTTATTGTTGTGCTATGGTATGTGGTTTTTCCGCACGAGCAAACAAAATGAAGTGCAGTAAACAACGCCTCAAGAAACAACATGGAAGAATTTTCTAACAGGAATGAAGAGAAAGATGGAGAAAGATGGAGATATTAAGACATAAATAATTTGAATGAGTTTAAATAAGGATGTTTTTTTTAATTTCAGGCACATTAGCGCACTTTAAATCTTTTCTATTATAGATTAAAAAAACAATGTTAATGAAGTTTTTCTTTATTGTAAGTTGAACTATTTTCTTTCTTTTTTTGGCTTTAATGTAAATAAAGATACAATGTTATGCAGAGGTGTACTAATAACAATTTTATAGACAATATGATTTATAGTCGCTCGCAGGTCGGGAATGTTTTTTCTTCCTGGGGGGGCGCCACAGAAAATAATTGAGAAGCACTGTACTAGTGAAGTGTACAGTGAAATTTTATACATTTCTGCGTAAATATGAAGTAAAACATCATCAGATTTTCACGCAAGTCCGAGAAGTGGATAAAAAGAACCCAGTTATAAACAGGACCAACATATTTCACTTGATCCAATATTCCATGTCTATGAGTGGCAAACGTATCGGAACGTTTGATTTCAGTATATGAAGTTCGCAAACATTCAAGCACCGCTGTATAATATGCAGAAAGTAACTTTTTGTTGTTGTTTTTAGGGTGCAGACCCCCACATTTTGGCAAAAGGAAGAGAAAGTGCATTATCATTGGCCTGCAGTAAAGGCTACACAGATATTGTGAGGATGCTCATTGACTGCGGTGTGAATGTCAACGAATATGACTGGGTAAGAAACTACAAAAATCATATCATCCAGCAAAGATGTTTTCCCTTCTAGAAGTTATCTGTAAGTTGTGCATTTGGTCTAAAATCACAAACCATGCAGCCACATTTAGTTCAGAGAGGAACTTTTGGTTTGCCTTAGAACTTGAATGATACTGAACTACATTAATGGTACAGTTTGGAACATTTTAGAAAATCTGTGAGCAGAAAGTAAGCATAACATCAATAAATAATTTTTAAATAGTTTGTAATTATTTGAAAAAAAAAAAATGTTGATTTTCGGATCCTGTGTATATACAGTAAAACCTCGGCTGACGAACGCTTAAGCTCACGAACTTTTCGCCTCAAGAACATTAAATTTGCGATCATATAGTCTCTGCTGACGAACTAGTTTTCGGCGGACGAATCAAACCACGCGGTCGAACAGTGCCACGGTGGCAGCCACGAGAAGCTGACGCACGCTCACGGCGTCACAGTTCGTCACCCCCTTTCTTTGAGTGCGGAAGTGGTTTGTGTTTGATAGACATTTTGGACCATATTGAGTGTACTTTTGCTATTATGGGACCGAAAAAGACCCCACCACAGGCGGAGATCATTGAAAAACACGAACGAGGTGTGCGTTTGTGTGACTCAGCGTCCCAGTACCAGTACGCTAAGTCTACCATTGCTCCCATCCTTAAGAACAAGGAAGCTATTAAGGGCGCGTGTGTGGCTATGCGTGTTTCCAAACAGTGGGCGTTTCCAAACACTCCTTCCAAACAGTAAGTCCCTCCCTCCCTCCTCCTCCCACTCCATTCCATCAAGCCATCAACTACCATCACAAAGGTAAATAAAACCACTTTATTATACAGTACAGTTTATTTCTTTAATTACAATACAATAGCACATTTATTATACATAAAATAAGGTATATTTTTGTGTAGTTTTAAGGCTTATTTAGTAGAAAATTATGTTTTATGGGGACCTGGGAACAGATTATTCTCATTTTAATGGTTTCTTATGGGAAATAAATGTTCGGAAGACGAACTTTTCGCCTTACACACACTTTCTGGGAACCAATTATGTTCGTGAGCAGAGGTATCACTGTATAAGCTGTTTATATCTACATGAGGAGCAGGTCGCCATCAGGCGCTGCTCTCTTCGACAGGGTGACATCAACAACCTTCAATTATCATAGCAATATTTCTGCTGATTTGAGGTTGTATGTCTGAACTTTCACTGTGAATAAGAATTCGATGCAGTTTGAGGCTGACATTTGACATGTTGATGGAATGCTGATTTATACATGCGACCCCTCCAGCATAATACGGATTGGGGGTGGGGGGTTTACTCATAATATTGTAATGGAAATAGAAGAATTTTTTTATTGCTGAGTGTAAGCAGGGACTCTGACTGGCTATGGCAGCATAACTAAAAGAGCTAGAACCAGAAGGAAGACAGACATGAGGGCATCCTGTGATATTGTGACAGTCAACTGCCTCACTGTAAAACGGACCTGGGTGAGCATGTAGAGTGGAGGAGCGACAGCATCCCAACATCACAGTTTACCAGAACTCTCTATGCCTGAGACCCCCAGATCTGCTCCTTTACATAATAAAAGCCTTTTAACTAAATGCTCCACTGAACAAGTAAGGTTTTCAGCCTGGTCTTAAAAACAGAGACTGTGTCTGAGTCCCGAACATTAACCGGAAAGTTAGCGAATATCTGTGGGGCTTTGTAAGAGAAAGCACCGCCCCGCAGTGGACTTCATTATTCGTGGTATCACTAAGCATCCTGCACCGTTTGATCTAAGGGGGTGTGATGGATCATAAACAACAAGAAGTTCACTAAGAGAATGTGATATGAGACCATTAAGTACTTTATAGGTTAAAAGTAGTCTTTTATATTTGATGTGAAATTTAATTGGGAGCCAGTGCGGTGTAAATAAGGTCGGGGTGATATGCTCGTGCCTTCTGGTTCTAGTAAAGGCTCTCGCTGCTGCATTCTGGACCAACTGGAGCTTGTTTATGCACCTATTAGAACATCCAGGCAGTAACGCATTGCAATAATCTAATCTGGAAGTAACAATAACATGAGAAAGTTTTTCCACATCATGCACTGATAAATTTCTTTTTTAATCAATATTCCTGAGATGAAAGAAGGCGACCCGAATAATACTATCTACATGAGCTTCACATAGAAGACCAGCGTTAATAATCACTCCAAGGTCCTTTACTGCTACACATAATGAGACTGAAACACCATCTAAACTTATTACATTATATCTAGCTGACTGACATCTGAGTACAAGTATTTCCGTTTCTCAGAGTTTAATAGGAGGAAGTTAGTAAGCATTTAGTGCCTGATGTCATTTACACAATTCTCAACTTTATTAGGCTGAAATCTCATTCTGAAGTGTGTTACATTCTCTTTCCAAATATATGAATATATATAGTATGTCAATTTCCCTACTTCACCCGATTATACTGGAGTGGGTCATGGTAGTGTTTACTTCTTGCTAATGTATGGAAAACAGTGAAGTGTCTTTGATTGACTGAAGGCTGGCTGAGAAAAATGAAAAAGAAATCCTCCAGTAAAATAAAAGATTTGTGCTATTATGATACCATCACCGTATTGGTTGTACTGAATCATGTTTATGCTTCTCACAGAATGGAGGTGCTCCTATACTTTATGCGGTGCATGGGAACCATATCCGCTGTGTGGAGCTACTTCTGGGTAAGTGTGTAATGCCTTAAGCCTGGATAGCACTTTTTAATGACACAAAATTGTGCGCTAGGCTTGGAACGCTGTATGTTTTCTCTTTCAAACAAGAGAGCGGCGCTGACCCGACCATGGAGTCTGACTCTGGATTCAATGCTATGGATATGGCAGTAGCAATGGGTCATAGGCATGGTAAGGACAATTTAAAGAGTTGCTTACAATAGGCTTGAATACAAACAAATTTATTCAGAAATTTCTAGTAGGATCATTTACATGAAGTAAATTTGGTGTCCATTACATAATTACAATTAGAATTCATTAATCCATGCGTTCTTAAGTGGCTAATTAGTTTTCGACATTAGAGAAACCATGGATTATTAATTGAAGGGTGCTGTACTAGATATGTTTCTATAAATAGTGGGGTGCCTCAGAGGACAGTCCTTGGGCCGATCGTCTTTTCTATATTTTTTATTTATGTTAAATCCTAGCAAAAATGCATTATGCAGATATTTAGGCTGCATTCGACTTGGCACCCCAATCAAAGTAAAAGTTAGTCTGAATGATTCTGAAGTTGAATTCAGCAGTTATTTATAAAGTAGTCAGAGAACAATCATATGAATGTCAAATAAACAAAAACGTGGAAACTGCACTAAGGTGCCTCCAGAAGCTCGAGAGATTATAAATAGGAAATTGAAATTGTTTGGTGTCACACCCGACGTATTGGGACAGTCAGATTGACTAAAAGGCTGGTAGTGTATAATATTTTATCTGAGTTATTGAGGGATGGCGAGGTGCCTGTTATTGTAAGTATCTCAGACGACTTGTGAAGATTTCTGCAAGATGTTTCAAGTTCAGTTGATGCTCAGACTCATGCAATATTACTGAATTTCTGTGCATCTGAAATCTGAAAGCTGTATTGTAACCACTATAAACGACCAGACAGCATAGAAATAGAGTGCATAATTTTATTGCACTGAAACATCGGACAAGGAGTTTTTATAAGTAGATGGCTTAATAATTATTAATATTTAATTGAATATGTTAGTTATTTTAATGTAATTTATATGTAAATTGTTAAATGTATGTAAATTGAGCACATCAGCTGTTCAAGAATGATTTAATAATAACAAAAGTCAATTACAGTAGGCCCTAGACCATTCGCAGTTCAGGGCTCGTGCCCTAGCATACTCACGGATTGGCAACAAACCACAGTGGCTGAGAGCTTTTGTTTCTCCTTCCTCCTGATTGGCTGCAGATGATGTGTATACCTTTTTTCTATTTCGCACACAAGTGATTAACGTGATTGCTTTAATTGAGAAGTACATTTTTTTCATGTTTTTAATGATTATTTTAGCCCTATGATGTCACTCAAACGCCCCGCATCTTCTCTAGCTTCTGGTAAGGAGACTAAGCATTTTGTTTATTCATAAATATTATCACAGTGCAAAATTAAAAAGTTTTTACTTCATTACTACATTTTACTGCATTATTACTGTGTTAATGAGTAAGACTGTCTCTAGAATGTGTTTAACACATTCTAAACTCGCAGATTTTTATGATCCGTGGGAAGAGCTGGAACTGAACCATTGCGAAAAACGGGGCCTACTGTACTGATTCCTGTATGTAACGGAATAATATTCTTATTCTTCTCCTGCTCCTGAGTGTGTGAAAAGTAACTTCCTAGGAAACTAATTAACAAAAATCATTCTCGCTCAGCTTAAATTCATAATTGATTAATTTAATTGAAGCCTGTGTATTTTGGTTACGTACAATTTTGCATGATGGTTGAATGAAAAAAGTGCAAGCTGGTCATTTCATCTCAAAGGTAAAAATTGTGATGAAATATAAACAAATGGATAGAACGACCAGGTCATTAAGTGGGCTTCACTTTCCGTGGCAGCATCTTGGAATCTTGTGACATTTTATCGGAGCCAGTCTCCAGTGACGGTGTTCTGGTGTGTCTCAAGCTAGAATGTGCCACCTGTACACTTCACTCATCAGTTTTCCAGCACACATCTGCTTAACAAACCTCAACACGCCTTATTCAGACTAGAAGTAGTTTCTGTGTGATGTGCTCCGTTTCCATGCTTACCCACTGCAGATATAGATCCACATCCCATCCCATCTGAAACTATCGGATTGTTTTGTTTTTACTGCACCCACAAGACATACGTCGGAGATCAGAAGGTAAACAGGAGGCTATGGTTCAGAGTTTCAGCGTTTCAATGGGATATGTTTGCAATACCTGCTTTAAACCCGTGATCTGCTGATGGTGGTTTTCCAACCTAAGGAAAGCCCCCTCAGAGAGAAAAAGTAGGTTTTTGGCTCCGAACCTTGTGAGCCAACCTGATGTGCTGCTGCTGATTCTCCACACGGACCTAAATATAAGAAAGATGAAGTTTGGTTTTCCTGTTGAGTCGCCTCAGGCAGCTTTTTCTTGCCAGTGTCGCAACGGGGTTAATAAAGAAATGTTGAAATTCACAAGTTCAAATTATTTTCCAAGTAAAAATCACTGTACAAACACAACTTCAGTGGTACCTTGGTTCTCAAACTTAATCCGTTCCAGAAGGCTGTTCGAATTCCAATTTGTTTGAATTCCGAATCCGCTTTTCCCATTACAAATAAAGTAAATGGTCTTAATCCGTTCTGTCGTGTTTTGAACAGAAGTTAACGGTTCCATAACTCGTACTATAGGTCCTCAATTTAAGTGAAAAAAATGATTGAATACAGTAAATTATGTTATGTTTTGTGTTGTGAGAGACTTTTTAACTTTTCTGTGTTTTTTTTAATTTTAGTGTTGTGGTCTCTGAGAAAAGAGTTGCGCGCGTTGGAGAGCGGCGTGGCTCAAACACGCGGGATGGAGTGCTAAACACACACACATTTAATCATTTCCATTTAATCACAGGCTATGAAGACTAGCAGCGCTCTCGGTGCTAGAAGACTGTCCCTCTTGATCTCTCAGCTCTGTTCTCAAGCAGTTCAAGCTTTAGTTTGATTTCCATGTACGATTTCCCCGTTTCCTCTATGTAAACGGCTGTGCTTTATTGTTCACAGGGAAGACACTAGTGCACTAGAAACAATAACTAGAGCACTAGAAACCTGTGAACAATAAAGCACAACCCGTTTTCATAGATGAGTGTTAGAGCCATGCCCCTCTCCAACACGCATCTCATTTCTGAGACCATAACACACTAAAATGAAAATCACAGAAAAGTTAAAGCATAAGAACAATAAAGATAAGAATTTTAACCTTTTTTGCAAAGCCTTCTTTTCAAAACCTTATGGAAGTGGCTCATGACCTCATCGTTAAAGGTGTTCACAGCGTTGCTAGCACTTTAGCTTAGCTTTAGGGCTTTATCTTAGCTTAGCTTAGCTTACATGCATACATACATCCTCCTCAGCTTTGTTTAGGCGGTTATGTCTATAAGCCGATCTGTGGGTTTTCTGTTCGGTACTCTAAATCGTATTTGTCACTGGAGGTGGTATATGGCGTTAGTGATTAGATAGCTTTTGTGCTTTACTGCTAGCTTTAGTACTGCACCAACAACTTCAGGACTTCCCCAGGACAGCTTATAGGGTGACACATAAAGCACCGGACCGATGAGCCACTAGGCTTGGGTGTAAAAGCCCAAACAGACCTTACATTGTATCAACAACTTCCAGAAGTCGCTTTTCCTCCCTCTTGGTCTCGTTTTTTTCTCGCGCGTTTTTCGAGTTCGACTTCCGAATTTTGTTCGACTTCTGAGGCAAAAAAAAATGTCGGATTTTTTGTTCGAATTCCGATTTGTTCAACATCTAAAGCGTTCGAGAACCGTGGTACCACTGTACATTGAATTTAATAGTATACGTCCACCTCACAGCAAGGTTTCCCCTGCGTTCTCTAGTTTCTTCCCACAATCGAACAACAAGCACCTTTGGTGGATGGGTTGTTCCAAATCGACCCTAACTGTTCGTGTGAAAAGTTTTTGTGTGGGTTGGCCCTGCGATGGTCTGGCGAGCTGTTTGTGTGTTAAGTGTTGACTGAGAAAGGCTATAGCCTGCCCGCTTAATTAGATCATGCAGTCAAAAAAAATTAGATCAAAGGTGTGAGTAGGGGAATAAGACTGGTTTAATCAATCACCAGACTCAAGTGAGCATGATTTGATTTAAAGTTCAGATTTTAACCCGGAGATCGCAAGTTTGAATGCGGGTTAATTCCACAGCCGTCTGTGGCCCAGATTTCATGGGAGCTAGTTGGCTGAGCTCTCAGGAGGGAGGGAGGGGGTGATGGCATACATTCACTTCCCTGCCACTCACAGTGATCGCCAGCCAATCAAGGAGGTCTGTGAGCTAATTAGTACGAGGGGGTGTATAGCACTTTCCCTCTGCATATGATAGATCGCCCACAAAATACGCATGGCATTGCGGTTCGAAAAAACATGCAGGTGGTTAGCATTGCACGTCACAGAGGGGGCGGGTACGTGCTTTCACCCCTTCCTTGTCGGTGGTGGTTGTGTGATAAGGAAAGCAATACTTGATTGGGAACTGGATCATCATCATCATCATCATCATATCTTATTTCCGTAGGGTAGGGTAGCAAGTGGTCTCTTCCGGATAAAATTAACCAGAACGAAGGAACGCTTGCTATTTGTCACCAGAAACACGCTGGCGGCTTTGCAGCCGACTCTTTTTACGAAGGTCAGCAATGGTTCTTCTACATGCCTCTCACCATAGTCAGTGAGAGACATGGCCCGCCTTTGATAACCCAGTTAGCTGCACTGGGGGGGGGGGCAGTGACAGCCCTGTGGGGACTCAAACCCCCAACCCTAGGATCAGCAATCCTGCGCCCTATCCACTAGACCACCACTGCCCTGGGAACTGGATAAGACTAAAACTAGGGAGAAAAGGGGGAGGAGTGTGTTCATATTTGACTTGAGTGATGTTTCTACTTGTCCACCATCACCCAGAAGATAGTCTGATTCCTTTCAAAGTTTCTCTCTCATGTCACATGAGCATATTTTATTTATTTTTAAGATTATCTTGGGTTTACACTAGGGCCATGAGTGCCATGATTTATGACCACAGTTGGTGCACGAGTGGGGTATATAAAGGAGGCGGGGTGCAAGATTTCCACAATGATGCATCAATGTCTATTAAGCTCTACTACGATTCCCACGTTCTGTCATGATTGGCGACAAATTGTAATAATCAAACATTTTGCCACGATCATCATTCTTTCATATTCTGTAACCGCTTAATCCTAATTAGAGTCGCGGGAAGGCTAGTACCCATCCCAGCTGACTCTGGGCGAAGGCAGAGTACACCCTGGACAGCTCGCCAAGCCATCGCAGAGCAGAAATACGTTGCCGGGGATGCAGCTACTTTTGTTGAAAGTCAGCAATGGTTCTTTTACATGAACCTCTCACCATAGACAGTGAGAGACATGGCAGGCCTTTGATAACCCAGTTAGCTGTACTGGGGGGGGGGACACAGTGACAACCCATTGAGAGTGGGGCTTGAACCCCAACTTTAGGATCAGTGATCCAGCATCCTTTACCACCAGGCCACCAATGACCACAACCATCATTTAACATTAAATTCCTCAAGATCATCACATGATCTCAGAATTTCCTAAAATCATGGCCTCATTGTAAACTCCGGGTTATTGCTACAAGCACTATAATAATAATAATATAAATGAAACGAGTTACTATTAATTAATCATACAAAACCGGAGCATACGTCGCTGGAACATTTCCTTATTCCAGTACAGTATTTACCGCGACTGAATCATAGCTACGATCCAGTTCTCTGTTCCCTCAAACGAAACAATAACCTGCTAATTCTGTGCTGCACTTCCAGTTCAGCAAGTGATGGAAGCACATCTACTGAAGCTGCTGCAAGGAATCAAAGAGTGACTGGAACTGATCCAGAGACGAGGAGCCCATCAGAAGACTGCCGACTGCTGTGGACATCAGTGACGAGGAAACGGATGAACGTTGTGCATGTTTACTTCCGGTTGAAACCTTTCACGCTCATGTACTCACACATTTCATTCTTTTAAGCTTCATGTTACTGTACGATAACCACGTTGTGTACTGTAGATATTTTAGTTGTCCTGTGAAAATGTAGTGTGTCCGTTAACGGTTTCGAGAAAATAACAGCTGTATAATAAAAGGGTGACCACAGTGCGTGTCTTCACCTTGATTTGTAGAACTATGCAGCAGAATACTGATTACAACAACGTCAGTCACTGAACTGCTTCATCCTACTATTAGGGGTTGCTGGGAGTCTTGAGCCTATCTCAACCCACAATAAGTGAGGGTGGGGTACACCGTCAACGTCACACTTGGGAAGAATTTGGATCAGCCAGTCAAGCCTGCTGATTGGGCGGTGGTGGCCTGGTGGTAAAAGGTGCTGGATTGCTGATCCTAGGGTTGGGGGTTCAAGTCCCACTCTCCACAAGGTTGTCACTGTCCTGTCCCCCACCCCAGTGCAGCTAACTGGGTTATCAAAGGCCGGCCATGTCTCTCACTGTCTATGGTGAGAGTTCAGTTCAGTTCATTTTCTGTAACCGCTTAATCCTAATTTGGGTTGCGGGGAGCCTGGTGCCCATCCCAGCCAACTTCGGGCGAGGGCAGAGTACACCCTGGACAGCTCGCCAGGCCATCGCAGGGCGGAAACACGCCGACGGCTTTACAGCCTACTCTTTACGAAAGTCAGCAATGGTTCTTTCTCATGCCTCACACCATAGACAGTGGGTGACATGGCTGGCCTTTGATAACCCAGTTAGCTGCACTGGGAGGCACACTGACAACCTTGTGAATGGAACTCGAACCCCCAACCTTTGGATCGGCGATCCAGCGCCCTATACCACTAGACCACCACTGCCCCTCTATGGTGAGAGGTTCATGTAAAACAGAGCTCTCCAATCTTATCCACAAAGGGCCGGTGTAGGTGCAGGTTTTCACTTCAGCCAAACACTGGCCACACCTTCCACCTGTTTCCACCAATCACTGATCATCAAAAGAAAAGTAAACAAAAACTAGATTGGACATTACTGTTTCAATTCTGAAGGTGATCTCACCAAGATGGCCTCACTCCAGAGTTGAAACGTAGGTGTGCTCATCTAGTTCTTTTTGATGACCAGTGATTGAAACAGGTGGGGGGCAGTGGTGGTCTAGTGGTATAGGGCGCTGGATCGCTGATCCAAAGGTTGGGGGTTCAAGCCCCACTCTCCACAAGGTTGTCACTGTCCCCCCCAGTGCAGCTAACTGGGTTATCAAAGGCGGGCCATGTCTCTCACTGTCTATGGTGAGCGGCATGTAAAAGAACCATTGCTGACTTTCGTAAAGAGTAGGCTGTAAAGCCGTCAGCGTGTTTCTGTCCCTTGCTCAAAGGGTTGTGACAGGAAGGGCATCCGACGTAAAAACCTCTGCCAAATCAAACGTGCGAATCAGATGATTCACTGTGGCGACTCCCGAGTGAAAGGGAAAAAGCCGAAAGGAAGACAGACAGACAGTGATTGAAACAGGTGGAAGGTGTGGCTACTGTTTGGTTGAAGTGAAAACCTGCACCCACACCGGCCCTTTGTGCATAAGACTGGAGACCCCTGATGTAAAAGAACAATTGCTGACTTTCGGCAAGAGTAGCTGCATCGCCGTCAGCGCCTTGCTAAGGGACGGGTTGTGTCGGGAAGGGCGTCCGATGTAAAAACCTAATGCCAAATCGAATATGCGAATCATTAATATGACTTCCATGAAGACAGAGGCAGATGATTCGCTGTGGTGACCCCTGAAGGGAACAGCCAAAAGAAAAAAAGAAACAAAAAAAAAACAAAGAGTCAAGCCTGCTGATTTTGGACTGTGGGAGGAAAGCCATGCAAACTCTACTGTCGGCCTAATCTCATCAACCACTATTCACCTTAAACTTTGACATACACTACAAGTCCAAATATGTGTGTCCATCATACCCATTTTCATGCTCCAGCTCCAAACTGCGGCCCCTAATTTGAATGTGCATAGTTGTCCACAGAGGTTACTCACCCTGGTCCTTCCTGGAGCGCCACCCCCTGTTGTGCTTTCCCTGCTCTATCACACTCTTGAGCAGGGGTTGCTCAATCCTGCTTCTGGAGATCTACCTTCCAGAAGGCACTCGCTCCAACCCTAATCATGCCCACCTAACCATCCAATCATCTAATCAAGGGACTTCGAAATGTCTTCAGACCTGACTGGATCTTACATGCCACATGGGCCACATTATGGTTGGAGATGAAGTCATCTGGAAGGTAGATCTCCAGGAGCAGGATTGAGCACCCCTGCTCTTGAGTCTTGAGGTGTGTTGAGAACTGAAGACCAGGCCTGGAGTATACTAGTTTCCCTAAACCAGAACCTGTTCCACCATGATAACAGTCCCACACACGCACAACATGGTTCAGGAAGTCATGGTTCACAAATATTGCAGTGAATGTACACAATCCTGAGCTCAACGTGTAAGACGTTGAGCCAACACCAGTGCCTGGCCTCACTACTCTTTGTTGCTGAACCACAAATTCCTGATGGCTGTAGTACACTTCAAAATTAAGCACAACTCAGATGATGAGTGGACGCCATTATAGCAGCATGTGACTCAATTTGGTCTGGACTGTGATGGTGTCATGTCCACCACTTTAAAACCAGGTCATTAAACTAGTTGTTGGATGAAACCTACAATAAAGTTAATTCACAAAAGGCACTCAGACCAAGTGTAGAGTAGATGATCCACGGCGCTGTGATGGTCTGCTGAGCTGCTCAGAATGTTTCTCTTCTTCACCTGTAACCTGCCAAGATAGGCTCCAGCCTCTCAGAGACCTACGGGAATTAAACCGAGTAGATTCACAGGGGTGTCAAACTCGTGCCACAAAGGGCCATGTGGCTGCAGGCTTTTGTTTCAACCAAGCAGCAGCACACCTGACTTGGCTCATTCAAACAACTGATGAGTCTTCAGGCAGTTGATTGGTGAATCTGTCTGCTCTGTCCAGAGACTGACCAATCAAATGCCTGAAGACTCTTATCAGTTGTTTGAATAAGCCAAGTCACGTGTGCTGATGCTTGGTTGAAACAAAAACCTGCAGCCACATGGCCCTTTGTGGCATGAGTTTGACACCCCTGTTTGGTCCTCGGAGAACTGGGCCGTTTCAGATCTGAAATCTATGAAAAATCTGCACCCATGAAGAAATGGACATGTATAGATACCGGCTTATGGTAACAGTGCGCCATCTAGAGGTGACTTACGGAAGGACAAAAATCACTAAATACAACGGGGTGAACACGATTCATTCGTTTTGTGAACCGCGTAATCCGAATCAGGGTCGCAGGGAGGCTGCCACCCATCTCAGCCAACTCCGGGTGAGGGCAGGGTACACCCTGGACAGCTCGCCAGATCATCGCAGGGCCAATACTCACAACATTTCACACTCACACCTATGGGAGATTTAGAACAGCCAATTAACCTACTGTGCATGTTTTCGGACTGTGGGAGGAAACCGGAGAACCCGGCAGAAACCCACACAAGCCCAGGGAGCGCATGCAAACTCCAAACACCTGAGCTGGGAATCAAACCCAGGACCTTCTTGCTGTGAGGCAGAAGTGCTAACCACTACGCCACCGTGCAGCCATTATGATGTCATCCTTTCGAATCCTGATTATTGGGGCATCTTTAGAGTAGTCTGACTGGAAAACATATTGGACGTGGTTATAGAATTTGACCAAGATTTTATTGAGATAGTCTTCGTGTACACAGGAATACCTTTTACAGATCTGCACAACCTTACGAAATAAACGGAGCTCCACCAACGATAACCAGCAATTACCCGAAAACATCAGATGTTTTATGATTCACATCATCTTGCGATACTCGCCCATTTACCAGTAAAACGCAAACAAAAGCTACACCTTTACCCAACACAAATATTTAGTCGGTTCTAGTTAAGCAGGTCGCCCTTTATGGACTACGCTGGAAAACGATCCGTTACAAATCATTCCTTTAAAAATAAAAAGAGACAAGACAGTGCTGTATTTATTAAGCTCATCGATAGCAAATGTTTATTTCCAGATGTGGGTTTCAGCCGGGCTGCAAAGGAGAGTCTCAGTAACAGGGAGAGGTGGGCGGGATGCTCTGGAAACCGCGCACACACACCACACTACAACACTGTGCGGTTAAACACACTCCTCACACACTCAGCTTGGAAACGGGGCGGGGGAGGAGGGGCACCAGTGCACGAAAGAAAGAGAGGGTGGAAAAACAGATTGCAATACATTTAAAAATAGTCATTAAAAAAAAAAAAAAAAAAAAAAAAAAAAACCGAGGGCGGGGGGGCGGGGCTTGTGACCCGGCTGAGTGCGGAGATAGTGAATGTCCAGCTCTCCTATTACATTAGTTTGCCTCGTCCTTTGAAGCCTCATCAAAATTCTCCACAAGATCTGCAAACAAAAGAAAGGAACAAGATGAGACTTTACTCGGCATGCGTGAGACACACCGTGCCGAAAAAATGTTCAGCTTCCACTCAAATGTGACATCATCAGCGCCCTGTGAGAATCGCAACATACCCTGAATTCATTCATTACAACCAACTTCACCGTGTATGAACATGAGATCACGGTTAAGCTTGAACTCTTTCAAAGAAGGTTCCAGTATAACCAGCTTTCGGCGCTCAAAATCCACCATTTTAACTGGAGTCCCAATTAACCTGCTTTACATTCCGCTTATCAACTCGTTTCATTTTCCTGCCACACAATGTTGCTGAGCCTTGACCCGACCAATTGGAGCAATCTCGGATCATAACGCGACCTTAAGACGTTTTTGCAGTGGCCAATATGCATCACATCCTGCACTTCCCCTCTTACCCGGACACGTCCATCTCTCTGGAACAAGGTAAACAGGGACTCGCGTCACAACCTTTTTCCTTTACTGCCCCAGTCTGATCTTTACAACATCCGGCAAAACTGATGCCTTTGATTTTTCTCACCAACAAGTGGTTCTGTCATGACCTCACAGCTGTTCAGTCCCAATCCTGTGTTAAAACACATTCGCAGCCCCAGTGCATCATGGGGGGAAAAAATAGCAGGGGTGTGACTCTTTACTCACCTCTAAATTGCTAGGAGTGTGAATTACGCCCACTTGAATCATAGCCCTTAAATTTGTGAGGAGCTCAGCCAAGTCTGACGGACGAGCTGCACGAGTGTTTCTACTCTGAAATGCAGTGACTGTAAATCAGTGGGCAGCTCGGCCTCTGCTGGGCCAGTTGTTTATGAGCTACATCTCCTGCATGAGCGGCACTCACGTCTGCAAGCAAGTAACGCAAATGCGGACGTGATTAGAAATGCACCATTAACCAATCACGGTGTTCGTTGTGAAAAAGAGGATTGTGGTGATGAGTATTTGGACGAAGCCGTGTCTGTGTTGCAAAAATCAGCTTCGGGATTGTCGTGGGGGAAAACACGGTTAGTAAACGCAGGGAGCACCATTTTTTTTTGCTTCCCTTAATCTAGTTTCAGGAGCATGATGGGGCACGAGCACATCCTTTAAAAAGCCGTGAGCGCCACTGCCGATTTTGTTCATGATTTACGAGTAACCAGAGTAACTCCGCCTACTTGGGTTGCTGGCTACCTTATCCAACCCTACTTAATAGGGTATTTTCTTAATGAAGCCCAATAACTTTCTCATTCTGAAACGGATATTGTTTCCATAACTAGACGGTATATAACAGTTGATTAAGAAATGAGAAGCTACCCACTGCATCAGTTTGGGTTACATAACATTCCCAGCGGACACATCACTGCAATAATCATCAATTTAAAGGCTCCTGTCGGTTTATTGATTTAAATCCAGATGGCGACTATTTGGGCTGGCAATGTAGTCATGATTTCCTAAAGTTGGGACATTCCGGACGTATGCAAAACACAAACCATTTTTTTCTCGTCATCTTATTCAGTGATGCTCACAAAAAGATTATTTCTCTCATTAAAAACTCAAAAGATTGTGCCAAATGTTACTGATCATTTCACCACATACGCACAATGCTCAGTGTTTTGCTAAGATTTATTTTTATTAGAACTACAGCAGCCTGTATTCAAAATAAGGACTTTAAAAACAAAAAACAAACAAACAAACAAACATATACCAACCTGGAACATCATCATCATCTTCCTCTCCTGCTGCCACCGGTGCTTTTCCCTCACCAGCTGTAATAATAATAAAAAGGTCATGTCACAACAGAATATTAATAAACACATTGGTTTTAGACCACAAGTCGATTAAATACTGAATATATATCTGCCAGAAGACTCTCACCTTATGATAAAATTTTTTAAAGGGGCAGTGTCATAGAGGCATGAATAAAATTGTTTAAATATCATGGTGTTCACGGGACAATCATTCACATAAAATCATTTGGTTTTTTTTAAAGAAAACCCCGGACATGAATTGGATGCGTACATTAGTTTGGGGTTCTCAACACGATCTCACTTCAACAGCATTTTAAAGGTTTATGCTGCTCCACAGTTTCTTCCACTGCACACTGGGCTAAAAAACTTAATTCTCTTCGATTTTCAAGTTGAAAGGTTATTTAACAAACAAGAGTCGGGTATGACGTCCATAGCATATTTCGACTACTTTTAGCAAATAAAATTTGGGTAAAGATCACAACAACTTTAAATGCAGCCGTCTTGTAGAAAAAGCCCAAGTTAAACCCATCACATGGCCGTACACAAGCCTTTCTTCAGACAGCACACACAAGAATAAAACAGGACCAAAAATAAGACTATCTGGGTCACCGCAAACAAAAATGGACAAGGTTTATAGTGAGTAAAAATGTACCTTTCACACTTCTGTAAAAATATTAATCATAATCGACCTTATAATTAATCTATGTTACAGATAAAACGTAACAGTCTTCAGCCAGATTTTAGAAACAGTAACACTGAAACCTTCATTGTCCACTTAAAGCACAAGTATTCCTCTTAAAGCAGCCCACACCACAGTTATTAAACAATCAGCTTGGTCACAGCACTCTCTGGTGTAGTAGATACCCTTGTAGCACACATTATACAAAACAACAACATCATCATGCATTATACACAACAACGACACATACACTGTCTGACCAAAAAACATTCCACACAATTTCCTCACTATTATTCCGTTTAATGAGTACAGATGCTCCCCAACTTACGTTTTAGTTCGGTTTGGGACGGCCGAACGCAACGTGAAAAAAACCAAAAACAAAACAAAACGCAAGTTGTTACTGCATGTTCGTATGACGCTCATACTGTACCATACATCCATAAATACCATTACTGTATCTCAAAACACCCCTAAATCAATTATTATAAACATAACATTGTAAAATAATATCAAATACATCAAATAATAACATTAATTTCAAATAAATTAAATTCAAACAAAATAATTTCAAATAGAAATTCTAATCAAATTCACTCATCAAATACAGTATCAAATATGACCTTTAACATTCTCTATGATGCGATCTTTCTGCCTGTAAATGGTTCTGATGGTCGACGGATGGTCATTTTACATGAAGCTGACTCGAGGCACTTTACATGAAGCTTAAAACAGCCAAACACTACTTCCAATATGTGAGGCGCTCCACCAAAAGTAGTTCACTTGCTTGTGCTTTAGACAAAACGCGGGTTATCTGGACTTCCGGTCTTTCAAGGGCGCCGTTGAATACTTGTTTAGTACTCAGCCTGCACTGATGTGAATCACCAGCAGAGCAGACAGTTCTCTTTCTTTTCTGGATTCAGGTTTTCATTCATTTTACAACTCTCTTTGCTTAACCGAGTATGCATGGTAGATTGCGCCGATCCGAGCAGATAGTTAATTCAGTCCTGGGAAAACCGGAAATTCTGGCATATGCTGGAAAACCTGCACCCGTGCTAGTAGGCTTACGCTTCTGACCAACCATATTTGCTTAGGGTTACAAAAGTCCACAAAAACAGTGTAAACACAAAGATCACAGAGACAACGTCTAAACACAAAACCACTTTAAACATGATACGCTTAAAAGGCAGAAAATCCTGAGTACATGTTGGTTATTTACTCCTGAATAATTAATGCACCTTATCATGATGGCACACAAGTAACACACTCGGCTGAATTTAAGATCTGGCTTGGTCAGCTGGTAAACTCAAGGTGGATAAAAGTGAAACATCACCCTGCTGTTAATATTACAAACGCTGGTGAGTAAAACTGTGCACCTTGTTTGGGAAGAGCCTCAGCGAGCTTTCGCAGACTGGTCAGGCTGTCGGCACCAAGCTGATTGAGGATAGACGGCAGCATCTCTGTTAGCTGCTTGGTCTCGGCGTGGCCTGTGATGGTGAAGGTGTTGGCTGCCAGTGAAGCCTGCACTTTTGGGTTGTTAAAATGGATCACTGTTCCCTGGTTTGTAAACATGTTGACCTGAAAAATCAGAGCATCGTGCATCCATGAACATCAGGAACAGCGGTTACACAACTAGCTTGATGCAAAAGAAACAGACAAAACATAAGCATTACATTTATCAACAGTATCAGCCTCACAAACCAATGGTCCATATGTGCGACACATAACGTACGGGTATCAGTAGCATGTGACTTGTATTACATTATTCACCTCGATTGTCAATGGTTTTTATGTTATGGTTGATTGGTGTGCATGGCAGCACAGCCCTGTGAAAAATGGATCAAAACAGAGTCGAATATAAAGAAGAGACATGCACCTCCTCTATGCCAGAGATGTTATTGACGCCCAACTTTTTCAGAGAAAACTGAAGTTTCTTGTCATCTGCAGTAGCAGTTCTGTGTACAACCTTCTTCTTTCTGCGTGCAGTGCCCTGTGACAAGAAAACCAAAACAAGGTCAGACAATAAAAACCTATTGTTCAATACAGTAATTGAACATTTTTAGAAGCATTGTGTTCCACTGCTTAAAATCTGTAAATAAAATAGAAAGTTGTGACTTGTAGCAGTTACGTGGCTGTAAAAACCTTCATCCAATCATTTGTCCTGAATAGAAAGTCTATCTGCCGTCTACCTACACACACTGGTGGTACACTGGAGTGGCTCAGTGGTTCAGGCTCTGGGTTACTGCTCCAAAGGTTGTGTGGTTTCATCCCAGTACAACCATAATGCCACTAAGCCTCGTCACTCAGCCACGCAAAAATAAATAAATTAATAAATAAATAACATGAAAGGCTTGAAATAAGAATAAGTGCAGTTGCCAAATGCACAAATGCATACATGTAAATTGATGTCATTATATTTGACGGAAGGCTAATACGAAACGTGAGCAACTTTAGTGACAGTCACCTGCCAATAGCCAAGTTCATTTTTTTTTTTTTTTTTTTTTACATTTCTTTGATGCGATTTGTTATTTTCTGACAAACAAAATACAAAACCCAGCTGGATATCACGAGCTCATCTGCCATCAAGAGGCAGGCAGTGTGTGCGACAGCTCAGTGGGATCCTTCAATTGTATTCTTAAAATTAAAATAAATAAATAAATAAATAAATACGGCTCATTTTGAGTTTCTCCAAAAATACCAGCTAGCTAACTACAAGAACCAAATTCAAATAAATCTTACCTTTCCACCGATGCGGACCTGTGCTTGCAGTTTGGCTAATTTTTCCTGGTTCATTATTGTCTCTTTCATCTGAAACAAAAAGAATTGTATCAGGGTTTACTTTTTTGTACTGTGAAGCCATTTACATGTAAACATATCCCTCTATCCCATGAATGTAAAGACACTGCTTCAGATGAAAAATTAAGACCTGTTCTGCTTTTTGTACAGCTGCTACATACACATAAATCTTTGTATTTTTTCTGACATGCAAGTGTGTGGCTACTGCTGTGAATAGCCAGGAGTTTTAATACTTGAAAATTTTCCATAGGAATTAAAGGAATAAACTGGAAACTTGCAGGTAAGCCTGTATCAGAACTTAACTGCAGTTGATTGGGAGGAAAAAAATTCTTCAGCACGATCAGTTTAATGCAAACTGACTTGAATTTCTAGCCTCATTCTTCACCTCCATGCACATGACTTACTGCGGATCCGCTGGGGTCACAACTCTGCACACTGTACCTTCCTACAACATCAGTGTACTGACAACTTCTACAATCCTTCACAATACAGGAGGTCTGTTTAAACCGCATTTGTAACGGCGCTCTTATTATTATTATTGGAGTAAATATGAAGACCAGTGTTTGAGTTAAACTTATGCAGAATAAAACTTCTATTTAAAATGTTTGCACGCTTGCCTACTTAAGTGGGTGTAGCAGTTAGTGTACATTACCATGAGTGTTTTTGTTTCGCTGTTGGTGGTTTAACTTTAAAAGAAAATGGTGGCAATACAGCAGAGCACCACTATTAACCCTATACCAGAATCCCACACAATAATCATTCTTAAACTGTCAAACCGAATATTAAAATGCCCACAACTGAGATTCATTCCATAATATACTTATACCTACATTAAACTTTAGAGTATTTAAAAATACTAGTATACAAGCTACTAGAATAGAAACAATACAAGCTCTTGAATAGTCCGTGTTACAGCCAGAACTATTATTTGCAACTAGGCCACACTTTCTGACCAATCAGATTTAAAAATGCAGCCATGCTGTGGTATAAGGCAGGGTCCCCAACCACCAATTGGTACCAGTCCGCAGAAGAAATAATTCATTATTTCAGGTTTTTTTATTATCGGAGTCTGAACGATCCTTAGTTTCAATTTTTTTTTTACATTTTGAAAAATGACCGGATTCTCTCGGTTACATGTCGGTCATTTGAACGCTAAAATGTAACCCACAAGGGGACGGCACATGAACAGATGCGAGTCAGACATGTATTAAACAATAGCGGGGATTTTGGGTGAGACTGAGTCTTCATTCTCCCAGCTGGTGCACCCTCACCTGTGGGTTTTTATTTTTTGAGAAGTTCAAGCTCTACTTCCCAACCAATTTTACTTTAGCTGTTGAAAAATAACATTCAAGGAGTGCTTACTATTATTATTAATCATAATAATAATAATAAATATAAATAGATTATATTCACAATAAAAACGACCCCCCCCCCCAAAAAAAAAAAAAAAAAACTACACACTACATACTACACAAGAAACCTTTCTCTTCAGATTAAAGTAAAACCATCAAATGAATCTTGCTATCAGTGCAGCTAACTGGGTTATCAAAGACGGGCCATGTCTCTCACTGTCAATGGTGCGAGGTTCATGTAAAACAACCATTGCGGACTTTCGTAAAGAGTAGCTGCAAAGCCGTCAGCGTGTTTGTCCCTTGCAAAAGGGCTGTGTCAGGAAGGGCATCCGATGTAAAAACCTATGCAAAATCAAATGTGAGAATCATTCGCTGTGGCGACCCCTGATTAAAAAAAAAGGGGGGGGGGACACACAAAAGGAAATCTCGTGTGTGTGTGTGTGTGTGTGTAGCTTGCTTCATTGCCATGGGATAAGCAAATTATTGCATCATTATCATTAATGTCCCTATCTACTTTGATAATATTTTGAATGAATAATAAGCCAATTACAGAATTTGGCTTTCATATATGGGATATTTTTCAATTCGATGACAATCCCTTGAACAAATAATTCTTTATAACATATTTAACCTCGTTCAATAATTGTTTATTACCCAAAATCATAAACTGGGAGCAAAGCCTGAAGGAAACCAGGAAAAATACACCACACAATTGTTTGGGCTCTTCTCATGTCCCTGTATCATTTACTAAAAATTATTCACTTCAAGCTTTAAGTATACGACAAACATCTACCCCATTTCATCTCCAGGTCTATTTAACAATATCCAACTCGACTTCTGGTGAATAATTGTTATACATGAACAAGCACATCCACATCATTCCAGAGGTTATGTAAGGAAAGCTGTACATCAAACCCATTATCACGAAATACACACAGGACTCAGAAACAAAGCTGGAGGGTCTTGAATCACCTTCAAAACTAAATTAACATCAAACTTAAAAGCTTATACACAGTTCATGTCTACATATATTAACACTGGTTCACCCATTTTCATGTTGAATATTTTTAAAACAGCCAATTATGCCACATCCAGGCAACTTTGTAATGTGAAAAGTCGCACGATCGTTCCAAGTTTCTGTCCATAACTCAGGGCTAGTTTGCATGAGTATCTACGTATGAGCAAACTTGTAAGAAAAATGTATGTAAACGTAAGCATGTATGATTTGTATGTGCCAACGTTTAACTCAGGGATTCAGTAGCTTATATTTGATTTGTTAGTTTAAGTACTGTATACTTTTATTTTTGCCATTAACTTGCATTATATGAACTGAAATTCACCTAACCTTTCAATTTCACAACGAAACAGCTGCCTTTTCAAACTGGATAATGCAACCTATCAAGTGTGTTTTAGCAGCATCGAAACTGTACGTAAAAAACACTCGACAATGAAAAAATATGCATATTCATATGTGAAAGGAGAGTTTAAAAGGCTCGCCTGTCATTACATTTTAAGGGTTTAATTTCTCATTAATGTCTGGTTTCCTGGATGTTATGCGTCTATGACATGGCGAATAAATTAATACTTTTGTTTGCTAAAGTTACACAGAAACAACACTGCTGAAAGTTGAAACCGACCAATCAGAACCAAGCATGGAACTGTGATACTGTTAAAGCAGATAACAGACGCCTGACACTATATTAGCATTATTGTAGAGCCACTAAAATGAGATCGCCTTCATAAATTCGTTGGTAAATTTAAGACAATAAGCACTTGTTGACAAATACCTGATGTTTGAAAGGAATGGGAACACCTTAATGTTCTGTTGTTTAAGGCCCAAATGATTTGCTAATCTGCACAACGGACGGCACCATGCCTTTCTGAGCACACTTCAGCTTATTTCCCTTAAGAGTTAGCAGCCCAGTGAACAGCTCGGCTAAGTTCAGGTCCATGTGCTACACTTCCCAGCAGACCACGCGAGGTTGTGACCGCGAGACAGCACCGTGCTGAGGAGTTGAAGGGGTGCGGCCTATACAGCCACAAAGTGAAAAAGTTTAGCATTCACGGCTAATGCTAACTCACGGCTTCATCTCATGTGGAAACCGGTTAAACAACCAACTCATCACTTTAATTCATATTCAAATCAAATTAATTCAAATTCCATTTTAATGACAATAAAAAAAGTGCTGACTTCATTCAGAAGATAAGCGTGAACGGAGAGATGTTGTTAGCATTGCAGCTAAGGTCTCACACAAAGCTTTAAAAATATAAAATATTCACGTTATAATAAATTGCCTCACAATTATTGTGAGGGCAAAAAGCAGACAATACGCTTGATAAGTTTTAAATATACAAACAACTGATAAATGAACTCATCCTAATTCTAGCCTTGAATGCGGTTCTTTAGGGCCTGTCACTCCACCAGGCTCCCGGTCCAGAATTCCGTACCAATTGTGAATATTTCCACTGAAGCTCTTATCAAAATTACTTCTGACCTGGTGAACCGGACACTTAATTTACCTTGAGCCTTGGAGCTGGAAGTGTCTGTGCAGGAAAAAGAGTATTTTAGAGCTCCTGACTGACCTGCACGCTTAGCAGCAAACACACGCGGAGAGCAAAATGGAAGCGAGAGAGAAGGGGGCGGAAGTGACGTCATATTTGAAATGCACCACAGTGTGATGAAAAAGTAGAAGCCATTTTTTTAGAGGGGGCACTTTCTCTAAATAATTTACTGACTGTACATCCATTATGTCTATTTATTTATTTATTTATATATTTTTGATTTTCGGTCACACCATAAAACTGGTTTTTATTATTTTTCAAGATTCAAGATTTTTATTTGCCATTTGTGCTTTTACACAGGAATTCTTGTGCGGTCGTGCAAAGAGTCAAGTGATGAAAAAAACAATAAGGCTCAAATCAGCAGAAATACATACTTCAATAGAATAAATACATAAATCCTATGTTTAAAACCACCGTACACAGGCCCAGTAAATAATAATAATAATAATAATAATAAACAATAACAACAACAATAATAATAATAATAATCACAGTTCATTTTCTGTAACCACTTAATCCTAATTAGGGTCGCAGGGAGGCTGGCGCCCATCCCAACCGACTCCGGGCGAGGCCAGAGTACACCCTGGACAGCTTGCCAGGCCATCGCAGGGTGGAAACACGCTGACGGCTTTGCAGCCTCCTCTTATTGAAAGTCAGCAATGGTCCGTTTACATGCCTCACACCAGCGACAGTGAAATAAAAATAAATATGATAATGATAATAAGAATAGGGCGGCAGTGGTGGTCTAGTGGTAGGGCGCAGGATCGCTGATCCTAAGGTTGGAGGTTTGAGTCCCCACATGGTTGTCACTGTCCCCCCCCAGTGCAGCTAACTGGGTTATCAAAGGCAGGCCGTGAGAAATGTCTCTCACTGTCTATAGTGAGAGGTATGTAAAAGAACCATTGCTGACTTTCGTAAAGAGTAGCTGCAAAGCCGTCAGCGTGTTTCTGTCCCTTGCTAAAAGGGTTGTGACAGGAAGGGCTTCTTCTTCTTTTCCTTTCGGCTGTTCCCTTCAGGGGTCGCCACAGCAAATGATCTGCCTCCATCTCTCCCTATCCTCTGCACCTTCTACTCTTACTCCAACGACCTTCATGTCCACCTTCACCGCATCCATAAATCTTCTCTTTGGTCTTCCTCTGGGCCTTTTGCCTGGTAGTTCCAACCTCAGCATCCTACGACCAATATACTCACTATCCCTCCTCTGTACATGTCCAAACCATCTCAATCTAGCCTCTCTGACTTTGTCTCCAAAACATCTAACATGTGCTGTCCCTCTGATGTACTCATTTCTGATCCTATCCATCCTCGTTACTCCCAAAGAGAACCTCAACATTTTCATCTCTGCTACCTCCAACTCTGACTCCTGTCTTTTCCCCAGGGCCACTGTCTCTAAACCATACAACATTGCTGACCTCATCCCCGTCTTGTACACTTTTCCCTTCATTCTTGCCGATACTCTCCTATCACACATCAGACCGGACACTTTTCTCCATCCATTCCAACCTGCCTGCACGCGCTTCTTCACCTCTTTTCCACACTCTCCATTGCTCTGGATTGTTGAGCCTAAGTACTTAAAATCCTCCACCTTCTTTATCTCTGCCCCCTGTAACCTCAAAGTTCCTCTTGGGTCCTTGTCGTTCACACACATGTATTCTGTCTTACTAAGACTAACCTTCAATCCCCTCCTTTCCAGGGCATACCTCCACCTCTCTAGATTTTCCTCCACTTGGTCTCTGCTCTCACTACAGATCACTATGTCATCTGCAAACATCATAGTCCATGGAGATTCTTGTCTAACCTCGTCTGTTAGCCTGTCCATCACCATAGCAAACAAGAAGGGGCTGAGAGCTGACCCTTGATGCAGTCCCACCTCCACCTTGAACTCTTCTGTCACACCGACAGCACACCTCACCACTGTGTTACATCTCTCATACATGTCCTGCACCACTCTAACATACTTCTCTGTCACTCCAGACTTCCTCATACAATACCACAGTTCTTCTCTCGGCACCCTGTCATATGCTTTCTCCAGATCCACAAAGGCACAATGCAGCTCCTTCTGACCTTCTCTGTACTTCTCTATTAACATCCTCAAAGCAAACACTGCATCTGTGGTGCTCTTTCTTGGCATGAAACCAAACTGTTGTTCACAAATGCTGACCTCTGCCCTTAGTCTTGCTTCCACTATTCTTTCCCATAGCTTCATTGTATGGCTCATCAACTTTATCCCTCTGTAGTTGCCACAACTCTGTACATCTCCCTTGTTCTTAAAAATGGGCACAAGCACACTTCTCCTCCATTCCTCTGGCATCTGCTCACTTTCTAAGACCTTGTTGAATATTCTTGTCAGAAAATCTACTGCTACCTCCCCTAGATACTTCCATACCTCAACTGGTCTGTCATCAGGGCCAACTGCCTTTCCACTCTTCATCCTCTTCAATGCCCTCCTCACTTTTCCCTTACTAATCTTTGCTACTTCCTGCTCCTCAACGGTCACCCCTTCTACTCTTTTTTTCTCTCTCATTTTCCTCATTCATCAGCTCTTCAAAGTACTCTTTCCATCTTCCCAGCACACTTCTGTCATCACTCAATACATTTCCCTCTCTGTCCTTTATCACTCTAACTTGCTGCATGTCTTTCCCATCTCTATTTCTCTGCTGTGCTAACCTGTATAGATCATTTTCTCCCTCCTTACTGTTCAACCTATCATACAAGTCATCATACGCCCTCTGTTTGGCCTTTGACACTGCTACCTTCGCCTTACGCTGTGTCTCCCTGTACTCCTGTTTACTCTCTTCGGTCCTCTCAATGTCCCACTTCTTCTTGGCTAACCTCTTCTTTTGTACACACTCCTGCACTTCCTCATTCCACCACCAAGTTTCCTTATCTACTTTCCTTCCAGAGGACACACCAAGTACTCTCCTACCGGTCTCCCTGATCACATTGGCTGTGGTTGTCCAGTCCTCTGGAAGCACTTCCTGACTACCCAAAGCCTGTTTCAACTCCTCCTTGAAGACAACACGACACTCTTCCTTTTTCAGCTTCCACCACTTTGTCTTCTGCTCTGCCTTTGCCTTCTTCACCTTCCTCACCATCAGCATCATCCTGCACACCACCATCCTATGCTGTTTGGCAACACTCTCACCCACTACTACTTTGCAGTCACTGACTTCCTTCAAATTACATCGCCTACACAAGCTGTAGTCTACCTGTGTGCTCTTACCTCCGCTTTCATAAGTCACCCTATGCTTCTGTTTCTTCTTGAAGAAAGTATTCACCACAGCCATTTCCATCCTTTTTGCAAAATCGATCAACATCTGTCCTTCTGTGTTCCTGTCCTGGATACCAAACCTGCCCATCACTTCCTCGTCCCCTCTGTTGCCTGCACCAACATGTCCATTGAAGTCTGCTCCAATGACCACTCTTTCACCTCTGGGGGTACTCTGCATCACTTCATCTAACTCACTCCAGAATCTCTCCTTCTCTTCTAGCTTACATCCTGCCTGTGGGGCATAAGCACTAACAACATTGACCATCACGCCTTCAATTTCTAACTTGAGACTCATCACTCTGTCTGACACTCTTTTCACTTCTAGAACATTCCTGACAAACCCCTCCTTCAAGATGACTCCTACTCCATTTCTCTTCCCATCCACACCATTATAAAACAGTTTAAACCCTGCTCCTAAGTTTCTAGCCTTTCTACCTTTCCACCTTGTCTCCTGAACACACAGTATGTCCACCTTCCTCCTCTGCATCATGTCAGCCAGCTCCCTATCTTTTCCTTGCATAGTTCCAACATTCAAAGTCCCTACTCTCAGTCCTCGGCTCACGCATTTCCTCTTCTCTCTCTGCCTACAGACACGCCTCCCGCCTCTCCTTCTTCGACGTCTTCGACCATCAGTAGTCCAATTTCCATCAACACCCTGTTGGTTGACAGCACTGATGGCGGTTGTTGTTAACCTGGGCCTCGACCGATCCGGTATGAATTCTGTATTGATCATTTGCATTTTTAAATGTGGCAGAAGTTTTATGCCGGATGCCCTTCCCGTCGCAACCCTCTGCATTTATCCAGGCTTGGGACCGGCATAAGGGGGAGAGACACTGGTTAGTGCCCCCCCCCGCCTCATGGCTGCATTTTGTGACAGGAAGGGCATCTGACGTAAAAAAAAAAAAAAAAAAAAAAACTATGCCAAATCAAATGTGCGAATCAGATGATTCGCTGTGGCGACCCCTGAGAAAAGGGAAAAGCTGAAAAGAAAAGAAGATGATAATAATAATGATAATGCAACAAATAAGTAAGTCAGTAGATACAACAACAAATTATATTGCACTAAATTATATTATATACAGTATTATATATATAGATATATATATAATAGTGGTGGTCTAGTGGTATAGGGCGCTGGATCGCTGATCCAAAGGTTGGGGGTTCAAGTCCCACTCGCCACAAGGTTGTCACTGTCCCCCCCAGTGCAGCTAACTGGGTTATCAAAGGCGGGCCATGTCTCTCACTGTCTATGGTGTGAGGCATGTAAAAGAACCATTGCTGACTTTCGTAAAGAGTAGCTGCAAAGTCGTCAGCGTGTTTCTGTCCCTTGCTAAAAAGGGTTGTGACAGGAAGGGCATCCGACGTAAAAAAAAAACCTCTGCCAAAATCAACCGTGCGAATCAGATGATTCGCTATGACGACTCCTGAGTAAAAGGGAAAAAGCCGAAAGGAAGACAGACATATATATATATATATATATATATATATATATATATATATATATATATATATATATCACATTAAGCTCATCATTTTGTTTGGCCTGAGAGTCTCACTGCTGCAGAAAAAAAAAATCTGTTCAAGAAACGTGTTCTGTGTGTGACAATACTGTCCGCACTTTTGTGCCTGAGGTTGTATATGCAGTGTTTGTGTTTAAGCAGGGAGTGAGTTGGATGTCATGTGTCTCTGATGATCCGCTCTATTCTTTTATGACATCGCTGTGTGTAAATTGTGTTCATGGAAGGAAGATCAGTCCCAAGAATCCTCTCTGCCGTCTTTTTATGACTCCTTGTAGAGCCTTGCTCTCTGCCTGAGTGGTGTTGCCGTACCACACAGTGACGCCTGTAGTGAGGATGTTCTCAATCAACCTTTTGTAGACCTGGGTGAGAGGGCGACAGTGCAGGCCAGCTTTCCTGAGCAGCCTGTTAAAGTGGCGTCTCTGCTCGGCTTTTTTCACTATGGCTATAGTGTTCAAAGTCCAGTTTAGATCCGATGTTATTTGTAGTCCCATGAATCTACAACTGTCAGCCCTCTCCATCTCAGTCCCCTTGATGAAGAGTGGTTGCAGGAGGGTGGATATTTTGTTCCACATACTGTTATGTTCACAATTTTTTTTACTTCTCAGATTCCCAGAAGAGATAGCAGTTACTTCCATGCGTCCAGATATGCCGCTACTGTCTCGAGAACTAAAAGCCCTCCACATAGTAGAGCTCGCTGGATCACTGATCTTAAGGTTGTGGGTTCAAGCCCCACCATCTACAGGTTGTCACTGTCTTCCCAGTGCAGCTAACTGGATTATCAAAGGCTGGCCATGTCCCTCACTGTCTCTGGTGGGAGATTCATGTAAAAGAACCATTGCTGACTTTCGGCGAGAGTAGCTGCATAGCCGTCAGTATGTGTAGATGGGGGGCAGTGGTAGCCCTAGTGGTATAGGGCGCTGGGTCACTGATCCTAAGGTTGGGTGTTCGAGACGCACTCTCCACAAGGTTGTCACTGTCCCCCCAGTGCAACTAAATGGGTTATCAAAGGCTGGCCATGTCTCTTACTGTCCATGGTGAGAGGTTCATGTAAAAGACCCATTGCTGATTTTCGACAAGAGTAGCTGCAAAGCCGTCAGCGTGTTTCTGCCCTATAATAGCCTGGTGAGATGTTCAGGGTGTACCGTGCCCATGCCCATCGTCAGCTGAGATGGGAGCCAGCTTCTCCGCAATCCTAATTAGCTGTTCAGAAAATGAATGAATGTATGAAATGTATGATAATAGGCACTAATTAGTGTCCCCACCTTAATAATATTTTGTAGCCTAAACCAACAACTTGAATCAGCTTTTATTTCCCTTATTAGGACTGTCAGAATCAAAATTCTTTCATAATAATCATAATTTGAAAAATTATTAAAATCGATTGCTCTGATTCTGACTCTGGGTTGAGTTGTCGATTTTAGCTCGAAGTATTGAAGTTTAATGGTCGGATAAAAGCAAATATTTTTATACGCCAGACAATATTGAATGCTTATCAACACTATCCTCGACAACTTGTGCCGTAATGTAGAAAAATAAAGTAATGTTGCCGACGACACGATGGAACACAATCAACACGATAACAAACTACATTAACAACCGCCTGCTACCGTCCAATGTAACCTATGCTCACGATCATTTGCCACGAATCACAAGAAAAATACTCATCTCAAAACACCTGTAGAAAAGATCTTGGATCTTTACATCCTCATCAACAGCTCTCAGGCCAGCAAAGTCAGCAAACACCGAGTAACTCAAATAGAGACAACACCATCTTCTTACAAAGTTAACAATCGCCACAAATCTGGGGCCATTTGACAAAAGACGACGTTCACAATACTATCAACCAAATTGTATTCTGGCGACACAATCTAGTTATGCTACCAAGTGGAGCAGCAGGAAAGAAGTTTGTTATTGAAATCACTAAATGGATTGACTATTGGAACAAAGACTCCCTCGCTTTTAAAGACATCTCTTGGAAAGTAGTAATGGTCATGCCTGCCCTACTTTTACAGAAGGTAAGGGAAAGTCCTTTGGGCTTTTTACACCCGAGCCCAGTGGCTCGTCAGGCCGACGCTTATCCCCGGTTTCCGTAGCGTCAAGCGACTAGGAGTTCAACTCCTCCTGGATGGGACGCTAGTCCATCACAAGTTACCTTCCCAGTATATTTTTACTGGTACCCATTTATACTGCTGGGTGAACAGAGGCACACTTGTGGTTAAGACCTTGCCCAGGGGTCTTAGCACATTGGGGGGGTGGGGGTTAACTGGGATTTGAACACACAACCTCCGGATCATGAGCCCAGCACCCTACTCACTACACCACCGGCCCCACTACTTTTTCCAGAAACCAGCATTTAAATCAACCTTGAAGGAACACTCTCAATGCCTGGCACGACGTTTGACACAATGGGAGAATGGTGATCTAACTGCTTTACTCCCAGAAGCATGCACAATCCTTGACAAGCTAAATCAAAGTTTAATGGTATTAGTGAGGAGCGGTTGGTGAAAACCTTTGCTAAGCTAGTGCTCGAAGGGAAAATAAAGGCAGCAATGAAGCTTCTTGACCAAGAGAGTAGTAAGGGAGTTCTTCCATTATCTCAAACTACCCTAAACGAATTACTACAGAAACATGCCAATGCGTCTGAAGCAAAAACATTGGTCTTGATGGACGGCCCGATACCCTTTGTCGACCCTGTTCTGTTACAAAGCACCACCGAATCAACCATCCTGAGGGCAGCGCTAAAAACTAAAGGATCAGGTCGACCCTCCGGCCTAGACGCCGACGGATGGAGAAGGATAATCGTCTCAAAAAACTTTTCAACAGCTGGACAAGCGTTTCGAGGTGCACGAGCTACATTTGGACAAAAAGTCAGTACGACAGAGACAGAAGCTATAGTTAAGATGGTAAGAGCTACACAAATTTGGCAGCATGCGTTGCATTTCGATTGAGTCCTCTGGACAAGAACCCAGGAGTCAGACCTATCGATGTTGGTGAAGTGCTGCGGAGGAGGATTGTGGGTAAAGCGATTCTGTCAGCCATTAAGCCCGACATCAGCTCAACAGGAAATCTACAACTCTGTTCTGGACAAGCAATTGGAGGCAAAGCTGCTGTTCATGCTATCAAGGATATCTTTGATGCGCAGTCACCTGATGCAGTGTTGCTTGTGGATGCTGATAATACTTTTAATTCACTTACCATAATCGTGTTGTGCTACTCCACAATATACAATATTTATGTCCACCAATGGCTACGTACCTAAGGAATTGTTATAGCATACCATCTCGCTCATTTGTTCTCGGTGGTACTGAAATCCTGTCATAAGAGGGAACAACGCAAGGTGATCCCCTTGTGATGACAGTGTACGCCATTGGAATAACACTCCTCCTACTCGCTGTTATCAAATCGGATGCTAATGGTGTAAAGCACGTAGCCTTTGCAGACGACTCGAGTGGTTCTGGCTGCATTGATCTCCTTCGTATATGGTGGGACAGCAATAACAACCCAAGGTCCCAAACTCAGATACCATCGAAACGCTATGAAGTCATGACTCATTGTAAAACCAGAAGCAAGAGATAAAGCACAGCAAGTTTTTGCTGACACAGATATCAAAATTACAATGGAAGGTAGAGAATACCTTGAAGGTTTTGTCGGTCGTGAAAGGGGTCAATCCAAACATTTCGAAGGACTTGTCAATAAATGTTGTGATCAACTGATATACTATTGTCCAAAATAGCAAGATCAGAGCCACAAGCTGCTTATGCAGCGTTTACCAGTAACTTTAGATACAAACCGACTTATTATATCAGAATAATCCCAAACATCAAGCAAAGTCTGTCTCGCGAGAGTGGATGAAATCGTAGACAACAATTTTATACCATCAATTACTGCAGGCCATGTTTGTACAACTGACGAGTGTCTGTTGCCAGCCTTATCTGTCAAGAAAGGAGATCTGGCAATACCAATCTTCTCGAATATTTCTGACCTTCAACCTCAAACTCCCGCTTGGCACCACAACAACTTGTTAACCACATCAAGAATCAGGACAACACTGCAGCGATAGATAATGAACAGCTCAAGTGTGCAAGAAAGATCATCATCAGTACCAGAGAGGACGATCATAATACTATATCTGAACAAATCTGTAGGAAGATGACCAAAGAACAACTCAGAGCTCATAACCCAAGTCGGATGAAAGGTGCATCAAGCTGGTTATCTACATTCCCATTGAAGTCAGAACATTTCAACCTGAACAAAAGGGTTTTTCGATGCCTTCACCTTTGGCACCAATGGTCACCTAAATATCTATCAACAATGCGTTCATGTGGCAAGAGGATTGATATAGACCACGCAATGTCTTGTATGAAAGGCAGTTTTATCCACAGACGCCATGTCAACGTCGAGATCTTTTCACATATTTACTTAAAGAAGTCAGTTACGATGTTCAAGTTGAACCACCACTCGAACCATTAACTGGAGAAACATTCCCTGGGAGCACCAATACAACAGAAGAAGCTCCACTAGACATCAGTGCTAGAGGATTTTGGCAGAGGGGCAGTGGGCATTCTATGATGTAAGGTTTTTAAACCCTTTTTCAAAGAGCCACCTGAAACAAAAGCTCAACTTTACCATAAATGAGGACAAGAAGAAGCGTGAATACAATCGTCACATAATAGAGGTTGAACGGGGATCCCTGACACCACTCGTGTTTACACCATACAGAGGTCATGGAAGAGAAATAGAACGATTCATTTCTGAACTCTCGACAAAACTTTGAAAGAATAAACAAATTGACTCAGGTATTATAATGAACT
>CM045740.1:36398224-36400724 GCA_024760905.1 Plotosus lineatus | reverse complement strand
TTTAATTTTAGTTTAATTTTTTCTTTCTCATTAAAACTCACATGCATTTTTATTCATTGTCTGTTTACATCAGGAATAGACTATGTCCATTTTTTTAGCTGTATACTCAGAGTGTAATTTTTTTTGACACAATTTCATTTCCAATAAGAATAAATATTTTTTTTTTTTTTTTTTTTTTTTTTTTACAGAAAAGTTGAACGGAAATTAACTTCTTAATATAACACCAAATCTCCAGAAAAGAGCAAAAAAATTGCAGCCATCTGCTTCAGAGTTTGTGATATTTACGAAAAAAATAAATTTTACAAAATAAAAGCATCCGAACTCCACCTCCCCACACACACACACACACACACACACACATATAGAAATACACACATTGCAACTGTATTTACAATTTTTCAAAAAAGTTTCCAAGTAGCTTCGAGATAATAAAGGTTTAGAAATTTACACACAGATTTGCGTGTGTGTGTGTGTGTGTGTGTGTGTGTGTGCGTGCGTGCGTGTGTGCGTGTGTGTGTGTGTGTGTTTGAATATCACCGATTTCCTTTTCTTCAAAAATTGGATCAAACAAGTTGTTAATTTGTTCTTTCTGTGATCTGATTCTGATTTTCTCAGAAAACAAGGACAAAAACAAACAAATCAAAAATAAAACAGCCTAATGTTTACACTGTGTTTATTTTCACTTACTCAAAAGTATTCAAGGAATTCCTCTGGTCTGCTTTAATAATCTTATGTAAATCTAATGCGATGGTGGTGGTGGTGGTGGGGGGTGTCTTTGTTTATAAATCCCAGAAAAATCACAAGCAGGTGACAAATTATAAGGGAGAGAGAGAGAGAGAGAGAAAAGAAATGTGGTTCTGGGATGTTGTTGTTGGTATTTTGGGGACATTTGGGAGCACTTATTGACTTAAAGACGAGGCCATATCAGGTATGAAGTGATCAGATTGCTCGTGTGATCAGAAACCTGCTCCGAATGGGCGTGTGCTGTTCTCCAGGTGCCAGTGCGCAGCTGCAGCACTCACGGCTTTAATCAGACTGAAGATGATGGGAATCCTGTTCTGGCCGTCGCAATCAATAAATTCTCCGGATGTGAACCAGCACTTTCCTCTCCCATTAAAACACCAATTAGGGAATAAAAATTTGAAAGAGTGATCTGATGCTTTTTCCAGAGACTTCGAGGTCGCAGTTCGTACCCAGGCGCATCAAATGCTGTTGTGGAGGAACCACCGAGACACCGAGACACACCTTTATCCTGCAAGCGTGCACATGGACTGCACCTTTAATAATTGTCCTCAAAAAGAAATCTCGGCTCATTCAACTTCAATTTTACATTTTACAAAAGCATGCGTGGCTCTGAGATGGATGAAGATTTGCCCTTGAAACCAAAAACACCTTCCAGAGACAAAAACATTTACAGATTCGTTTTAAAATTCACATCATAATATTTTATACAGCCACATAAATACATAAATATATAAATACATAAATATATAAATACATAAATACTGTGCACACGGTTAAAATGTATTATATATATATATATATATATATATATATATATATATATATATATATATTTATATATATATATTTATAAATATATATATGAATGAAAGAAGAGATATATATGAAAGAAGATATATATAATATATATATATATATATATATATATATATATATATATATATATATATATATATATATATATAATGCATTTTGAATAAATATAGACTTGTTTTAAATGATATCTGCATTTCATGAGAGTAAAAATAAATGCAATTAAAAACAAACAAACAAACAAACAAAAAATTCTTAGAAACTTATTAAAAACACATCACTCTTAGTTTCCTCCAACATACAGTTTCCATCCGGGATATTGAGTGGATTTCAATATTACTGAATTTATTATAAACTGGTATTTAACCGATCACACACACACACACACACACACACACACACACACACACACACACACACACACACACACACACACACTACAACGAACTGTATTACTTTTTTTTTTATTGTTCTGGCCTTTCCTGTGTTGATATTCGCATTTAAAATGTGAAAGCTGGGCTGATAATAATCGGTTCCGATTAATCGGACTTTTCTTTGTTTCCATTCATTTGCCGTTTTCCTCAGCACCAGTTCGGCCCTCCAAACACTGTTACTGTACAGGAGAGCTGAGGAAAAGCATGAGGAGTTCTGGATCTGATATCCTGGTTCTGTGTGACAGGGATTTGATATTACTGCGGAGCATTATATACCAACAGATCTCAGGACCGAGGAGGGACCGAACCTCAACACATCGGTTCTTTTAATATCGACAGAAGATTGGTTTGTGCACAACGACTTTAAGAAGAAGTGCACATCTCACTCCAGTGTCATCCAATAATCATGCAGCCTCATTGTTGGAGGGGAAAAAAAAAAAAAAAAAAATATATATATATATATATATATATATATATATATATATATATATATATATATATATAAACAT
>CM045740.1:36390724-36393224 GCA_024760905.1 Plotosus lineatus | reverse complement strand
AAATAACATCAACTAATAACATCAACAAATAACATCAATAAATAACATCAACTAATAACATCAACAAAGATCATCAACAAATAACATCAACTAATAACATCAACTAATAACATCAACTAATAACATCAACAAATAACATCAACTAATAACATCAACTAATAACATCAACAAATAACATCAACTAATAACATCAACTAATAACATCAACAAAAAACATCAACAAATAACATCAACTAATAACATCAACAAATAACATCAACAAATAACATCAACAAATAACATCAACTAATAACATCAACAAATAACATCAACTAATAACATCAACAATAACATCAACAAATAACATCAACTAACAACATCAACTAACAACATCAACAAATAACATCAACAAATAACATCAACTAATAACATCAACAAAAAACATCAACTAATAACAACAACAAATAACATCAACTAATAACATCAACAAATAACATCAACTAATAACATCAACAAATAACATCAACTAATAACATCAACAAATAACATCAACTAATAACATCAACAAATAACATCAACTAATAACATCAACAAATAACATCAACAAATAACATCAACTAATAACATCAACTAATAACATCAACTAATAACATCAACAAATAACATCAACTAATAACATCAACTAATAACATCAACAAATATCATCAACGAATAACATCAACAAATAACATCAACTAATAACATCAACTAATAACATCAACTAATAACATCGACAAAAAACATCAACTAATAACATCAACAAATAACATCCACTAATAACATCAACTAATAACATCAACAAATATCATCAACTAATAACATCAACTAATAACATCAACAAATAACATCAACAAATAACATCAACTAATAACATCAACAAAACAACATCAACTAATAACATCAACAAATAACATCAACTAATAACATCAACTAATAACATCAACAAATAACATCAACTAATAACATCAACTAATAACATCAACAAATAACATCAACTAATAACATCGACAAATAACATCAACAAATAACATCAACTAATAACATCAACAAATAACATCAACAAATAACATCAACAAATAACATCAACTAATAACATCAACAAATAACATCAACAAATAACATCAACAAAGATCATCAACTAATAACATCAACAAATAACAACAAATAACATCAACAAATAACATCAACTAATAACATCAACAAATAACATCAACAAATAACATCAACAAATAACATCAACTAATAACATCAACAAAAAACATCAACTAATACCATCCACAAATAACATCAACTAATAACATCAACAAATAACATCAACTAATAACATCAACAAATAACATCAACTAATAACATCAACAAATAACATCAATAAAAAACATCAACAAATAACATCAACTAATAACATCAACAAATAACATCAACTAATAACAATTAATAACATCAACAAATAACATCAACAAATAACATCAACTAATAACATCAACAAATAACATCAAATAACAGCAACTAATAACATCAACAAATAACATCAACTAATAACATAATTAATAACATCAACAAATAACATCAATAAATAACATCAACTAATAACATCAACAAATAACATCAACAAATAACATCAACAAATAACATCAACTAATAACATCAACAAATATCATCAACAAATAACATCAACAAATAACATCAATAAATAACATCAACTAATAACATCAACTAATAACATCAACAAATATCATCAACTAATAACATCAACAAATAACATCAACAAATAACATCAATAAATAACATCAACTAATAACATCAACAAATAACATCAATAATAACATCAACTAATAACATCAACAAATAACATCAACTAATAACATCAACAAATAACATCAACAAATAACATCAACTAACATCAACTAATAACATCAACAAATAACATCAAATAACAGCAACTAATAACATCAACAAATAACATCAACAAATAACATCAACTAATAACATCAACTAATAACATCAACAAATAACATCAACTAATAACATCAACAAATAACATCAACAAATAACATCAACTAATAACATCGACAAATAACATCAACAAATAACATCAACTAATAACATCAACAAATAACATCAACTAATAACATCAACTAATAACATCAACAAATAACATCAACAAAAAACATCAACTAATAACATCAACAAATAACAACAACAAATAACATCAACAAATAACATCAACTAATAACATCAACAAATATCATCAACAAATAACATCAACAAATAACATCAATAAATAACATCAACAAATAACATCAATAAATAACATCAACAAATAACATCAACTAATAACATCAACAAATATCATCAACAAATAACATCAACTAATAACATCAACTAATAACATCAACAAATCATCAACATCAACAAATAAAATCAATAAATAACATCAACAAATAACATCAACTAATAACCTCAACAAATATCATCAACAAAT
>CM045740.1:36328224-36378224 GCA_024760905.1 Plotosus lineatus | reverse complement strand
AGATTTGAACTTGCAATTGCTGGGTTAATAGTCACGAACCTTGTCGATGCACTACTCAGGAGCCCAAATATGATTTGCGAAATCTGAAATTGTCCGTCTTGGTCACAGGTGTCAAACTCAAGGCCTGCAGGACAAATTCGGCTCACCAACTTATTTTATTTGGACAGCAAGACCTTTCAAAAAATATGATTATCGCACATTCTTTGCATCGACCATTACCATAAAACTTAATTCATCATCCTTCCACTAGGTGGCAGCAACCTATTACAAGTATACATCTAGCTATTCATGACTCAGAAAAGACTGCATGCTGGTTATTCGCTGTTTTGGCGTTGTCAGAAAACACAAGTGAATAAAGGAAAAAAAGGATTAATGCTTAAACGAATAATTTTGCCTTTTAGATTTCATGGTTGCCTTTTAGAATAGCTTGTGATATATATGTGTTTGGTTATTATTCAGCTGACGATCACCCTTAAATTTTGTGACGTGGTCCTTTGAAAATGGGCGTTTAATCCTAATTAGGGTCATGAGAAGGCTGGTGTCCATCTCAACCGACTCTGAGTGGAGACAAAGTGCACCCTGGACAAGTTTCCAGGCCATTGCAGGGTTAGAAACACGCCAACAGCTATGTAGCTACTCTTATAGCAATGGTTCTTTTACAACCTCTCACCATAGACAGTGAGAGACATGACCAGCCTTTGATAAGCCGGTTAGCTGCACTGGGGAGGGGCAGTAACAATGCGTTGAGAGTGGAACCCCCGACCTTGGCATCAGTGATCCAGCATCTTATCACCAGGCCAGCACTGCCCTGGTACAGTCACACGAATAGTCAATTTATCAACCAATCAATTGCCATTATTGATAGCAGCAACCCAGCTTGTGGAAGTAAGCAGTTGCGCCAAACACTTGAAATGATGTGTTCAAATTGTACAAGAACAAACAAACAAACAAAGAATATTACTAAGACAGAGTGATGTATGATGTACAATGATCCCTCACCTTTCGCAGTTAATGGGGACCAAGACCCTCCACGAACGCTGAATTTCCGTGAAGTAGGATCAACCCCGCTGACTGATGTATACGCACAAGAATATGTGTATATAATATCAATAAATACATATTCAACACAATAAATGCTTATAATAACAATTCAACATTGAAAAATAATGCGTAAGATGTAAACAAAATATAAATACACCCACGCGGGGCAGTGGTGGTCTAGTGGTATAGGGCGCTGAATCGCTGATCCAAAGGTTGGGGGTTCGATTCCCACTTTCCACAAGGTTGTCACTGTCCCCCCCAGTGCAGCTAACTGGGTTATCACAGGCTGGCCATGTCTCTCACTGTCTATGGTGAGAGGTTCATGTAAAAGAACCATTGTTGACTTTCAACAAGAGTAGCTGCAAAGCCGTCAGCGTGTTTCTGCCCTGCGAAGGCCTGGCGAGCTGTCCAGGGTGTACTCTGCCCTCGCCCGAAGTTGGCTGGGATGGGCGCCAGCCTCCCCGCGACCCTAATTAGGATTAAGCGGTTATAGAAAATGATGAACTGAACACACACACACACACACACACACACAGATGTGCGTCTCACATAGAAATGTCAGTAGTTTAGTTGGGGGGTTTTGGGTTGTTTTTTGTTTTTGTTTGTTTGGGGTTTATTTTGTATAATTGGCCTTGTTTTGTGGCATTTTCCTCAACTTCTATCCTTATTTTTCCTCAAATTTCCTTATTTTTGATTTTTCGATGAATATTTTTGAAGCCGCACGAACTGAAGCACGAAGTAGCGAGGGATCACTGTATATATGTTTTTACTCCATGATGGGAGTGAAGCCGGCTGTGAAGAACGTTAACATACTCCTTGATGGGTTTTTGCTTGACTGAACTGTCGTTAGTGAGCGTACCACTAAGATCTAGGTTTGAATATCCATGATCGTTGTTACTGACACAAACACAGGAGGGATAGAAGTCAGCATGTGTCTTTATTAGCAAACAATCCTCAGTGACTGAGGAAGAAATAGAACGAATATTAACCTATAAATATATTACTTGATCTGAGGAATGTTGGTCATGACGCCAAAGATTTATTTTCTGAACCACTTAATTAAGAAAATTAAAGTAAATTAAAAAAAAAAAAAGAAAATTAGATCATGGGGAGACTGGTGCCCATCTCAGCCGACTCTGGATAAGGGCAGAGTACACTCTGGACCAGTGTTTTCCAACCTTTTTGGGCCAAGGCACACCTTTTACATTAGAAAAATCATGAGGCACACCACGGAACAAAAATGATACTGCCCTCTAGCAGAACAGCACTGTTACTACACGCTAAGTGAAATTGGTTAATCTTCCGCGGCACACCCGATGATTTCTCACGGCACACTAATGTGCCGCGGAACAGGGGTTGGGAGACACTGCTCTGGACAGCTTGTCAGGCCCTCGCAGGACAGAAACATGCTGATGGAATTTCAACGGCAGACTCTTTACAAACAACAGGGGCAGTGGTGGTCTAGTGGTGTAGGGCGCTGGATCGCTGATCCAAAGGTTGGGGGTTCGAGTCCCACTCTCCACAAGGTTGTCACCCTCCCCCCCAGTGCGGCTAACTGGGTTATCAAAGGCGGGCCTTGATAGTGAGGCTCGAACCCTCAACCTGGAGAACATTGACATTGAGAATTGTAGTTCTCAGCCCGTGAGTGGTGATTTCAGCAGGAAATCTTTATATTCACCCAAAATGAACTGAGAATGGAACATAAAACACACCGGCGAGTCCCAAGTGACTGCAAAGCTTCCCACATGATTTAAAATGCTCATAAACTACTTTTTGATTATAAATCCAACTACACTGGAGGGCGTGTTCATTTTATAGCCTAACATACTATACTGTGGATTTGTCATATGTTTGTAGTGCATGTGTGTGTTTTGCTTGTGCTTTGTGTGTGGCTGTCTCATCCTGTGTGGCATATGCAGTCCGTCCCCCCATGTCAGCCTGTTCTATTTCCAAATGTCTTCAGCATCTTTTACTTCTAAAAAAAAAAAAAAAAAAAAAAAATAACACAAAGCAGGAATAAAATCCTTTACTTGTTTTGCACAGCGCTGTCAATCATTCTGAAATGATCACAGGCTGCCTGACTGTTTATCTCTCCTTCACCCTGACTTATTTCCGAGGTGAGGATGGCGTTGACGCAATAACATTGTGTTTCTTCATGCAGCCCAGATGAATGCGGGCTTTTGTTTTCGAAGGCACTGTGTTACAATCTTTCTGACAGGCTTATTGTAAACATCATCGCAAAGCCGCTTTGACTGGAGCGGGATCGCTCTCAAAGTAAAAAAAGATGGCTTTCGATTTGATACTTCCTCCCAAGCCAGCAAGCGTTTCCTATGTGCTGTCACAACATGGCTGAAACTTGGCCGGTAGTTGGAGATCTCGGAGGAGGCTGCAGCTTTGGGGTGGCCGTTCATGTGCTTATGTGCTTGAAGGGTGTAGATTTTAAACAGGTCGCAGTAGGAGGCAGGGCTTGGAAGTACATGTAACTGGATACACATGTGAGAAACTGAGTGGTTATTGGTCTTTCGGATTTCTGTAATGCCAAACCCTCAGAGTCTATTCTTCTTACACAACCAAGCAGTAAAATGTGTTGAGAATAATCAGTTGCATATGTGCAATTATTCACACATATGTAAAGCACACACTTACTTTCTAAAAAGACACCCCCCTCCTCCTCCTCCTCCTCCTCCCTCTTTCCCCCCCCTAGGGGCACCTGCCAAAAATTACACGTTTAAAGCGGTCAGATATTACTCTCCTTCTGGGGACATGTAGCCCACCCCCAGAATACTGAATATAAAAATATGACAACCTTTCATTCAGTCATTTTCTAAGCCGCTTGTTCGTAATTAGAGTCGCAGGGAGGCTGGCACCCATCTCAACCGACTCCGGGCGAAGACGGGGTACACCGTGGATAGCTCACCAGGCCAAAACTCATATATAACCATTCACACTCACACCTCAGGGTGATTTGTTAAAACTAATTAGCGTAGGGTGCATGTTTTTAGACTGTGTCCGGAAATCTATAAAAGCACAGGAAGACCATGCAGACGCTACACAGAAATCCAGAGCCTATGAATCGAAGCCAGGCTTTTTTGCTGTGAGGTGGACGTGCTGACCACTGCGCCACCGTGCTGATATATGGTGACCTCACCTACCATATTCATTTATTCATTTTCTGAACTGCGTAATCCTAATTAGGGTCACGCGGATGCTGGCGCCCATCTCAGCCGACTCTGGGCAAGACCACTGTACACTCTGGACTGCTCACTACACCATTGCAGGGCCACCTAGGGGTCATTTGGAATAGCCAATTATCCTACTGTGCATGTTTCTGGACTGTGGGAGGAAACCGGAGTCTTCTTGTACTTTTCCTTTCGGCTTTTTCCCTTTCTCAGGGGTCCCCACAGTGAATCAACTGATTCGCATGTTTTGATTTGGAATAGGTTTTTGCGTCGGATGCCCTTCCTGACACAACCCTTCAGCAAGGGACAGAAACACGCTGACGTCTTTGCGGCTACTCTTTACGAAAGTCAGCAATGGTTCTTTTACATGAACCTCTCACCATAGACAGGGACAGACATGGCCGGCCTTTGATAACCCAGTTAGCCGCACTGGGGGGGGACAGTGACAACCTTGTGGAGAGTGGGACTCGAACCCCCAACCTTAGGATCAGCAATCCGGCGCCCTTTACCAGGCCACCACTGCCATATGGGAGGAAACTTGAGTACCTGGAGGAAACCCACACAAACACGAGGAGAACATGCAAACTCCACACAGAAACGTTCGAGCTGGGAATCGAACCCGGAACTTTCTTGCTAACCACTTACCGATATATGGCAACCTCCCTGACAATATAAAAAAAATAAAAATGATAAATTTTGATCGTATTTCACCCAAAAGAGAATGAGGTTTACCTCTGAGTCTGGTTCTTTTCAAGGTTTCTTCCTCGTGTCATCTGAGAGTTTTTCTTTCTCCCCATCACGGGGATGTGTACATTTTTTCAGAAATGTTTAAATTCTTTGCCAAATTGGTTTTTAATATGTAAAACTGCTTTGCAACATGTGAACTGTAAAAAGCACTACAATTATAAAATATGTTAAAATATGAAATTTAATATAATTAAAATTATATAAAATAAAAGGGTTTTATCATTTGGATTCCTCACTGCACTGTTGAGCAATTCTATTTCTTTCGAAAAAGGAAGTTACCAACCAGGCTTATAGGACTTACAAAAATGTGTTTTTCATGTGAGTGGACAATATGCACACACACACACACACACACACACACACACACACACACACACACACACACACACACTAATATAATGCATTGCATATAATCCGGTACTTGAGGTCAGATGTTTACACACATGGACATAAATGAATATTGGACTTTTATGATGTATTTACATGGCTCTTTGTACAACATATACAGACAGGGAAAAAAAACAACAACAGAATTTGGACGCTTTAATTTATTTTATTGTGTTGTGACACCAACACAAGCCTTTTTGTAGTGAGGCAAACGTGCTAACCACAACAGAGTATATATTGTATGTAAATAAAAAAAAACACTGAATATTCACAAATATTTTTTTCTCAGGAAAACAATAGTTTTAACAGCTTATCCATTATCCATCTAATCGATTACTTTTAAAAGTTTTTCTCCTGTGGCCAACAGTTCATCAGTATTCGACAAAATGGCGGATGCACAACAAGCTCAACATTCATATGTATGGAAGTACTTCACTGAAGGTGGAACAAACTCCACAAGAGCGTGTCATCTGTGTAGAGCCGAACTGAAGAACAACAAAAATACCTCTGCTATCATTATTCATTTTAAGATGAAAAATGCCGTGAGCATGTTGGGAGTTTTATCACCTAAAATGTCACTCACTGTTTGTTTACTTCTGTTGAACAACAAGGCCCAAGATGTTCAAGTCACTTCCCGGAAAAAAAGTTTGTTCCACATTGATTCGGCCCCTACTACAATAATCCACGGAATAAAACTACAACAAGTACAATACCTTTAAAGACCATTTATGTTAAAATTAGCTTTATATCACCTAAATGTGTTACATTATGCATGAGTTCTGCTGTAATGATAAGTATAGGTGCCTTTTAAGTCAACAAGTTTTCAGCAGTGTGTTGTGGGTTGAGAAGCAAAAGCTTAACAAGACTGTAGGCCAATCATATTTGTCATTCTGGTCATGTCTTCTCTGTCTTATTTGCATACATGAGATCAAAACCAGACAAAGTCAGCCAATCAATCAGTAAATGACAAAATATGTGACCTTGAGAACCGTGACAATAAGCAGTAAATACAAGTGTATCACTTGCAGTGCAGTGTAGGAAAAAAAAACCCCATTGTATGCCCAGCTGTAAACCAATCTGTATAGTCAACTGGTTAAAATGTCAGCGCTAGACGAAATACATGATTTAGCAAGAAGCTTGACATGAAACAGGTTTGTTTGCAGAGTCTATGCTTACTAAATGATGAATTTCTTTTCTTCCAAAATTTTCTCAAAATACTCCTTCAATGACTTGCTTGGTTTCCGTTAGCTCTGCAAGGAACTGGAAGCTTCGGAAATACTGCATACAGACAAGTATAGAGATAAAGTATAAAGTTTACACTGGCAAGAACTGAGAGGATGCTGTCCAAGAAAGTAGCCTCTGCTCCAAATGTGACACCTTCAAGCTCTACTAAAGTTTGACCACATGGACAAAGCAAAATCCTTCTGGATTAATGTTTTATAGTCTGACGAAATAAAAATTGAGTTGTCTGGCTACAATGATCAGGGGAACATTGTACCAGTCATTAAAGTGAAATTAAACCCTTAATAAAAAGCTTACATGAATACTTTGTCTGTTTCTACTGAAAGATTTTGTTTGATGAACCTTGTTTTCATTAGAAGAACACAAAGCCAGCAATCATTCTGCACAAGTGGTGCAGCATACTAAAGTGTCAAAAAGTCACATGGTCACCCTGTGATTTCCCACTGTAATATGGGACTAATTTGCATATGAATACATCACACATGGCCTTTCTTTTATGTATTCAAGTCAACCCTTGTTTGGCAAGTTTGAAAGGAACCTCATATTATTTGTATTTGACACTGATTTGATTTTATCAGACATTCAAAAATTTAAATCTGACTTGTTAGTTTAATATCTGTATACTGTTATTATTTCCATTAACCTGCTTTTCATGAACTGACAGGTTCATGCCCTATTCTTGTAGCCTTTTCAAACTGGCTAATGCAAATTATCAAATGGAGTTTTGCAGGTTAAATCTGACAGGTTATTACAATATACATACAGTCAGCCCCCTTCTTATGCAATTAATCCGTTCCAGCGCCTTTTTCGGAACCTGGAGTTTTTGTAAGTAGAGGCGCATTTTACATGTAAAATGCATGATTCGTTCCAAGGCTCCCAAGATGACCCTTTAAAAATTATAAAGCATACCTTTTAAGGTACTTACTTTGTGTTGTCCATGTCTTCTTAGCAGAGTTATAATCTTACAATGATCATGGCACCGGGAATCACTTTCACTGGGAATCACACGTGTGTGTGTGTGTGTGTGTGTGTGTGTGTGTGTGTGTGTGTGTGTGTGCTCACATGTGTTGACCATGTCTTCTTAACAGAGTTATAATCTTAGAAATGTTTATGCAAGGTTAAGCCTGAGCCATAAAATACAGTTGGAATGACACACAAACATAAACACAGTTCAAACAAACTTGAACAAAGTTGGAACGACAGCATCCTCCCTCCTAGCCAATGGGAGGCCAGTGGGGCGGGATATTGAGAGATAGCCAATGGGAGGGAGCTGCGTCATCCCTCCTAGCCAATGGGAGGCCAGCGGGGCGGGATGTTGGGAGACAGCCAATGAAAGAGCAACTCGCACATTGTTAGAATGTTTGAATGGCACTTTTTAATGTTTGAATGGTGCGTTTGGCGCTTTTTGTAAGAAGTTGTTTCATATACAGAGGACAAAAATTTAGGAAAATGTTTTTCATATTCAGGGGTTTTCGTAAGAAGGGGGCCGAGTGTATGCTCATGTGTAACAGGAGAGTTTGGAAGGTTTGCCTTTCATTTCATTTTAAGCATGGTGGTGGTGTCATCATGTGGAATGGATAATGTACGCTAATTCAAGCTTAAAAAAAATGTGATGCAGGTAGATAATTCTGAATTCTGAAGTGTGTTTATAGCTACCAAAAGTTGATTTTGTCCTTGTGTTAATTTCATTCATTCATTTTTTTGTAAATTATGCATATGGCTTATCCTGTTTAGGGTTGCAGGGAAGCTGGAGGCAGGCCAAGCTGCAGGATACACTGTGAACAGCTCACCAGACAAATAACAACTCACACCTTCAGAAGGAATCCATAACCAATTTGGCTCATGTTCATATCATTGGACTATCGAGGGAACCAGAACACACAAAGGAAAGCTATAAGCAAAGGGGTATCATGCAGCCTCCACACCCCTCCTGACAATAGAGACTGAACTAAGGACCTTCTTGTTGTAAGGCAGGAGGGCTAACCACTACCTCATCATGCCTCATGTTAATTTCAGGAAAAAACAACTTTTAAAAATTACTCAGAATAAATGAAACTTTTTTTGCACCATTTGTGTATATTTTCTTCAATTCTTTAAATTTTTTAAATAAATTTTCTATAACATTTGGAAGTCACCCTCATTGACAGCAACTTACACTTTTAACTTTAATTCCTTTTTTAATCCAACTAAGTGGTGGAACGGTAAGGGTCTTGCTCAGTGGCCCAATGACAGCAGCTTGGAGGTACTGAGCACTTGGCCACTGATGTCAAATTTTTATTTTATAATAAAAATGTATTTTGTACAACCACTCTGCTTCAGAAAAAACCCCAGTTCAAGGACGCAATGGAAAATCTTATACAAATATCCACGAAGAGATTCATGTAATACCTAACATGAGCATACCCAACAACTTCTCTCTCTCTCTCTCTCTCTCTCTCTCTCTCTCTCTCTCTCTGCCTGTCTCTCCCTCCCCCATTTGTGTTTTGCTGAGGTACACATGCTACTTCTGAGATACCAGTGATCTGGATCCTTCTGCTTTCTGAATTTTTGATCCATCCTGATGTGATACTACTGGTTGGGGATTTTTACTTTCGAAGCTTCATGCTTCTTCTCATGATATCCATGTAGACATAAATTTAAACTCAAAAAATTGCAAATATTACTTTCACTGTTTGATGAAATTATTGTGAACTGTAGTTATCACTACAGTTATAAGGTAACCAACAAGACTTCATGCCAAACTATAATGAAGTTTGTGCAACATGGATTGTGTTCTGATCTGGTGTTACCCAAATGAGGATGGGTTTCCCTTTGAGTCTGACTCCTCTCAAGGTTTCTTCTTCATGTCGTTTTGCCACCATCAGTATGGAGTTGCTCATTGAGGATGAGTAGGGTTTAAAGGGAAATTTTAAAATTTGTTATCAAATATGAGTAAAAGTTGCTTTTTAACTACATCAGTTGTAAAAAGCATTAAACACATAAAACTGAGTTAAATTGATTGTTGATGTATGCAGACACCTGACCACTAGGGTATAATGGTATGTTTCACAAGCATGTGTGAGTATGACTGGTCAGGTGTTCTCATACATTTAATAATATAGGACTTGACTCTTCCATGTTCTTCAAAACAATACAAAACAAAACAAACATTTATTTATTCATTCATTTTCTGTACCGCATATTCCTAATTAGGGCTGCAGGGAGGCTGGCGAGGTACACCCTGGACAGCTCACCAGACCATCACAAGGCCAACACTCACACAACCATTCATACTCACTCTCATAACTCAGGGTGATTTGGAACAGCCAATTAACCCACTGTGCATGGTTTTGGACTGTGGGAGGAAACCGGAGTACCCGGAGGAAACTCCACACACAAATGCCCAGGCTGGGAATTGAACCCAGGACCTTCTTGTTGTGAGGCAGAGAAACAAACAAACAACAACAACAACAAAGAAAAACCCAACCATACAGTCTGTGCCTTGAGCACATTGACCAGATTTAAATGTTTCAGATGTTTCAGGCAGAGTCAACCAAAAATCTGGTGTTTCTTATGTAAAAGCAAATCCCGTCTTTCACTTACGTCTTTCTGAGATGCAGCTGTGATGGCAAGATACCATATTGAATTTTTAGTCGGACGTTGGACTTTATTTTATAGTTTAATAACACAATACATGTACAAATAAAGTTTAAAATAGATAAATTTGTGTGATTTTTTTTTAGAACAATAACAAATGTTTAGCCAAATAAATGTTTCATATTAGTGAGAATAGATGTGGTTGTGTGAGTGTTGGCCCTGTGATGGTCTAGCGAGCGGTTCAGGATGTACCCCGCTCTCGCCCAGAGTTGGCTGAGATGGGTGCCAGCCTCCCTGTGACCCTAATTAAAATTAATTGGTTCAGGAAATGGATAAATGGATGTTTTACATAATGTAGTGTCATGAGAAAACCGAGGAAATAATTAGTTCAATGAGAACTGCACAGGAAGTAAATAAATAAGGCAAAGTACAGTACACTTTAATCCGAAAGCAACTACCTGCTCTGCACTTTTCTTTAATGAAAGTCAGCAATGGTTCTTTTACAGCCTTTCATCACAGACTGTTGATAACCCAGTTAGCTGCACTAGTGGGTCAGCTGTTGACAGTGGGGCTTGAATCCCTAACCTTAGGATTGGCACTCCAGCACCTTACCACCGGGCCACCACTGCCCTTAAAATGAGTTTGTTTATTATTATTATTACTGTATTCTTCTTCTTCTTCTTCTTCTTCTTCTTCTTCTTCTTCTTCTTCGTCTTTGTCTTCTTCTTATTATTATTAGTAGTAGTATTAGTACAGGGATCCCTCACTTTCCGTGGTTAATTAGGACCGAGATCCCCATGTGACCATTGAAATCCGCAAAGTAGGATCAACCCCCGCCAACCCCCGACAGACGTACATGTACTGTATATGTATATATAATATCAATATATATTATACATATTCAATGCTATAAATGCTTATAATAACAATTACACGTCAAAAAAAAAATGCATGTTGTAAATAAAATATAAATACACACATACAGGCGTGTGCGTGTGTACGCATGCAGATGAGCACCTCACAACAATGTATGTAGTTTTGATGGGAGATTTTGGGTTGTTTTTTGTTTTGTGTCGGTTTAGGGTTTTTTTTTTTTTTTGCATAATTAGCCTTGTTTTTGTTACTTTTTCTTTAACTTTTCCACCTATTCTTTCTTAATTTCCTTATTTTTTAATTCGATGAATATTTATTTATTTATTTTAAAAAAAAACGCGATGCACTGAAGCAGCATGAATTGAGGCACGAAGTAGCGAGGGATCTCTGCATTATTATTATTATTATTATTATTATTATTATTATTGTTATTATTATTATTATTATGGTAATACATCTTTTAAGTCCTACATGGAAACCACCATCGTTTTTGAAGATTTATCTTTCCACTGGAAGTGATAACAGCCATCATACCACATGTTGCTTCCTTTCTTTTTAAAATCATAGTTTATATAACTGAAGCTAACATTTAATTTTTTAAAAATAATGATGACACAATAAAAAAAAAAAAGAGGAATAAACACTGAACAAGGTGCTTTGATTTGAGCATGGCGATTGGGCTGTTTGCAGAGACAAAAAGTTGTCATATTCTCTTGCATAGAGGGGTTGGTTCAGTCCTGCTCCTGTGTGGTGGAGGCTGATCTGTCGGTCTATTGGAAGCGATGCAAAGTGGGGACTGTCCTATTAGCCTTTGGAAGGAGACCTTTGGTGATGACTACCCTGTTGACCTCTGAAGGTAGCCCTTTGGTGGAAAGTGTCTTGATGGCTAGTGAGAAGAGCTAGTTCCCAACCCCCAGCCACAAACACACACACACACACACACACACACACAAAATTGGCGGGTTGGGGGTTCTCATTCCTCCAGAGAATCAGTAATAGGGACCTTAGCATGACAAAACTTTCCAGTGCTCCTTAGGCATGGGTGCTTGATTGTCACCAGGTGTTTGGACCACCAACATGCAGGGCTTTTCAGCTGAGACAACACGAATCTAAATCATTCTGGTCCCTCTGACTAAGTTCCAAAATTCTCTTCTAACACGAGTGGCTTTACAAAACGTTTTCAGGAGGAAACTATCCCTGAGTGACCTTTGCGTATCAGATGAAAATATCCAAAAGTGGAGAGTGCTCTTTGAAGGGTGTAGCAATTTGTTATTATTAACAAAGTCTGAAGGTGAACACGATGGCAAAAAATGTGATGGAAAAATCAACAGAAATAAGAGATATCAAAATCAATTACAAAACCACCAGACAGATAAATGATCAAACACTAGACTGACAATCAGAATATTAACAAGCTTGGCTTCACATGGACGGATGGAATGTGAACTGAGCATTACTGCTGAGCAAAGGGTGGGTATGACGTGAATCTATTCATATCTCTCTGATGTTATTAAAAGTAAGCTCCAGGTGTATTTGGGGCCAGTGGTGTAGTGGTTAGGGTGCTGGGCTCATGATTGGGAGGTTGTGGGTTCGAATCCCAGCTAGACCCCCACTGTGCTAAAATCTCTGGGCAAGGTCTTAACCACAAGTGTACCTCTGTTCACTCAGCAGTATAAATGGGTACCAGTAAAAATATACTGGGAAGGTAACCTGTGATGGACTAGCGTCCCATCCAGGAGGAGTTGAACTTCTGGTCGCTTCACGCTGCGGAAACCGGGGATGAGCACCGGCCTGTTGAGCCGCTCGGGTGTAAAAAGCCCAACAGACCTACCGACCTACCAGGTGTATTTGATGAGTGCCGGCTCAAAATGGGCACCAAAACTAGATTACGTACTTGACTGTATTTGTTGAAGCCACAGCAGAACCTAGAAGTTCCCTGCAGTGATCAACTCTGGAAAACCTGCGATATTGTGGAAACCAGAGGTGTCACTGCACAAGGTGCACTGAAGAGGGCGGGTAACAAACGCCTCCTTTTTTGGTTCAAATGACTTGTGGAATGAATGTATGAATTTACTGACCTTTTGTGTGTTATGAGTACTTGGACACACGCATGCTCTGTCTAACTTGAAGACAAAGTTAAATCCTTTCATTCATTCATTTTTTTGTAGCTACTTAATCTTAATTAGGGTCGCGGGGAGGTTGGAGCCCATCCCAGCTGACTCTGGGCGAGGGCAAAGTACGTCCTGGATAGCTTGCCAGGCCATCGCAAGGCAGAAACATGCTGACAGCTATGCTGCTACTCTTGTCGAAATTCAGCAATGATTCTTTTACAGCATCTCACCATAGACAGTGAGAAACATGGCCAGCCTTTGATAACCCAGTTAGCTGCATTGGGAGGACAGTGACAACCTATTGAGAGTCGGGCTTGAACCCCTAACCGTAGGATCAGTGATCCAGCACTGTTACCATCATGACCACTGCCACAAATTTAAATCTCATATTTAATTTAGACAGAGCATGTGTGTGACCAAGTACCCATAACACATGAAATGTCCGTGAGTGCTTGTGTTCGCTCCATCATTAGTACAAATTTCATAAGCTCCCGAATGTCTGGTAATAATAACATGCACAGTACAGTCATACCTCACCTTACGAAAGACCCAACTCATGGAACATCCAAGTCATGAAACACATTTACCCAAAATTTCCATCTGTGGATACGAAAAAAATTCACGTTACAAAATGCGACATCTTAAAAATTCAAACAATGAGCGCTTGGCTTCGCAGCCGCCCAAATCCCCCGAAACACAAATACACTTGTAGCATCCAGTATTTTGTTTTGAAATAACTCGATAGTTGCTCTCCCATTGGAGAAAAGGGGGCAGTGATGGTCTAGTGGTATAGGGCGCTGGATCGCTGATCCAAAGGTTGGGGGTTCGAGTCCCACTCTCCACAGGGTTGTCACTGTCCCCCCCCCAGTGCAGCTAACTGGGTTATCAAAGGCGGGCCATGTCTCTCACTGTCTATGGTGAGAGGCATGTAAAAGAACCATTGCTGACTTTTGTAAAGAGTAGCTGCAAAGTCGTCAACGTGTTTCTGTCCCTTGCTAAAAAGGGTTGTGACAGGAAGGGCATCCGACGTAAAAACCTCTGCCAAATCAAACATGCGAATCAGATGATTCGCTGTGGCGACTCCCGAGTAAAAGGGAAAAAGCCGAAAGGAAGACAGTTGCTCTCCCATTGGCTATCTCGCAACACCCCGCCCCGGTGGCCTCCAATTGGCTAGGAGGAAGCTGCATCTCCATGATACCCATGATGCTTTTCGTGTGCCTTTGTCACAGTGTTCGTCACGAAGTTCTAACACGTGTAAAAGACAGAATTACTGTTGCTTCATGAGTTTTTCCGAGTGTGCTCATTGCAACTTTATTTTTCATCATTCATCATGGGCCCCAAGAATGCAGCCGTGAGGGGGGGGGCACAAACCAGTGTCTCTCCCTCACGCCGGTCCCAAGCCCGGATAAATGCAGAGGGTTGCGTCAGGAAGGGCATCTGGCGTAAAACAAATGCCAAATAAACTATGCGAATCACAAGAAAGAATGACATACCGGATCGGTCGAGGCCCGGGTTAACAACGACCGCCATCAGTGCCGTCAACCAACAGGGTGCTGATGGAAATTGGACTACTGTTGGTCGAAGACGTCGAAGAAGGAGAGGCGGGAGGCGTGTCCGTTGCCAGAGAGAGAAGAGGAAAGGCATGAGTCTAGGACTGAAAGTAGGGACTTTGAATATTGGAACTATGACAGGAAAAGGTAGAGAGCTGGCTGACATGATGCAGAGGAGGAAGGTGGACATACTGTGTGTTCAGGAGACCAGGTGGAAAGGTCGCAAGGCTAGAAGCATAGGAGCAGGGTTTAAGCTGTTTTATCACGGTGTGGATGGGAAGAGAAATGGAGTCGGAGTCATCTTGAAGGAGGAGTTTGCCAGGAATGTTCTAGAAGTGAAAAGAGTGTCAGACAGAGTGATGAGTCTCAAGTTAGAAATTAAAGGTGTGATGGTCAATGTTGTTAGTGCTTATGCCCCACAGACAGGATGTGAGCGAGAAGAGAAGGAGAGATTCTGGAGGGAGTTAGATGAAGTGATGCAGAGTACCCCCAGAGGTGAAAGAGTGGTCATTGGGGCAGACTTCAATGGACATGTTGGTGCAGGAAACAGAGGGGACGAGGAAGTGATGGGTAGGTTTGGTATCCAGGACAGGAACGCATGAAGGACAGATGTTGGTAGATTTTGCAAAAAGGATGGAAATGGCTGTGGTGAATACTTTCTTCCAGAAGAGAGAGGAGCATAGGGTGACTTATAAAAGTGGAGGTAGGAGCACACAGGTAGACTACATCTTGTGCAGGCGATGTAATTTAAAGGAAGTCAGTGACTGCAAAGTAGTAGCGGGTGAGAGTGTTGCCAAACAGCATAGGATGGTGGTGTGCAGGGTGATGCTGATGGTGAGGAAGGTGAAGAAGGCAAAGGCAGAGCAGAAGACAAAGTGGTGGAAGTTGAAAAAGGAAGAGTGTCGGGTTGTCTTCAAGGAGGAGTTGAAACAGGCTTTGGGTGGTCAGGAAGTGCTTCCAGATGACTGGACAACTACAGCGAATGTGTAGACAGGTAGGAGAATACTTGGTGTGTCATCTGGAAGGAAAGTAGATAAGGAGACTTGGTGGTGGAATGAGGAAGTGCAGGAGTGTGTACAAAGGAAGAGATTAGCTAAGAAGAAGTGGGACATTGACAAAACCGAAGAGAGTAAACAGGAGTACAGGGAGACACAGCGTAAGGCAAAGGTAGCAGTGTCAAAGGCCAAACAGAGCTCGTTTGATGACTTGTATGCTCGGTTGAAAAGTAAGGAGGGAGAAAATGATTTATACAGGTTGGCACAGCAGAGAAATAGAGATGGGAAGGACGTGCAGCAAGTTAGATTGATAAAGGACAGAGAGGGAAATGTATTGACTGATGACAGAAGTGTGCTGGGAAGATGGAAAGAGTACTTTGAAGAGCTGATGAATGAGGAAAATGAGAGAGAAAAAAGAGTAGAAGAGGTGACTGTTGAGGACCAGGAAGTAGCAAAGATTAGTAAGGGTGAAGTGAGGAGGGCATTGAAGAGGATGAAGAATGGAAAGGCAGTTGGTCCTGATGACATACCGGTGGAGGTATGGAAGTGTCTAGGAGAGGTAGCAGTAGATTTTCTGACAAGAACATTTAACAAGGTCTTAGAGAGTGAGAGGATGCCAGAGGAATGGAGGAGAAGTGTGTTGGTGCCCATTTTTAAGAACAAGAGAGACGTGCAGAGCTGTGGCAACTACAGAGGAATAAAGTTGATGAGCCATACGATGAAGTTATGGGAAAGAATAGTGGAAGCTAGACTAAGGGCAGAAGTCAGCATTTGTGAACAACAGTTTGGTTTCATGCCCAGAAAGAGCACCACAGATGCAGTGTTTGCCTTGAGGATGTTAATGGAGAAGTACAGAGAAGGTCAGACGGAGCTGCATTGTGCCTTTGTGGATCTGGAGAAAGCATATGACAGGGTGCCGAGAGAAGAACTGTGGTATTGCATGAGGAAGTCTGGAGTGGCAGAGAAGTATGTTAGAGTGGTGCAGGACATGTATGAGAGATGTAAGACAGTGGTGAGGTGTGCTGTCGGTGTGACAGAAGAGTTCAAGGTGGAGGTGGGACTGCATCAAGGGTCAGCTCTCAGCCCCTTCTTGTTCGCTATGGTGATGGACAGGCTGACAGACGAGGTTAGACAAGATTCCCCATGGACTATGATGTTTGCAGATGACATTGTGATCTGTAGTGAGAGCAGAGAACAAGTGCAGGAAAATCTAGAGAGGTGGAGGTATGCCCTGGAAAGGAGGGGAATGAAGATTAGCCTCAGTAAGACAGAATACATGTACATGAATGCCAAGGACCAAAGAGGAACGGTGAGATTACAGGGAGCAGAGATAAGAAAGGTGGAGGATTTTAAGTACTTAGGCTCAACAATCCAGAGCAATGGATAGTGTGGAAAAGAGGTCCAGAAGCGTGTGCAGGCAGGTTGGAATGGTTGGAGAAAAGTGTCCGGTGTGATGTGTGATAGGAGGGTATCGGCAAAAATGAAAGGAAAAGTGTACAAGACGGTGTTGAGGCCAACGATGCTGTATGGGTTAGAAACAGTGGCCCTGGGGAAAAGACAGGAGGCAGAGTTGGAGGTAGCAGAGATGAAAATGTTGAGGTTCTCTTTGGGAGTAACGAGGATGGATAGGATTAGGAATGAGCACGTCAGAGGGACAGCACATGTAAGACGTTTTGGAGACAAAGTCAGAGAGGCTAGATTGAGATGGTTTGGACATGTACAGAGGAGGGATAGTGAGTATATTGGTAATAGGATGCTGAGGCTGGAACTACCAGGCAAAAGGCCTAGAGGAAGACCAAAGAGACGATTCATGGATGTGGTAAAGGAGGACATGAAGGTCGTTGGTGTAAGAGAAGAAGATGCAAAGGATAGGGTGAGATGGAGGCAGATGATTCGCTGTGGCGACCCCTGAAGGGAAAAGCCGAAAGGAAAAGAAGAAGAAGAAGAAGATCATGGGCCCCAAGAAAGTGATTCCCGGTGCGAGTGAAAAGAAGAAGCAGCTTGTGCATGCGGTTGAGTGACATCGCAAAGGAATATGGCCAAAACTGGTCTACCATTGGTACGATATTGAAGCAGAAGGAGGCTTTAAAAGGTATACTTTTATAATTTTTAAAGGGTTTAGGGGGTAGTATTGGGAGCTTTGGAACAAATCAACCTTTTACATTTTACTTTTAAAATACGACTCAACTTACGAAAAAATCAGGTTACGAAACCACGTCTGGAACGGATTAACTTTGTAAGGTGAGGTACCACTGTACATAGCTCACGCAAAAGGCAATGATGTACTAAGACCAAGCGCAAACTTATGGACTGTGGACAAACAAACACACACAATTTTCTACAAAGTGAAAGTCAGTGTGTTACAGTACAATCTCAAATACTCACTCAAAAGGTAATTAATGTTCGTAGCGTGCTGATAAACGTCATGCTGATAAAAAAAAAACAGCAAATACCATATTCGACAAGCACCCAGGGCGCTTAAAAAATTGGAGTGGGTGGACGCTTATTAAAATGTTACCAGTGGGAGTGGAATGGTAAGTGCTTATTACCATTGAGGTGGAAAACATGAATAATAGAAAACAGTTTTACTGGTATTTGTATTATCCATTTTGTGGTATCAACCAAACTACTTACATGAAAGGATAAAATAAACAGAAAACAGCATAAATAAAAAAAAAAAGAATTTTCCTTTCCTTACTTTTCCCTCCAGGTGCTGTTCCTTTAAACATTTCCTTTAAGCATTTCCTTTAAACATTTTCCCAAGTAAAATGAGCCAATGGAATGTCAACTTTAGAACATGGCATGTTGAACCAATCAACACGAACATAAACAAAACCACATGGCCAGGAACGGTTTTAAGTTTATGAAGTTAGTGAGCAGGAGAATCGGGTGAAAAATCCTCGCCATCACTTTCTGACAGTTCCAGATCTGGCTCATCGCTAAATTCATTCAGAGCATCCCATAGTCTTGCTGTAGCAGATTCTAATGGTTCATCGGTTGTTGGACATTTACCAAAAGAACACAGCAAAATATTTTCCTGTTTTTTAAAGCATGGCGGAACAATCAAATTGTTACTGATGAACATTATACACATTCCCCAGTGGCAGGGGGTCTTGAAACTCACTTTTACCTGCAGGAAACGCCTCATTTTAGCGTTACAGAGACTGATCGAATAAAATTGGTAAGTTTGATCTACAATTTTGCTCCCAGTACACATGGGTTATTAGAGGTAAGATAAAAAACACTGGGGGGGCTTATTGGAGCAGGGCGCTTTTTATGTCAGATACGGAATGATAATTAGCTCATTAATGTGAAAGGGAGTCGAATTATGAAAGAGTGGTTCAGGGAGCATGAGGAATCATTTTCACATATGTATTGGTATGCCAGAGCCTTGATGTTAACGCTGTTGAAAATGTTTGTGAAGTGCTGGCGATGACTTTATGGAGTGGTTCAGTTTTTCCCTCATTAATTCAAGACGTGAGAAATGAACTTGACACTGGATGGAAATAAAAGTTTTGGCGTTTAAGTTTGGTGAATCAATGTTCATAGCGTGTTGATACTGTATGTTTTACTGTGTTATTATAAGCGAAGTCTTTTCACACTTTATTATCTGCCATTGCAAATATATATATTCATGTGTAAATAGCAGAAATTACAAAAATTCTGACAAAAAAACGGACAAATTACAACTTTCTTCAAAAATTCCAATCTTGAGTTTATGTTCGGTTATTCGAGTCCTTATATTGAAGTTTTTTCACCAGCTATTACTCTATTCATAGAATGCCAAGTGGAAGCACGGCTGCCTTCAGACCAACATACAGTGTGTTACTGATTCTGAAGTGTGGAAAGTCAAAAAGAAAAAAAAAAATCAGCAAAAGAAGTGAAATAATGTGTGACTTCAACAAATTCAGCCCTAATTTATTAAAAGTCCAAAACTGGAGCAAGTCACTCAAAAAACTGACAAATGTGATAAGTACCTCATGCTTCATAATGTCATAATGAAGTGTATTAACGTGAAAGGTACTTTCTGGAGTCATTTTTTTTCTTCGATGTATGTGTAACTGTGAAAGAAAAGGAAGCCCACAATTAAAACAGGACATTGAGCCCAAAAGTAGACCCATGGTGTGAGGCCATAGAAAATATGCTTAAGAAAACCCTGGAGCTACAATTTAGTTTGTATTTATTCACAATATTAGTGTGAGATCACTCGAACTTTCATTTTAAACCCAATTATTCAGCTCATTTCTTTGGTTTGAGGATCCGAGCCAGTCATATCGGGTGAATAACCACTCGACCGCTTAACCGCTGCCATGAGTGAAGCTCACTTTTAATATTCGAGCTAATCCACAGATATTTCTTTAAAGATTTTAAACTCGGTTTAGAAACATAGCTGAATCTGCACTGCTCCACTGAAATTATAATTAGTATATCAATTCTTTAAAAAATTCCCAGGGGGTGTTTTATTATCATGACAGCACATTGATGTCATGTTTATCACTTCCGCCCCACACACGAGCAAGAAGGTCCTGGGGACGAGTCCCTGGCTCGAGTGTTTCTTGTGTGGAGTTTGCATGTTCTCTCCATGTTTGCATGGGTTTCCTCCAGGTACCTCGGTTTCCTCCAATAGTTTAAATCAGTGCTTCTCAAATAGTGGGGCGCCCCACTTTGGGGGCGCGGTATGATGCCGGGGGGGCGGGGGGGGGGTGATGTCAGGGGGAAGCGCGTATGACCCTGAGGAATATGCTTTTCTGGAATAGTATACGAGAATTAAGTATACTTGCAGGTAGCAAAGATTAGTAAATGAGTAAATTAGATTGTACCTCCACTCCACTAGTTGGCAGTGGCAGTCTCATTGTCATTGCAAGTTTTCTGAACGAGTGGTTTTTCGCACAAGCAAATGATATGAAGTGCAGTAAACAACCCCTCGAGAAACAACACGGAAATATTTCTAACAGGAACTAAGAGAAAGGCGGAGAGACGGAGATATTAAGACATAAAAATTATTTGAATGAGTTTAAATAAGGATGTATTTTTTAATTTCAGGCACATTGGTGCACTTTAAATCTTTGCTGTTACAGATTAAAAAACAATGTTAATGAAGTTTTTCTTTATTGTAAGTTGAACTATATTTCTTTTTTTTAATGTTAATAAAGATACAATGTTATGCAGAGGTGTACTAATAACAATTTTATAGACAAATAATTCTATTTATAGTTGCTCGTGGGATGATGGGGTGTGTGACTATGTGTGTTTTTCTTCCTAGAGGGGGCGCCACAGAAAATAATTGAGAAGTACTGGTTTAAATACACGTACATTAGGCTAATTGGCGGTTTCAAATTGGTTCTAGATGTGTGAGGGAATGGCTGTGTACGTCCTACAATGGTCTGGCCACCTGTTCAGGTGTGTCGAACATTTGCCCGGTGTTAGCTGAGCTAGGCTCCACCCTCTCTGCAACCTAGTGGGGTTAAGAAGTTTGGTAAATGAATGTATGAATGAACATTGCCTCTAGGTGTGAGTATGAGTGTGCATGATTGTGTGTGTGTGTGTGTGTGTGTGTGTGTGTGTGTATTGGCCCCGCAGTGGACTGAGGATCTATCCAGGGTGTGTCCACTGAGCTCTATATAGAAGTATTGTGATTACATACGAGTGAGTGATGAATGACTATGATGATGATGATGATGATTTCATTTTTTGTAACCGCTTATTCCTATTTAGGATTGTGGGGAGGCTGGCGCCCATCTCAGCTGACTCTAGACGAGGGCAAAGTACACCCTGGACAGCTCGCCAGGCCATTGCAGGGCAGAAACACACTGATGGCTATACAGCTCCTCTTGTCAAAAGTCAGCAATGGTTCTTTTACATGAACCTCTCACCATAGACTGTGAGAGACATGGCCGGCCTTTGATAACCCAGTGAGAGCACTGGGGGGACAGTGACAACCTGTTAAGAGTGGGGCTTGAACCCTCAACCTTAGGCTCAGTGATCCAGCACCTTACCACCAGCCCACCACTGCCCTATGATGATGATGATGATTATGATGATGATGATTAATAATAATAATAATTTCAAGTCAAAGCAAAATACTCCATGTACCTACATTGTGTTGTCATTATCTTAATTTTCCTTGATTTGATCGGTATTAAGCAGATTTTTTTGTTTCAAATCTGAACTGTTTAATAAAAACAATACTAAAAAATGAATAAATACAGCACATTAAACCCACTGTAAAAAAACTAAAACATCAAAATTAGAAAATATATATTACGTACAGTGTTGTGAGGTTCTTTATCCACTTTGTACCAATTATTCATATCCACTGTATAATCTGAACTCATTGCTACTGATTAGACAGCGTTGTGTTTTTCCAGCATGTGAACCTGTATTCAATTCAAACGGAAATATTTACCAAGTGGTTTTAAAGGGTTTGAAAAAAATTGACATTGGTCCTGTTTTAATAAAAATGTAAACTAGAGCCCAAGACAACATTCCAAGCTTTAGCCATGTGCTTGTTTTTCATCCCAGAAACCAGCTATGCAGGAAAAGTGCCAAAAAAAAATCCTTCAATGATGTGACACACACACACACACACACACACACACACACACACACACACACACACACACACACACACGCACACGCACACACACATCCATACAGACGCATCCACACACACACACACACACACACACACACACACACACACACACACACACACACACACACACACACACACACACACACAGCTCTTTAGCCAAAACAAACTGATTAAACTAACAATCACAGGCAGATTAGCACTCCAAGCAAATTCCATTTAAAGTCAAGTCTCTCTTTTATTAATACACAAATTAAAGTTATCTATATTCAGTATATTTATCTTGGATTACAGGAGTCAAATGACACACTTATTTAACCACAGACACCAATATATAATGAAAAATCTCACACACTTGCACACATTATGTACAGCTTTCTAGAAACTATATCTCTAACATATCTTAAACCTACATGAGCATTCTGCAAATTAAACACACACACACACACACACACACACACACACACACACACACACACAGTATATACATTATATACAGTATGTAATCTCCATAGTATTGTTGCTACAGTTGAGGTTGAAGCTCAGCAACATTAATGTGATAATAAAATGAAGCAGCTGATGATCTGAGTGTACCGGATGAGCAGGTTATCAAGTCAATGGACATTTTCTTCCCTAATTGTACGAAAATAAGATAGGGACAAATAATCAAACAGTGGTTCAGGGAGTGTGAGAACTCATTTTCACATATATATTGGCCAGCCAGAGTCCCAACCTTCACTATTGAAAGTGTTTAGGATGTGCTGGAGACAACTTTACAGAGGGGTCCAGTTTTTCCTTCACTAATTCAAGACATCTGTGAGAAACAAACCTGACTCTGGATGGAAATACAAGTTGTGTCACTTAAGTTGAAGGTGAAAGAAAGTTAAGGTGAAACAATGACATGACAATTATGTGCTGTATAAAAGTCAGAACAACAACATATTCACGTGTGTGACTTTTCTTTCTGGCTGCACAGAATATATGTGCATATAAATGTTTTCCTGCTTGTTCTGATGTGCTCTCCCTATACTTGTGGGGGTCTCCCCAGGGTGTGCTGGTGTCCTCCCACTTTCCAAGTGTAGTGGAACCTCAACTTACGAAAGCCCCAACAAACGAAAAATCCAGTTTACGAAAAACATTTTCCTCAAATTTTTATCTCTGGATATAAAACAAGTTCTCATTACGAAAGCACATCTCAAAAATTCAAACAATGCACGAGTTGCTCTCCCATTGACTACATCTTCCAACATCCCACCCCACTGGCCTCCAATTGGCTAAGAGGGATGACGCAGCTCCCTCCCATTGGCTATCACCCAACATGCCACACCGCTGGCCTCCCATTGGCTAGGAAGGATGATGCAGCTCCCTCCAATTGGCTATTATGGAGCACCAATAATGCTTTTCGTGTAAAGGACAGAGTTAGTGTTGCTTAATAAGTTTTTCGAGTGTGCTCATTGCAACTTTATTTTTTGGCTCAGGCTTTTAACCTTGCATAAACATTTGTAAAATTATAACTCTGCTAAGAAGACAGTTAACACACACACACACACACACACACACACACACACACACACACACACACACACACACACACACACACACACACACACACACACACCATGTGCGTGTGATTCCCAGTGCGAGTGAAAAGAAGAAGTAGGCTCATGGCATGCGGTTGAGTGATTTCGCAAAGGAATATGGCCAAACCCGTCTACCATCGGTACAATATTGAAGCAGAAGGAGGCCTTAAAAAGTATGCTTTTATAATTTTAAAAGGTTTAGGGGGTAGTTTTTTGGGGCCTAGGAACAAATCACACATTTTACATGTAAAATACGGTTCAATTTACGAAAAATCCAGGTTGCAAAACCACTTCCGGAACGGATTAATTTTGTAAATTGAGGTATCACTGTACATGTCCAAGAGACTAATTGGCTAGTGTGGGTGTGTGTATGTGTATGTGTGTGTGTGTGTGTGTGTGTGTGTGTGTGTGTGTGTGTGTGTGTGTGTGTGTGTGTGTGTGTGTGTGTTGACCCTGTGATGGTCTAGTGATCGGTACAGGATGTACCCCAGCTTTGCCCAGTGTTGACTGAAACAGGCTTGAACATTGCATTGGTGATGTGATGGCGTATAGCTCGATATACTACTGGAGGCATTACGATAGGTTGTACGACATTAAAGCTGAACGGTTGAGATATTTTTACTCCCTACTTACTGTCAAATTATGCATAACATATGAAACTTGACTTCTCTGAGTGATTTGAGATAAGATTAGCAGTACAGACGCTCCCGGACTTACATTCATCTGTTTTACGTTTTTTCGATTTTAGGGTTTTTTTTTTTCAAAAAATTTTTGAGTGTAGACGTAGCTATGACGTAATGATGTAATGATGCTGCGTCCATTGTTTACAAATGACAGACTGAACCTGCCCCTCCTTCTTCCCAGTTCAGTTATATATCGTTTTTATATATATATATATATATATATATATATATATATATATATATATATATATATATATATATAAATTATATAGCGTGTTACCCTTGTGTTAAGACGTCGTCTCTGTGAGCTTTGTGTTTACACTGTTTTGCGGACTTTTGTGACCCTAAGCAAATATGGTTGGTCAGAAACGTAAGCCAACTAACATGGGTGCAAGTCTCATACACAGAGATGAATTAACTATCTGCTCGGATCGGCGCAATCTACCGTGCATACTTAGTTACGCAAAGAGAGTTGTAAAATGAATGAAAACCCAAATCCAGAAAAGAAAGAGAACTGTTCTCTCTGCTGGTGATTCACATCAGTGCAGGCTGAGTACTAAACCAGTATTCAATGGCGCCCTTACGCACTTGAAAGACCGGAAGTCCGGATAACCCGCACTTTGTCTCAAGCACAAATAAGTAAACTACTTTCGGTGTTGAGCGCCTCACATATTGTAAACGTTGATTGGCTGTTTTAAGCTTCACGTAAAGTGACTCGGCTCAGCTTCATGTAAAGTGACCATCCGTTGACCATCGGACCATTTACAAGCAGAAAGATCGCATCGTAGAGAATGTTTAAGGTTATATTTGATACTGTATTTGATATTTGATGAGTGAATTTGATTAAAATTTATCTATTTGAAAGTATTTTGCTTGAATTTAATTTATTTGAAATTAATGTTGATATTATTTGATATATTTGATATTATTTTACAATGTTATGTTTATAATAATTGATTTAGGGGTATTTTATGAGCTACGGTAATGGTATTTATGGATGTATAGTGCAGTATAAACGGTATACGTCACTGTAACAACTTACGTTCACTTTCACCTTTCGTTCGGCCGTCCGGAACCAATTAAAAACGTAAGTCGGGGAGCGTCTGTATTTATATAGGAACAGGTGCATGATTTTCAAGGAAAAGTCTCATATGAGTTACCATATAGAATCAGGAATTTATGAAGAAACAATTAATTAATTGAAAAAAAAAAAATCCAACAAAGCTAGCAGCTATAGCACCCGTAGCAAACTGGGGATCATATATAGGAATAGGCACAACTATAAATTATATAATTATGGTAACTAGAAAAGAGTGTAAGTAATTCATCACAGTCTTGCCCATGTCCATGTAAACTTTCATTTATTCATCCATTCAGTTTCTAAGTGCATAATCCTTATTTGGGTCATAGGAAGGCTGGCACCCATTTCAGCTGACTCAGGGCGAAGGCAGGGTACACCATGGACAGCTCAACAGGTCATCGTAGGGCCAACAGACACAACCATTTACACTGACTCTCACACCCTTAGGTGTGTTAAGCCTGGGAATCGAACCTAGGACCTTCCTGCTGTGAGGCAAATGTGCAAACCATAGCACCATAGCATTGCTGTAAACATGTTATTATGATCGAAAATATCATCAGTTCATTTTCTGTAACCACAATCCTAATTCGGGTCATGGGGAGGCTGGCGCCCATCCCAGCTCCAGGTGAGGGCAGAGTACACCCTGAACGGCTCACCAGGCCATCATAGGGAGGAAACACACTGACGCCTTTGCACTACTCTTTAAGAAAGTCAGCAATGGTTCTTTTACAAGAACCTCCCACCATAGACAGTGAGAGACATGGCCGGCCTTCGATAACCCAGTTAGCTGCACTGGGGGGGGGGGGGGGGGGGCGGACGGACAGTGACAACCTAGTGGAGAGTGGGACTCAACCTCCCAATCTTAGGCTCAGCAATCCAGCGCCCTATACCACGAGGCCACCACTACCCTTGATCAAAAATATACTTGTGAAGTTGTAAACTATTACCTGAAAATGGAGAAAAGCATTTATTTTTAAACGATGTGCACTGGCAGTTTTCTGGGAGTATAGAGTCCCACTCAGAATAAATTCAAGCCAGCAGGTTCAACTTATTGGGGGTAAGGCACCATCCAATTGTATAGAGAGCTTATTACAGAACTAGAATTGGAGTTGCTCCAGCCTCCCTGCCACCCAAGTAGGATTAACTGTTTCCTTAAATAAAGGATTGAATAAAAACTGCATAACGAAGAAGTATTCACTGCTTTCTTTTCGCGATGGAAATTTTCAAGCATTAATACTTGGATCTACCTGTGTGAATTTTACTTGGGCCATACTTATGCAGGTTTCACAGCTGAAATGATGGATCAGATCAGTCCTAATAAACCAAATAACTGACCGTGAAGGTCTGAAACAATCGTATTAAAGGATACTTGTGGCGTTACTAGTGTTACTAGATATTTAAAATGTTAATGTATGACATCAGTGGTTCCTACAAGCATAAGCAGTCCTTGCTATTGGTCAAAATACATGCGGCCACTGCAACATTGGTAGTGAAAGCTCATTGGATTGACTGGGCTGAGTCACTGACCCCATGTATCAAAACACACTGTTGTCCAGTGCTAAGACACACAAACACAGAAATCTGAGAAAGTATTTATTTCGTGTTCGTAAACTAACTGATGACAGGAAGGTCGAGTTGGAAAGTGACTGCATTGGCTACTTTGGATTTACCAACAAGCACATTTTCATATTGTCAGAGTCACTAGAATGCGACATCTCACTGGCTCAACACGACTCCTCTCTCCCTGGATCCAATAAGCAAATATTTACACTGTTTTCTCAAAATTGCTGCCATAGTTGTTTCATGAACACAGTTTTTTCATCACCTAAAATGTGACTTGCTAAAAAGATCCGGACTTTATGGTCAGTTATTTTAAAATAAGGGTCTGCATTGCTTAAACGTGTTACACATGGACAAATTGTGCTGTAAAAATCAATACCGGCAGTCTTTAAGAGTAAAATTGACGGAGAAGGGAAAGCTTTAAAATTTCAACGAAATCTATTACAGTTCGAAGAAAATGTCTCTTTCTTTTCCTTTCGGCTGTTCCCTTCAGGGGTCGCGACAGCGAATCATCTGCCTCCATCTCACCCTATCCTCTGAATCTTCTCTTACTCCAATTACCTTCATGTCCTCCTTCATCACATCCACAAATCTCCTCTTTGGTCTTCCTCTACGCCTTCTGCCTGGTAGTTCAAACCTCAGCATCCTATTACCAATATACTCTCCATCCTTCCTCTGTACATGTCCAAACCATCTCAATCTCGCCTCTCTGACTTACATGTGCTCGTCCCTCTGATGTGCTGATTCCTGATCCTACCCATTCTCGTTACTCCCAAAGAGAACCTCAACCTCAAGTTCAAATAAAGTGTAGCACAACTAAAACACTAAAAATACTGAATGCTCATACAAGAAGGACGTTTGTCAGTGAGGTGTTCAAGACTCATGTGGTTACAGACTCATTGATGGAAATATTAGAACTCATGCAAGCCTCAACAATATTATCAACTCTTGACGAAACCAGTCTATTGGAGAATTGCCAGAAAGAAATGACTTCTAAGGAAAAGATCTCTGGAAATTTGTGAGCATATGGAGAAATAGGGCAGTGGTGGTCTAGTGGTATAAGGTGCCGGATCGCTGATCCAAAGGGTGGTGGTTCGAGTCCCACTCTCCACAAGGTTGTCACTGTCCTCCCAGTGCAGCTAACTGGGTTATCAAAGGCCGGCCATGTCTTTCACTGTCTATGGTGTGAGGCATGTAAAAGAACCATTGCTGACTTTCGACAGGAGTAGGCTGCAAAGCCGTCAGCATGTTTCCGCCCTGCGATTGCCTGGCGAGCTGTCCAGGGTGTACTCTGCCCTCGTCCTGAGTTGGCTGGGATGGGCACCAGCATCCCCGCGACCCTAATTAGGATGAAGCGGTTACAGAAAATGAACTGAATGATATGGAGAAATAATTTGGACTTCATAAGATGATGCAGAATGTTTGGTGCAACCAGTCCAACAAGCTGGTAGCCCAGCTATTCCTACAGTCATGCACCTTGGTCATAGTGACGCTCTATCATATTACCATTACCAGTCAAATATAAGTAAACTGTTGAGGAGAAGCTGCTCTAGTTATCCAGATATCTGGATCTAGGTTAAAAATATCGGTTACACCAGGACATGAGTCAAAGTACACCCTAAAGTGCTTCAAGGAAATTACTTATATGGCATTGCAAATGTCGGCTGTAGATGGAGAATAGCTGGGTAGAAACAGCAGGGAAGATGAGATGAGTCTCACCAGTGTCTATTTAATTTATGCCTGTGTCTTTGTTGTATGCTTGGAAAGAGAGAGAGAGAGAGAGAGAGAGAGAGAGAGAGAGAGAGAGAGAGAGAGAGAGAGAGAGAGAGAGAGAGAATTGTGTTGGGCTTGTCCGCTGAATTGAGTGTGTGTGTGTGTGTGTGTGTGTGTGTGTGTGTGTGTGTGTGTGTGTGTGTGTGTGTGTGTGTGTTTCATACTGAGATACTGAATAAAGCAGCCAAAAAGCTAATTTTGATTAAAGTTGTTTAAACTGAAAGGGAATAAACAAAGTGAAACAAAGCACCTGCCATTCCTCTGATTCCATGGAGAAAAGAGGAGGAGGAACATTGGAATGGCTAAGTCAAAGCCCAGACTTAATCTCTATTGAAAATCTGTGACCTGAAAATTGCAATCTACCAACATTCTCCATCTCAATTGGGTCCTGTAGGTCTCGGCAAGTCTAATGGAGTGTTCCTGCTGTGGTAAGTACATATTAAAGGTGGTCCCAGCAAGGGCAAGAGTGTCATGGGTGCTGCTCATGCTTGAGTGTCAACTGCTAAAATTGTTAATGCTGCGATATGATAGGAAGGGATCAGGACACAGAGCATTGCATTGTACTGTGTATGGGGATGTCTCGTCGCAGACCAGTCAGGTGGTTTTAATATTATGGCTGATCGTTATTTTCATATATAATTGAATTGGTTGTCATCAGTTTTACAAATAACTCAGTTTGTACATCGTTCATAAGTCTTGTTTTGTGCTCAAATTTAAACCTGCATTGAAAAGGGATTGGTTTTGCACACTGAGAGACGTCAGTGAAATTATACATTACAGGGATCTCTCGCTACTTCTCGCTTCAATTCACGCGACTTCAGTGCATCGCATTTTTATATATATATATATTCAGCAAATTTAAAAATAAGGAAATTAAGGGAGAATAGGGAAAAAGTTAAGGAAAATGCTACAAAAGCAAGGCCAATTGTGCCAAAAAACTCCCTAAACAAACACAAAACAAAAAAAACAACCCAAAACCTCCCATCAAAACTAGTTACACTGTTGTGAGGTGCGCATCTGAGTGCACGCATCTGTATGTGTGTGTATTTATATTTTTTTTTTACATCTTATGCATTACTTTTCAATATTTAATGGTTATTATAAGTATTTATACCATTGAATATGTATTTATTGATATTATATACACATATACATGTACATATATGTCGGGGGGGGGGGGGGGTGTTCCTACTTTGTGGATTTTGGTGGTTTCGTGGGGTCCCAATTAACCACGGAAAGTGAGGGATCCCTGTATACACTTCATCACTCACAACTCTGCATCTAACACTTCCTGCAATTATCCAAACTGTGGGAGCAGTACACTCTCACTCATCTACTGAACCAATTAATTCTTCTAGCACCGCAAAGAGGCTGAGGCCTATCTCAGCTAATGCTGGAAGTCAGGTTACCAATCCATTGCTGGGCACACACACACACCCACACACATACACACACCCACCCAACCACACACACACACACACACACACACACACACACACACACACACACACACATACACACACACACACACACACACACACACACACACACAAATCCATTCAAACTCACGTTCACACCCAGGGGCAATCTTGAATCTGGAGCCTAATGGACATGGAGTCTGCGAGGAAAATAGAGTAACCAGAGAAAACCCATTCAAGCACAGGGAGGACAAACAAGCTCCACACAGAAATACTCAAGCATGGGACTCAAACCCAGAACCTGCTTGCTTTGAGGGAGATATGCTCACTACTATGGCACTGTGCAGTCCAGCAACAACACAGTGCAGGATAAATACATTGATCCCTTGCTACTTCATGCTTCAGTTTCTGCGGCTTTAGTGCATCGTGGGTTTTTCAAAAATATACACTAAAAAAAATTAAAAATAAGGAAACTAAGGAAAAATAGGGGGAAAAGTTAAGTGAACTGCCACAAAACAAGGCCAATTATGCAAAAAAAAAAAAAAAAAAAAAAAAAACCCCAAACAAAATCACAAAAACAACCCAAAACCCCCCAACAAAACTACTTACATTTGTAATGGGAGGTGCGCATCTCTGTGTGTGTATTTATATCTTATTTACTCCTTATGCATTATTTTTGAACGTTAACTGCTATTGTATGCATTTACTTATTTCTTTAACTTCTTCTTCTTTTCCTTTCTGCTGTTCCCTTCAGGGGTCGCCACAGCAAACCATCCGCCTCCATCTCGCCCTATCCTCTGCATCTTCTTCTCTTACTCCAATGACCTTCATGTCTTCCTTCACCACATCTATAAATCTCTTCTTTGGTCTTCCTCTAGGCCTTTTGCCTGGTAGTTCCAACCTCAGCATTCTACTGCCAATATACTCACTATCCCTCCTCTGTACATGTCCAAACCATCTCAATCTAGCCTCTCTGACTTTGTCTCCAAAACATCTTACATGGGCTGTCCCTCTGATGTCCTCATTTCTGATCCTATCCATCCTCGTTACTCCCAGAGAGAACTTCAACATTTTAATCTCTGCTACCTCCAGCTCTGCCTCCTGCCTTTTCCTCAGCGCCACTGTTTCTAGGCCATACAACATCACTGGCCTCATCACCGTCTTGTACACTTTTCCTTTCTTTCTTGCTGACACTCTCCTATCGCACATCACACCGGACACTTTTCTCCAACCATTCCAGCCTGCCTGCACACGCTTCTTCACCTCTTTTCCACACTCTCCATTGCTCTGGATTGTTGATCCTAAGTACTTAAAATCCTCAACCTTTGTTATCTCTGCTCCCTGTAACATCACCGTTCCTCCTGGGTCCTTCTCATTCACACACATGTCTTCTGATTTTCTGAGGCTAACCTTCATTCCTCTCCTCTCACTACAGATCACAATGTCATCTGCAAACATCATAGACATCGTCTGTCAGCCTGTCCATCACCATCGCAAACAAGAAGGGGCTCAGAGCTGATCCTTGAATTCGTCGGTCAGGCCGACAGCACACCTCACCACTGTCTTACATCTCTCATACATGTCCTGCACCACTCTGACATACTTCTCTGCCACTCCAGACTTCCTCATGCAATACCACAGTTCTTCTCTTGGCACCCTGTCATATGCTTTTTCCAGATTCACAAAGGCACAATGCAGTTCCCTCTGACCTTCTCTGTACTTCTCTATTAACATCCTATTAACATCCAGATTAGTCTTTACGGTTTGCATTTTGTATTGTGGCAAAAGTTTTACGCCGGATGCCCTTCCTGTCGCAACCCTCTGCATTTCTCCGGGCTTGGGACCGGCATAAGGGGGAGAGACACTGGTTAGTGCCCCCCCCTCTCATGGCTGCATTCTTATTTCTTTAACTATTAATTGATACTAGTTATCACGCGCGGGTGTGTGTGTGTGTGTGTGTGTGTGTGTGTGTGTGTGTGTGTGTGTGTGTGTGTGTGTCCCCTCGATCCCCATTAACCATGGAAAGTCAGGCATCTCTGTACTTTACATGCATGTCAATAGCTTCAGTTAATGTTTCCAAACAACAAAAACAATTCAAACAATAAAATGAGGGGGAGGGACTTTGAATAGCATCACTGTTGTGGATCACCAGAATCTACAATTATTTCGAGATGAGATAAAATGATATGACAAACAAACAAACAAACAAACAAACAAAATACCAATCAAGCTAACCACAGAATGAATTGTTGATGATGCTCAAATTCGTATCGCCAGACTGCATGAGGCTGATGGGATGGCTTTGGTAACACCCGGATCCACTCTTTGACTTTCTCCGTAGACAGTACGTATACAGTTTCAGTTTGATGAGCAGACATTGCTGCGGTTCTTAACTTCTTTCCTTTTATTATTCCCTGAAGATTTGGAGTCATACTTTCCAAATGGAGAGAAAAATCCCTCTCATACATATAGAGGAAATGGAAAATGGAACGCAACGAAGCACTGAAATGTCATAGAGCTGTAAATCCACACAGTACAACCAAAACTTTCCGAAAAAACAGATTGTCAGGAAATGTATTTTGTTCCATCTTGGATATAATTTCTACTTTAGGTGTCGAATACGTATGCAATTTGATTTAACTCTCACCAAGTCATCGGTAGTGGTAGGGAAAGTCCTTTGAGCTTTTCACACCCGAGCCACAGTGGCTCATCGGACCGGTGCTCATCCCCGGTTTCCATAGCGTGAAGCGACCAGAAGTTCAACTCCTCCTGGATGGGAGGCTAGTCCATCACAGGTTACCTTCCCAGTATATTTTTACTGGTACCCATTTATACTGCTGGGTGAACAGAGGCACACTTGTGGTTAAGAGCTTGCCAAGGGATCTTAGCACAGTGGGGGTCTCACTGGGATTTGAACACACAACCTCCTGATCATGAGCGCAGCATCCTAACCACTATGCCACCGGCCCCACTACCGGAGGTAGAGTGCTGGGTTACTAATTCCAAGGTCAGGGTCAGTGGGTTGTCACTGCTGTCCCCCCCTCCAGCGCAGCTAACTGGGTTATCAAAGGCTGGCCATGTCTCTCACTGTCTGGGATCAGAGGTTCATATAAAAGAAGCAATGCTGATTTTCAAGTGTAGCTGCAGCGCTATCAGCGTGTTTCTTCCGTGTGATGGCCTGGCAAGCTTTTCAGGATGTACTCTGCCATCACCCAGAATTGGCTGAGATGGAGCCTAATTAGGATTTGGAGCCTGGACAGCTCATCAGGCAATTACAGGATGATTATATAATTTATTTAAAAACGTGATGATAATGGTGATAATGTTAATTATTATGGAAAATTCATCCATAAATAATGTCAAAATTAAACATTTTTCACTACACAGAGCTCCCCGGCCTGTTGATGTAAGCCAAACATGCACGACAGATTTAATGCGTAGTAGTGGCGTGGTGCGAGTGAGCGTCTTAACTGAATAGAGAGCAGTTCAGGGAGAGGTGCCTTACTCAAGGGTACTTCAACTATGAAGGTGGAGGAAGCCATGACCCCACTCTGCCTGACACCCTGAACAGCTTCTTTGCACACTTCGAATCATCAAGCAGCAGTGAAACTGAACATCTTCCCCTGCCAGAGGAGCAGCAGCAGCCTCTCGTCCTGCAGCGACACCAAGTGTACTCTACCCTGAGGAAGCCCAACATCCACAGGGCTGCAGGACCAGAGAAAGTGTCTTTCTGACCCCTGACATCATGCTCTGACCAGCTGATAGGCGTTTTCCTGGATAGTTTCAACCTGTCCTTACAGCTTAGTAGGTCCGTCTGCCTTAGGTCCTCATCTTTGCGCCGGTGCAAAAAAAAAAAAAAAATCAACCGCCACCTGTCTCAATGACTACAGACCAGTTGCCCTGACCCTGCTAATCATGAAGTGCTTCAAGGAGATCCTCCTTAACCACATCAGTGATGTTATCCATGTGGGGCTGGACAGCCTTCTGTTTGCCTACAGGGAGAACCGCTCTATGGCAGATGCTGTCACGATAGCACTTCACACAGCAATGACTCACCTGGAGCACTCAAACGCTTCTGTCAGGACGCTATTTGTGAACTTCAGATCAGCGTTCAACCCTGTTCTCCCAGAGATGCTGGTATGGAAGCTCTACAACTTGGCACTGTCAGCTACTTTGTGTTACTGGATCAAGGACTTTCTCACCAACCCACCTCAGGTGAGGAGGACAAGAAACTCTACATCGCCCACTCTGATCCTGAAAACTCGAACTCCACAGGGCTGTGTGCTCAGCCTGGCCCTCTTCAGCCTCTTTACAGTGGAGTGGATACTCCATAAACAAGCTTGTGAAGTTTGCCGAGAATCCCATCGTGGTCGGCCTCATATGAGACAAAGGTGAGAGCCACTACAGAGAAGAGAGTCCATAACTGATAAACTGGTTTTCAACTAAAAACCTCAATCTGAACACCAGCAAGACTAAGGAGGTCATAGTGGGCTATAGGATGGTCAGGAAGACAGAACACACTCCTCTTTGTATTCATGGAGAGGTGTTGAAGCGTGTGGACAGTATTAGGTTCCTGGGCATCCACATTTCATCTGACCTATCTTGGTCCGTTCACACCTCACACCTGCTGAAGAAGGTTCAACAACATACTGGACTCTCCTCTCAGCTGCTCAAGAACTTCTACAGCGCTAGAATAGAAAATTTATTCTGTCTCAGTGCAACAGTGTGATATGGCAGCTGCACTGCTAAGGACAGAAAGGACTTGGTCTGGGTGGTGAGAACTGCACAGAGGATTGTGGGCTGCAATCTACCGGATCTGGATACAATATAGTCTGTCTGGGTCCAGAAGAAGGGCGGCAATATCACGACAGATTCCAAAAACCTGGGAAATGGACTGGTTGCACCACTTCCTTCGGGAAAGCCGTTCAGAAACATCAAGACCAGCACAGCCGGACTCAAAAACAGCTTTTACCCCAGAGTGGTGAAAGCCATCACCCCACCACACTCCGTCACAATCACACACACACACACACACACACACACACACACACACACACACACACACACACACACACACACACACACACACACACACACAGAACCCTCCTCCACTGACACACACACACTCACACTCGTACATAGACATCAGTTGTTTGTAAAAGGACATTAAATCACAAACTCCACGACTGTATTGCACTGCCTCACTTTACCTCGTTTACATTCTAGATTATCCACCTCGGACATTTATGTTTTGGTCCGTCCACCTTGTCACTACTATTTATTTATTTATTTATTTATTTATTCCATTTCACAGCACCTCAGTGTGTATATTATACCTCTCAGTGTTCGTTTCTCATTCATAGGTACAGAGTTTACATTTCTATTTTATATTTTTACTTAAAGCTCGGAGTACAGAATTCTTCATGTTTATATTCTGCTCTTGACAGTGTTGACTGTAGTTTATTGTCTCATTTGTACTTTTTTAACTTATTTGTGACTTTTAATACTTTAATATTTGAGAATATCTCACACAAAATTTCATTATGTGAACCTGATGACAATAAAGACTGTTGAATGAGAAGATGCTGCTCACTCCAACTGCAACCACATTTTTTCTGGTGGTTTGGGAATCAAACCAGCGACCTTTTGGCCCCAAAGCCAATTCTCTATCCATTCAGCCACAGATGCCACAGTATGAACAAACAAACAAACAAACAATCAAGCAAGCAAACAAACAAACAAACAAACAAACAAGCAAGCAAACAAATGAGTGAACAAGCGAGCGAATGAACGGACGAACGAACGAGCGAGCAACCGAACAACAAACAAACAAAGAAACAAGCAAGCAAACAAGCAAGCAAGCAAACAAACAAGGAAACAAGCAAACAAACAAAAACAAGCAAGCAAACAAACAAGCAAACAAACAAACAAATAAACAAGCAAACAAACAAGTAAACGAATGAGCGAACAAACAAATGAATGAACAAGCAAACAAACAAACAAACAAGGAAACAAGCAAGCAAGCAAACAAACAAACAAACAAACAAGCAAGCAAGCAAACAAACAAGCAAACAAGGAAACAAGCAAACAAACAAACAAACAAGCAAACATACGAGCAAACAAACAAGCAAACAAATGAACGAATAAGCAATCTAACAAACACAAACAAACAAACAAGCGAGCAAGCAAGCAAACAAACAAACAAACAAACAAAACAAACAAGCAAGCAAACAAACAAGCAAGCAAGCAAGCAAACAAACAAGCAAACAAGGAAACAAGCAAACAAACAAACAAACAAACAAGCAAACATACGAGCAAACAAACAAACAAACAAGCAAACAAATGAACGAATAAGCAATCTAACAAACACAAACAAACAAACAAACAAGCAAGCAAACAAATGAGTGAACAAGCGAGCGAATGAACGGACGAACGAACGAGCGAGCAACCGAACAACAAACAAACAAAGAAACAAGCAAGCAAACAAGCAAGCAAGGAAACAAGCAAACAAACAAAAACAAGCAAGCAAGCAAACAAGCAAACAAACAAACAAATAAACAAGCAAACAAACAAGTAAACGAATGAGCGAACAAACAAATGAATGAACAAGCAAACAAACAAACAAACAAGCAAACATACGAGCAAACAAACAAGCAAACAAATGAACGAATAAGCAATCTAACAAACACAAACAAACAAACAAGCGAGCAAGCAAGCAAACAAACAAACAAACAAACAAACAAAACAAACAAGCAAGCAAACAAACAAGCAAGCAAGCAAGCAAACAAACAAGCAAACAAGGAAACAAGCAAACTTACGAGCAAACAAACAAACAAACAAGCAAACAAATGAACGAATAAGCAATCTAACAAACACAAACAAACAAACAAGCAAGCAAGCAAACAAACAAACAAACAAACAAAACAAACAAGCAAGCAAACAAACAAGCAAACAAACAAACAAGCAAACAAATGAGCGAACAAGCAATCGAACAAACACACAAACAAACAAACAAGCAAGTAAGCAAGCAATCAAACAAACAAACAAACAAGCAAACAAGCAAGCAAGCAAACAAACATGGTGACATGCAATGCGATTGCTGGGGGCTTGACTGCAGTTTCAATTGGATAATACAATGTTACAAAATAACAATAACAACAACAATATCAAACCACTGCGATATGAAATGCAAGATAACAAAAGTTTATTGTAATTTGAAATTAATGAAGGAAGGATTGCAGACATACTCAGTAGCACATTGCAACATGTGCTTTCAACGTACTCATCAGATTTCACATTCTATTGCCAATTTAAAAATGAGTCGCCATATTTTCTGTATATCAGAAGATATTTATTTCTGCTGTGATGCAGGACGGTCAATTAAAGACTGAAGTTGTGGCGCTTTCTGAAAGTTAACGCAGGTTCTGACCTTTGTTGAGCAGAAAAAACAACCAGCAAATGAAAAACAGAAAAAAAATCCTCATCTCACACCATGTTTTTAGTTTGAGCCTGGATTGTGCTGATCGACACAATGACATCATCTGTTTATTTACAGATTTATTTTAGTGCCTTTTGATTTGTAGAACCGTTTTGCAGTGTGAGAATAAATTATTTTAAAAGAGTGTTGTAATTGTATAATTATGTTGAAGTGGCTTAAGTATAATAAATGCAATGCCACTAAACGCCATCCGCCTCCTGATGAAACCTGCGAGCTCCAGTTCCCCTCAAACGGATTAGGCTGCTTTGGGGTATAAAAATATTTATGTATTTCCTTCATGGTTTCGTTTCTTTCTTTCTTTTGTTCTTTCTCTCTTTTCTAGCTTTTTTTTTTATCTCTCTCTCTCTCTCTCTCTCTCTCGTTCTTTTTCTCATCCACCTTGGTCAACTGCCTATTCCCTCACAACAGGTTTTCCCAGTCGTAGTGCAGCTACCACCTGGCACGGATCCCCATTAAAAGTGGTTTCTTAATTTTTTCCATCGCCATATGTGGGGTCCTCATAATCGCCTTGTGGTTGGAATTGCTGTCAGAATTCTCTATCACTTTTATACTGTATTTTTTATTGAAAAAAGTGAACCGCTTAGCTTTCAGCGCACTTTTACACTGCATTCTGCAACACACTTTTTTTTTTTTTTACTTAATTGTCATTTTTATTTCAGACTAATATTATTTCTTCTCCTTCACCACCTCCCATATTACAGTAAATCATGTTTCCTGTTGCACATCCGACTCATCGTACTTTGTATGAATTTGCTAGCAGGATGCCAGCGCTCTGCGATAGTTTCCAGTGAAGATCCCCAGTGATTGTATCATGTTTTTCTCTCGTGCATGTAAAGAACTGTATTGATTGATGCATTTTCTGCTTAAGAGAAAAAAAAACCTATTATTTTTATGGAAAAAAATCTGCCAAAATGCAAGATGTGAGATGCAATACTGCGAAATTAAGAATATTAAATAATATTTAAACAATATTTATAGTAAATGCTTGCTTTTAATTTTCAAAAACCTTTAATAAATCCGGTCCATGGCCAAGTCCATAATGACTTTATGAAGTGTTTTTCATTACAAGCGCAAAAAAAAAAGGCTTTTGCAGTCAGAAGAAAAACCCCATGCACACACACACATCCACACACACTTGACTCAAATCAATGTGAACCATTCATACTTTGTTTTTCCAAGGCATTCTCCACTGGGACGAATTACAACCCACCGCAGCTTTATGGACCTGTCGAGAGCGAGCGAGCCAGGGAAAGATTTCCACAGTGGCAGATTACATGCACATTCTCCACAGTCAGGAGCAGATCACTCGCGTTCTCTGACCCTTAAACACTTCCATCTTTTTCACTCGGGTCACGGGTCCACCGGGTCCCTCGTGTGCACTCTTGTAAAACTTTAGGGTGTACACAATAAGTTCAAGTCCGCTCTGTGGGGCAAAGTATGTGCAACCAGACATCATCTCACACAAGCTATGAAGTCAGTTAATGACTAATAAAGCTTCGAAAGTGAGACCGAGGAATCTGAATCTGGTTGCAGTAATACGCACGGAGACACGAGAACAGACACAAACGCGCGGCCGGCTGTTCAAGTGCTGTGTGTTCGTTGACATTTAACCTTCTGAATCCAAATGTTGTTTGACTTCCTAAAACCAATTTGAAGGTCTACAAATATAAACATCTGAGCAGCTTACAGCGCGGCATTCCCCTGAGACCAACCCTTGCACCCTCAACCCCAACATCCCGCCCCCACACACAGCCACACACAGAGATGCAGAGAATGGAAAGAAGCCTTCAAAGAATTAATTTCTAACATTTTAACATTTAACAGGCAGGACTTGAACATATATATATATATATATATATATATATATATATATATATTAAAAAAAAATATATATATATATATATATATATATATATATATATATATATATATGTATATGTGTGTGTGTGTGTGTGCGTGTGAGAGAGAGAGAGAGAGAGAGAGAGAGAGAGAGAGAGAGAGTGTGTGTGTGTGAGTGTATGAGACAGACAGTGAGAGAGAGAGAGAGAGAGAGAGAGAGAGAGAGTGTGATCATGTGTGTGTGTGTGTTCATGTCTGTGTGTGTATGTGTGTGTGTGTGTATGTGTGTGTGTCTGTGTATCATAATCAGTAAGCAAAGTTTTACACTGTTATATTGAAATGTCACAGAAAGATTGAACTTTTAAATGAAATCACGTTATAATTAATTAAAATAACAAATACATTTTAAAGAACTGTATGAACTGACCGGATACAGAGATGGCTGGTATGAAGGTTTTATAAATTTTTGCACCCGTATTATAAAAGTCACGAAATTTTCATTAAGCTTCACAGAACAGAATATTTGTTTGGGTTTGAAATTTATTGAAATCCAACCTGTTCAATTCATATCAGTTCAGGTTCATTCAGTCAAAATCAGTTTAATTCGGCTCAGTTATATTTAAGTTGTATTTTAATTAAATTCAGTTCAGCCCAATTAAATTAAATTAATTTAAATTCAACATATTTTTTAATAGTGTTTTTTTTTTTTACTGTGTTGATAAAGCAGCTTTACTCAGTAAATGCATGTGGTTTGAAAATTATAGAACAACAACAACAACAACAACAACAACAATAATAATAATAATAATAATAATAATAATAATAATAATAATAATAACAACAACAACAAAAATAATAACAATAATAAAAATAATAATAATAATAACAATAATAATAATAATAATAATAATAATAATAATAATAATAATAAATATGTAATTTAGCATTTAAAAAATTAAAATAAAGGACATCAACAATGTGAAGAACATTAAACAGAGGTGTTTAAAATTTTGATAAAACATTTTTTAATTTTGGTGTTAATTTGTTGTTTGTTTGTGCATTTTTGTTATTTCTGTGAGAAGCTAGTACTGTAATTGGACTGACTCCACCAGTTCCCCCCCCCCCCCCCCCCCCCAGCTATTGTAGCAGTGAATAGAGAGGTTAATGGTCAGGAAAAAAAAGACAAAATTGTAAACAAATAAACAACAAAACAAACCAAACCAAAAAAAAACAGACCAAAAGTGTATTCCTGAAATTACAATTTTCAGCGCAATATTAACTCCAGTGTCAGAAACAACAGACTACATACAGAAATATAATACAATATAACCAGAAAAAAATGTGAATAATCCGTGAATCTGTTGATGAGAGTGAAGATATACTATCATATCAATCAAAGAAATTTAAATCGGGGGGAGGGAGCTGCTTAGGATTTATTAGAAAATAAATAGAAGTATATTGATGTTCTAGGTTGAATAATGCAAAGTAGAAAAAAAATCTGAAAAGTGTGCTGCTTCTGGTTTGGAAAGATCAAATAGTGCTTTTTCTTTCAGTGTGCATTAAACCACTTGATTTATTTTTCTTTAATGAAAATAAAATGTTGCATTTAACAGCTGGAGCCACCTGATACTTGGAAGGAGTAACTGGATAGCAATACAAATACTACCACTACTAACAATAATAATAACAATACTTATACTACTACTAATACTACTACTAAAAAGAATAATAATTGTACTACTACTGCTACTAACAATAATAATAATAATACTTATACTACTACTACTACTACTACTACTACTACTACTACTGCTAATAATAATAATAATAATAATAATAATAATAATAATAAGACTAATAATCATAAGAACACTACTAATACTACTACTACTACTACTACTACTCTTACTACTACTAATAATAATAATAAGAATACTACTACTACTACTACTACTACTACTACTACTACAAATAAAAAGAATACTACTACTACTCCTACTACTAATAATAAGAATACTACTACTACTAATACTACTACGACTACTACTACTAATAATAAGACTACTACTGCTACTACTAATAATAAGACTACTACTGCTACTACTACAAATAAAAATACTACTACTACTACTACTACTACTAATAATAATAAGAATACTACTGCTACTACTACTACTACTAATAAGAATACTACTACTACTACTACTACTACTACTGCTGCTACTACTACTACTAATAATAAGAATACTACTACTACTACTACTAATAATAATAATAAGAAGAAGAATACTACTACTACTACTAATAAGAAGAATACTACTACTACTACTACGACTACTACTACTACTACTACTAATATAAAGAATGCTACTACTACTACTACTACTACTACTAATACTACTACTCCTAATAATAATAATAAGACTAATAATCATAAGAACACTACTAATACTACTACTACAACAAATAAAAAGAATACTACTACTACTGCTACTACTACTAATAATAAGAATACTACTACTACTAATACTACTACAACTACTACTACTAATAATAAGACTACTACTGCTACTACTACAAATAAAAAGAATACTACTACTACTACTACTAATAATAATAATAAGAATACTACTGCTACTACTACTACTAATAATAAGAATACTACTACTACTACTACTACTACTACTACTAATAATAATAATAATAATAATACTACAAATAAAAAGAATACTACAACTACTGCTACTACTATTAATAATAAGAATACTACTACTACTACTAATAAGAAGAATACTACTACTACTACTACTACTACTACTACTACTACTACTCCTAATAATAATAATAATAAGACTAATAATCATAAGAACACTACTAATACTAATACTACAACAAATAAAAAGAATACTACTACTACTGCTACTACTACAAATAAAAAGAATACTACTACTACTACTACTACTAATAATAATAATAATAAGAATACTACTGCTGCTACTACTAATAATAATAATAAGAATACTACTACTACTACTACTACTACTAATAATAATAATAATAATAATAATAATACAAATAAAAAGAATACTACAACTACTGCTACTACTATTAATAATAAGAATACTACTACTACTACTACTACTACTACTGCTACTACTACTACTAATAATAAGAATACTACTACTACTACTACTACTAATAATAATAATAAGAATACTACTACTACTACTACTACTAATAATAATAATAAGAATACTACTACTACTAATAATAATAATAAGAATACTACTACTACTACTAATAAGAATAAGAATACTACTACTACTACTACTACTACTACTGCTACTACTACTACTAATAATAAGAATACTACTACTACTACTACTACTAATAATAATAATAAGAATACTACTACTACTACTAATAATAATAAGAATACTACTACTACTACTAATAAGAAGAAGAATACTACTACTACTACTACTACTACTACTACTAATAAGAAGAATGCTACTACTACTACTACTACTACTACTACTAATACTACTACTCCTAATAATAATAATAATAATAAGACTAATAATCATAAGAACACTACTAATACTACTACTACAACAAATAAAAAGAATACTACTACTACTGCTACTACTACTAATAATAAGAATACTACTACTACTAATACTACTACGACTACTACTACTAATAATAAGAATACTACTACTACTACTACTATGACTAATAATAATAATACGAATACACTACTACTTCTACTACTAATAATAATAAGAAGAATACTACTGCTACTAATACTACTACTACTAATAAGAATACTATTACTACTACTACTACTAATAATAATAATAATAATAATACTGCTACTAATACTACTACTAATGAGAATACTACTACTACTACTACTACTACTACTACTAATAATAATAAGAATACTACTGCTACTAATACTACTACTACTACTACTAATAAAAAGAATACTACTACTACTACTACTACTACTACTACTACTAATAATAATACTGCTACTACTACTACTACTAATGAGAATACTACTACTACTAATACTACTACTACTAATAATAATAATAATACTGCTACTACTACTACTACTAATGAGAATACTACTACTACTAATACTACTACTAATAATAATACTGCTACTACTACTACTACTACTACTACTACTAATAATAATAATAAGAATACTACTACTACTACTACTATGACTAATAATAATAATACGAATACCACTACTACTTCTACTACTACTACTAATAATAAGAAGAATACTACTGCTACTAATACTACTACTACTAATAATAATCTTACTGCTACTAATACTACTACTAATGAGAATACTACTACTACTACTACTAATAATAATAAGATTACTACAACTCCTCCTCCTCCTCCTCCTCCTAATAATAATAATAATAATAATAATAATAATAATAATAATAATAAGATTAATAGCAAACAATACTTTCATAAATAAATAAAAGCTAACAGAGACCACCCTGTAAAGTTAGTTTAATTATTATTTTGTTTAAGTTACTTTTTAGGCTTAAAGATACAGTATATATACGAAGAAGACCGTTTAATAAACAGCAAATTACAATTGTGAATAACGCACAATTTGCATTTATATTTTAGTGTTTTGATGATAATTCTGTATTATATACTGTATATATAAAATTGTTATCGCATGAGCTGAATGTTTTTGTTGAATTTTCCCTTTTGAAGAATCAGTTCAGTGTTATATGGACAGTTGTTGCGAACAGCAGTTGGCTGTGTAGATAGGTATACTGTATACTGTATACATCTGCGTGTAACCTGTATCCTTCCTCACATCTGTTTAAGGCAACAGGAGGACAAGCAGCCCAAACCTCCTTCTTATCTCATCAGTACTGACAGGAAAAATGTGTTTGAATAGATGTGATGGTTTGAAAGTCAGCTGAGCGAATTAATACTGGTTGTTATTATTATTTAATTGTAAACATTTAATAATGACATTAAACTTCAGTAGAACCACATTGCCACAATACCCGTTCGATTCATTTTCATTAGCAGCTTTCTTTAAAAAATACAGCCGACCTCTAATTGCAGGAATGTGTGCCTGCAGTGAGATCGGCACATTCCAGTTCCTCTGTAGCAGAGAAAGCCTCCTCATTAGGTCAGTTTACAAATGGATTACGAACGAATCCTTCATGAAATTTTCCAAGAGTTTGGCAAGAATCTGATGAAAAAAAAACGTGTTCTCCATTCCATTAGATCATGGAAGTCATAAATTATATCATTTGTTAAAAAGCTTTATGTGCTTTTAAAAAAAATCAGACTGTTCAATTGTTCAATCATCTTCTCCATGATATTCTCCAAAGAGCAATGTCTAACAGCAGCCCTCCCCCAATAAACATCTCTGTATTTAAACAATTTACATTAGCAAGAGACTTTGTACGAATATTTCTATTGGTAATTTAGTTACTGTCAAAAAACAAGGGGTCGTAGGATCAGCCCTGGCCTAATGGTTAGGGAACTGGCTTTGGGTCTGAAAGGTAGCTGGTTCCTGAACCAGCAGGAAAAATGTCTGGAGGTGGGGGAGTGAGCAGCAACTTCCTTTCCTGGCTGAAGTGCCCTTGAGCAAGGTACCTATCCCCAACTGCTCTCTGTGCACCGCACTGTATGTGTGTGTGTGTGTGTGTGTGTGTGTGTGTGTGTGTGTGTGTGTGTGTGTGTGTGTGTGTGTGTGCTTACTTTGGATGCAGACGTTAAGTTTCCCATTGCAGAATTAATACAGTATTACATAATAATTTAAAAATGCTTAAATTCATAGTTAGAATAAAATATGACATAAGCGATATTAGCACTGTGGACATATTTGACATTGTGGACATTGGTGGCTTAGTGGTTCAGGCTCAGGGTTACTGATCCCAAGGTCTTGGGTTCAAGCCCCAGTACCATCAGATTGCAACTTTTGAGCATAGTAGCAAGGCTCTTTAAATCTCAGTTGCTCAACTGTCAAAAAAAACAGAAAGAAAATGAATGTCAGTCACTCAAGGCATTTGACAGCCTCATGCTATAAATGATGGGCTGAGAGTCAGAGTGGTCGAACGAACAGAAAGCTATTTTTGGGAAAAAAAGACATTTTTGCAAACTAAAAAAATTAGGGCTAATACACACAATATCGTTCAAGGTCATAGGGAAGATGAGGGGAATGTTCTGGGAAGTATCCGGGCTTGGGACCGGCATAAGGGGGAGAGACACTGGTTCGTGCCCCCCCCCACCTCATGGCTGCATTAAGTATAGACCTTCTCCACAACTGTCAAAATATCTTTTTCAGTTTTTGTAACTGTGACTTTTATACAAATATGTAAATATATGAAATTATTCAGAATTACCTGGGGTGGTGTAGTGGTTAGGGTGTTGCACTCATGATCAGGAGGTTGTGTGTTCAAATCCCAGTTAGACCCCTACCATGCTAAGACCCCTGGGCAAGGTCTCAACCACAAGTGTGCCTTTGTTCACCCAGCAGTATAACTAGGTACCAGTAAAATATACTGGGAAGGTAAGCTGAGCTGGACTAGCGGCCCATCCAGGAGGAGTTGTACTCCTAGTCGCATCACACTATAGAAACCGGGGATAAGGGCCGGTCCGATGAATGGCTGGGCTTGGGTGTAAAAAGCCCAAAGGACTTTACCTTTACCTTACCCTACCTGGGGTGGTGCAGTAATTATCATTGTTGCCTCACAGTAAACTCTGGGTTTGAGCATTTCTCTGTTTGCATTCTCCTTGTGTATGTGGGTTTCATCTGGAAGCTCTGGTTTTCTCCAACAGTCCTGACACCTGCAGAATAGCTTAACTGGCTACTCTTAAATGCCCACAGACACGGGTGTGATGGTAACTTGTAACCTGTCTCTCTGTACTAATCCCGCAATAGACTGGTCACTTGTTTGGGGAGCGTACACTGTTCTCATCCAATGCTAGAGATTGGCTTCTCTGTGACCCGAACTAGATAAAGTTTCCTAGAAGAAAAAGAATGATTAAACGAAAACAAATCAATGACTGAACCAGTAATGTGCTCCAAACTGTGCACTTTATTTTTTATTTTATTCAGAAAGAAAATGGTTCACAGGGCTTTGGGTTGAAGATCCCATTGGACACATAAAAACCCCAACAGGTCAACTGCAGGTATGTCACTATAGTCACGCACCTGTTGTTTACATAACCAACCTATGGTTCAGGTAAAATAATCCTAACGAGGACATTGCATCTCTGAAAACATAACATAAAATACCATAAAGTTTCTGACATGCAGCACACCGTGAGGGAAGAAATGTGATCAAGCAGACCATACACAGACATTTGCTTTACAAGCTAATTGCTGCCTTCCAGTGGCTGTCATGGTTACTCGGGTGGTAAAACCCTTGCATTGTGTTAGTCTTGTCTGTTCCGCTGGAATTTACACATCTGTGCTCTTTTTGCTAGTTGCATTTGTGAACGTAATAGTAGGGGTCAAATTTGAGATTTTAAATATATTATACAAGAAAACCACCACCGCCACCACTACCACCAATAAATAAACACTCGGCGCTACATAAATTTAATTAAGAAACAAGGTTTTATTATTTCCACACAAAGTTATTGATTTTGTCTCTGAGACAAAAATACAATGTGGGTCAGATACCGAGATATCAAGAGTGATTTAAATGTTTTTGGTTATTATGAAAACGCTAATCGATAAAGTTATAATTATATTTGCCATATATATATACACATATATATATATATATATATATATATATATATATATATATATATATATATATATATATATATATATACATATATATATATATATATATATATATACATATATATATATATATATATATATATATATATATATATATATATATATATATATATATATATATATATATATATATAGATATATGGCAGTGGTGCTCTAGTGGTTAGGGCACAGGATCGCTGATCCTAAGGTTGGGGGTTCAAGTCTACACAAGGTTGTCACTGTCCCCCCGCAGTGCAGCTAACTGGGTTATCACAGGCGGGCCATGTCTCACTGTCTATGGTGTGAGGCATGTAAACGAACCATTACTGACTTTCGTAAAGAGTAGCTGCAAAGCCGTCAGTGTGTTTCTGTCCCTTGTTAAAAGGGTTGTGTCATTAAGGGCATCCAACATAAAAACCTATGCCAAATCAAACGTGCGAATCAGATGATTCACTGTGGCGACCCCTGAGAAAGAGAAAAAGCCGAAAGGATAGAAGAAGATATATATATATATATATATATATATATACACATACACACACACATACACATATACAGTCGGCCCTCTACTTACAAAATGAATCCATTCCAGTACCTTTCTCGTAAACTGGAGTTTTCATGCATTTACATTTTACATGCAAGTACATTTTACATGAGGTGCATTTTACATGTAAAAACACATGATTCGTTCCAAGGCTCCCAAGACTACCCTATAAACCCTTTAAAAATGATAAAAATACACCAATTTTGTATGAAATATGTGTTAAAAGTAAAAGAAAATTATTTACCTTTTTTTAAATCTCTCGAACCACCCATGCGACGCTTTAAAGTCAGAGGGTTGCTGGGCTGATGGGCCCTCACCCCCACCCTCCTTCACGAGGTCCTTAAATATGGCGGTTCCTTTTTCCGAAATAATCACCTCCTTCACTGTATCTCCGCTTTTAAGGTCTCCTTCTGCTTCAATATCATCCCGATTGTAGAGGGGTTTTAGCCATACTCCTTTGCAATTTTGCTCAACCGCATCCCACTTTCATATTTTCCTGCTTCACTTTGATTGATAATGGAGCCCGCTTGTTCTTTTCAGTGTCACCGGGAATCACTTTCTTGGGGTCCACGATGGATAACAAAATATAATGCTGCACTCTCAACAAACCTCACGAGCCAGCAGTCCTGTTCAACTCTCCTTCACGCGTGTGACAAACAGGAAGTATTGGTACAGTTCAGCTCCCTCCTGGCCAATGGGAGGCAAGCGGCGCGGGACGTTGGGAGACAGCCAATGAGAGAGCAACTTGCGCATTGTTTGAATTTTTGAATGGCGCGTTTGGCACTTTTCGTAAAAACAGGTTGTTTCGTATACAGAGGGAGAAAATTTAGGAAAATGTTTTTCGAACCTGGATTCAGAGGTTTTTGTAAGGAGAGGGCCGACTGTGTGTGTGTGTGTGTGTGTGTGTGTGTGTGTGTGTGTGTGTGTGTATATATATATATATATATATAAATAAATAACTGCCTTCATGTCCGCCTTCACCACGTCCATGAATTGTCTCTGGTCTTCCTCTAGGCCTTCTGCCTGGTAGTTCCAACCTCAGCATCCTACTACCAATATACTCACTATCCCTCCTCTGTACATGTCCAAACCATCTTACATGTGCTGTCCCTCTGATGTGCTCATTCCTAATCCTATCCATCCTCTTTACTCCCAAAGAGAACCTCAACATTTTCATCTCTGCTCCTTCCAGCTCTGCCTCCTGTCATTTCCCCAGGCCCACTGCTTCTAAACCATACAACATCGCTGGCCTCACCACCGTCTTGTCCACTTTTCCTTTCATTCTTGTCGATACCTTCCTATCACACATCACACTGCACACTTTCTCCAACCTGCCTGCACACGCTTCTTCACCTCTTTTCCACACTCTCCATTGCTCTGGATTGTTGAGCCTAAGTACTTAAATTCCTCCACCTTCTTTATCTCTGCTCCCTGTAACCTCACCTTTCCTCTTGGGTCCTTGTCATTCATACACATGTATTCTGTCTTACTGAGGCTAACCTTCATTCCCCTCATTTCCAGGGCATACCTCCACCTCTCTAGGTTTTCCTCCACTTGTTCTCTGCTCTCACTACAGAACACAATGAAATCTGCAAACATCATAGTCCATGGGGAATCTTGTCTAACCTCGTCTGTCAGCCTGTCCATCACCATAGCAAACAAGTAGGGCTCAGAGCTGACCCTTGATGCAGTCCCACCTCCACCTTGAACTCTTCTGTCACACCGACAGCACACCTCACCACTGTCTTACATCTCTCATACACATCCTGCACCACTCTAACATACTTCTCTGCCACTCCAGACTTCCTCATGCAATACCACAGTTCCTCTCTCGGCACCCTGTCATATGCTTTCTTCAGATGCACAAAGGCAAAATGCAGCTCCTTCTGACCTTCTCTGTACTTCTCTATTAACATCCTCAAGGCAA
>CM045740.1:36320724-36323224 GCA_024760905.1 Plotosus lineatus | reverse complement strand
CACACGTCTTCCTCCTTGTGGCCTCATGTTTGCAAAGCTGAAAAGTAAACTGGTTTATTCCTTCACCAATTCCTCCCCCGCACGCCGAGTAATGCCACTCACTTGTTTTTCATCTATTACAGCCATTACGATAAGTTTACGTTGTTGGTAAAATCGGCTGTTCACAGAAACAAATATTTCGCCAACTGCGTCTTATCTGTACTGCTAAGCGTAAACGATGTGCTATTACTGAACTTCATCTGAAAATAGCCAGGCAGCCATCTGTGTTAGTTAAACCAGCAGGACACGCCCAATTTCACCGATAAGAATCTCGGGAATTTTTCCCTCGCACAAATAGGAAATCGGTCCCAGTGGACAGATCTGGTATTTCCTCTCAGTTTATCATGCATCCATCCATCCCGCTGCTGGTGCATCAGGATTCCCGCAATTTTTAATTGCCTTTTTAAAAAAAAAAAAAAAAAATTTAAAAAGCAACCAAATCAAACATTTTAAAAATGATGACAGTGTTACACTCTGTAGAAATAGGGAAGCACTGTGGTCTGGTCTGGTCTGGCACCTTCCGAGTTGTAGGACGACTCTTGGTGACCTGCCGTAAAGGATAACGCCTTGATTATCATCTTCATGGAGGTTTTCTTGGCAGGGATAGTGCAGTGGTTTGCCATTGGCTGCCATGGGCAATTTAGAACAGCCAATTAGCATACTGTGCATGTTTTTGGACCATGGGAGGAAACTGGAGTACCCAGAGGAAACCCATGCAAGCACGGGGAGAACATGCAAACGCCGCACAGAAACGCCCAGGTCGGGAATCGAACCCAGGCCTTCTCGCAGTGAGGGGGACGTACTAACCACAACGTGGTTTAGTGGGTAGAATATCCACGTTACAGCAGGAACGCTGGCTTGGTGAGGACTTCTCTGTGGAGTTTGTATGTTCTCCCTGTGCTTAGTGCTCCAGTTATCTCCCGCAGTCCAAAGATTAGCGCATTAGGCTAATTGGCCTTTGCCCTGAGATGGTGGAGATAGGCTCCAGCTTCTGCGACCCTAATACATAAATGAATGAATTTGACATCTACAGAACAGATACCTTTTTTGGGGCGGTGTCAGTCTGGCGGTAAAGGGCGCTGGATCGCTGATCCTATGGTTGGGGTTTCAAGTCCCACTCTTAACAAGGTTGTCATTGTCCCCCCCCCAGTGCAACTAACTGGGTTATCAAAGGCCGGCTATGTCTCTCACTACCTATGGTGAGAGGTTCATGTAAAAGAACCATTGCTGACTTTCGTAAAGAGTAGCTGCATAGCCGTCAGCGTGTTTCCGCCTGTTGCTAAAGGGTTGTGTCAGGAAGGGCATCCGACGTAAAAACCTACGCCAAATCAAACATGCAAATTAGATGATGTACTGTGGTGACCCCTGAAAAAGGGAACAGACAAAAGGAAAAGAAGAAGAACAGATACCTTTTTCATATCCGGTGACTCTTGCAAATGCTTACATAGCTGGCGCTAAGTATTAAAGAAAGCTAACAAGATATTTCCACAGTGGCGATGCCAGATAGAGTCTGTTCAGGCCCTCGGCAAGAATTCACAAATTGCCCCTTGAACAAGTGTTGATCACCATCATGTTATAAATAATCCAACACCACCAACAACACCACCACCACCAACAACAACAACAAAAATGCACATTTCCACTGTTGTAGTTTAAAGTTAGACATCTCTAGGGCGCTCCCTGCTGGACTGGGGCACGAAACAATTGCCTGTTTTGTGTGTTGGTGAGCGGTGCTTCTGATGGAACCCATGGGAAAAACGAGAAGAGAGAAGGAAGCATGTGGTGCTCAGATGTTGGTGACAGGTTGCGAAGAGAGAGAGAAAGAGAGACGGAGACAGAGTGAGGGAGAAAGACTTGTCATATAGGCTTAAAATAAATAAATATGTCCTATTCAGGTGTCAGTCTTGCTCCTCCCCTTAAAACCCTTAAAACGAATAGGGAATACACCACCATGAGTCTTCGTACACATTAGAGTTGTCGAATGACGGTAAATCAGTTACTTGCTCTTCACATCTGGGCGCGATTAAGACATGCAGGCTTACATGTTTTCTGCTAACCGAACTCCCTCCAAAAAAAAAACTTTTACAGGGGTGCAGATGTTGTGCTCTATGCTGTAAAGTAGGATTTGGCGGATTGGCGTGTAATTATTTAATAAGCGTATTCTAATGTAGAGGGAGGTTTGTCAGCGGTGGGTCTGACAGCGCTGCACGTTTTATCACTTAGTACAGTGATTCAGAATAGGCCTGGTGGGTGATCTCGACGGCGTTCCTGCATGGTGCAATCAGTAATTCATTCTTATAGCGCATTATCTGACTCCTGCGGCAAGCGCCATCTGGATTACAGTTTTGCCACTAAATATAAAACCCTGATGTGAAACAGTTCAGTCAATGAAAACGTCCTCAAATATGAACAGCTCATTTCGCCATATAGGGCAAAATATGCCGAGCAGTACACAACAAGA